>ML675627.1:7987903-8002187 GCA_007922155.1 Mesoclemmys tuberculata | reverse complement strand
CATATTGGTCCCTTCTGACCTATGAGTCTATGAGTCTATGAGTCCGCGACCTGAAGGGATCCTTAGAAACTGCACATGGGGTCTGCAAAATATTACACCATTTTTAAAAAATAATCTCACTGCACATCGGCATTGCCTGACAATTAAAACTGACAGATCTACTATATCTGTTTACACACCATATTCCACGGCGCGTGAACAATGCTGTAATGCTCAGAATACATAAACGCCAATGTAAAACGTCGCTCTGCTTTGTGAAAGCAAATCAGAAGTGACATCTGTTTTTTAACAACTGAGATGTATTTGGCAGGTGGGAGTGGAATATATTTTTACAGTTTGTGAGCAAATTACATTGAAAACGTCCTAATACTAGTTGTGCTGAACCCACGGACAACGCAGAGTCAAGTAGTAAGAAACGAATGAAGAACAGAAAGGTTGATGAAAGTTATATTGATTTTGGTTGTTATGGAATTTAATGATGGACAACCACAATGTGTTGTGTGCTTACAAATCCTACCAACCAAAGCAATGAAACCTGCAAAACTGAAATGACATCTAACAAGGCACTTGGAGTATAAAGATAAATTCAGTGACTTTTTTTGATGAAAGAAAGAAGACAATCGACAGAAGACTCAAATGACAAACATAGCATTGGTTCCAGAAAAGGCTCTCTTAACAGCACTTTAGAGTCGAGAGAATAAAAAGTCCCATACCATTGGAGAGGAACTGCTTCTTCCAGCTGCTATAGAAATAGGTGAAGTGATGGTAAGTGAAGATGCAGCAAAGAAACTTAAAGCCATGTCAATTTCTAACAACACAGTTACTAGGGGAATTGAAGAGCTTTCATCAAATGAAGTAAAATGCCAACTAACTGAAAGGCTACGTACCTGTGAACAGTGTGTAATTCATCTTGGTGAGACAACTGATGTTGGTAATGCAGCACAAATATTAGTTTTTGTTTGTTATGTTTGGCTGGGGAAATTTTGGAAGATTTTCTTTTTTGTCAGGAGTTACCAGAATGGATCACAGATCAGGAAACATTCAAATTATTGGATGATTTCATGAAAGCTGAATCACTGAAGTGGGAGCAGCGTGTTGTTGTTTGCATGGATGGTGCTGCTGCTATGACAAGCAATAGGAGTGGTGCTGTAGCAAGAATATGAGCTATAAACCCACAGGCAATTGTAACACTGTATGTTGCATCACTAGGCCCTTGCATCAAAGAAAATGGAACCCAAATTACATGATGTGCTAAATGCAGCGGTGACTTTTGCATATTCTGTAAAGTCCTGGCCTTTGAATTCATGCCTTTTTGCAAAGCTGTGTTTAGAAATGGGTGCAGGACATGACAAATGATGGTTTCATACTGAAGTGTATTGGCTCTCTCATGGCAGTGCATTGGAAAGAGTTTTTGAGCTTTGCAAAAAGCTGCTGGGTTTTCTTTTTGTGCACAATCGCAAGATCGCCGCAAACTTTTCTGGCCCGATATGGATGGCGAAGCTTGTATACCTCGCAGAATGTTTTTAACTTCTTGTATGCACTGAACCTGTCCACACAAAGAGGCAATACAGCCATACTTGAGGTGAGTGACAAGATGGCAGCATTTCAGAAGAAAGTCGAGATTTGGAACACTAGACTGAGCAGTGGCCTCTCAGATATGTTTCTGCTACCTACAGAACTTCTGGATACAAACAGCATGACAATTGACGGTGTGAGAGACAAGATTGTTGTTCACTTTTCAACTTTGGCAGAGTGTTTACTTTAAAAATATAGACACGGAGGAATACGACTGGATCTGGGATCCATTCTCAACTTTTGCTATGCCATCTCGTCATCTGAGTGGAAAAGCAGAATAGAAGCTGCTAGAACTATCCTGTAGCTGCACACTGAAAATAAAGTTTCAGACACAGACATCATGCCAGTTTTGGCCAACAGTTTCTGCGGCGTCTCCAGTTTTAGTTACAGAAGCAATGAAAGTGTTGCTACCTTTCCCAACAAAATATACACATGTGAAGCATCCGTCTCTGCCATGACACCTATGAAGACAAAGTTCAGGTCCCGACTGGAAGTGGAGAATGATTTACGAGCATGCTCGTCAACCATCATACCAAGTATGAAGTAAGTATGCAGTAAGAAGGCGACACACCCAACTCACCTGATATCTGTAAGTACTCTTTTACTCTTTTTCCTAAAAAGCATTACTACAAGTACGTTTATATGAAGTACGCAGATACTTTTGTCAGTTTCCCAATTGGGGGTCTGTGATTGACACTGATTTGAAAAGGGGGGATCTGTCAACCAAACAAGTTTGAGTACCTCGGCTCTAGAAGTTAGGTCTAAGAGACCTATTCAGTCATGAAAGTCCTTTCACAGCCAGTGTCAGCTTGTTCCTTACAAGCTCCCCCAGCTTGTCAGTGCGCCCTACATGCAGTATTAAGTATTTCCCCAGTGTTTAATTTATCAACTGCATTAGTGCAACTAATTCAATAAATTGGTTGAAGATCTTCTCAGCTGCACTACATAACGCTCTCCAAAAGATGGTGCTCAGGGACCGCTGTGCTGAGAAAAGGCTCCGAGGATGTGGAATGCCAGAAAAGCAGCATTGATATGGGGTCCAGCTGATGATATAACCAGGAAGAGTGAGAGAGAAATGAAATGAGATGGCACATGAAACAAGCTGTTCTTTGTAGGCCCCCTGCTTAGGGTGGCCAGGAGCAGGGGTAGTAGCAAGACTTTCTCTGCAGAGTAAGAGACACCCCTGATGTGATACGAGAGCCCAGAGACTGACCCACAGATTAGCTGCCTGGCACAAATCTCCCAGCAAATCAATCATCCTGGTAAAAGTCCTCGCCCTGACAGTGCAGAGGGGCTAGCAATGCCCCCAAGGACAGAAGGGTGGGGGGCTGAGTCCATGGCTATCCCCCAGGGAGGTGCTGTCATGGGGCATGGGTTGCTGGAGTCCCCTAGCATTGCCAGCCAATGAGGCTTGCAACCCGGTCAAGGAGATTAGTCCCCATAAGAACAGCAAAAATCAGGAGAGGACAGGAGAAGCTCTGGTTTCTGAGGCCTGGCTGTGCTGGGGGAGGCCCAGGGGGTAGACACTCCACTTCTGCCCTGACATTCCCTGGGTGCAGAGAACACCTCACCAACACCGGGTGCTCACCTCCAGCCACAGGGCCCGTCCTGGGGACCCCACACCTCTGAGAGGCTGGCACGTCCTGGGGGAGAGCAGTGTGTCAGCCATACCAGTGCACACTCATGGAAGGTGAGGGCATGAACTATGGGCTATAGCGTGAGCAGTCCGGCCAGGGGAATGAGAGGGAAGCGAGCTGCAGACGTGGAATCCCTCCCCTGTCCTGAGAGGGGATGTAACTAAAGCTACCTTAGGGAAAACCCATCACTCAGATCCCAGCACCCTTGAAGTTTGGGTCCTTGTGCAGCTCGGGCCCATCCCTACTAAGAACCCTTCCGAAGAGCAAAGCCCGTGGCGTGGCAACCTTGGCAACAAGGCCAATTAGAATCAAAGGACCTGGGAACAGAAAAGATGCCCCGGCACTCACCCCCCAGCAGCCTGATCTGCAGATATGCTGAGCAGTCCCCTGCATGCTGGATGAAGGCGGTGGGTGCTGTGGTTGCCCAGAACGGTAGGAATCATTTGGAAAGGGATAGATAATCAGACAGAAAATATCGTATTGCCTCTTTATAAATCCATGGTAGGCCCATGTCTTAAATACCGCGTGCAGATCTGGTCGTCCCCACCTCAAAAAAAGATATATCAGAATTGAAAAAGGTACAGGAAAGGGCAACAGAAATGATTAGGGGCATGGAAGAGCTTCCAGATGGGGAGACATTAATAAGACTGGGACTTTTCAAGTTGGAACAGAGATGACTAAAGGGGGTCTGAGAGGGGGCTATAAAATCATGACTGGTGTGGAGAAAGAACATAAGAAAGAGTTATGGACTCCTTCTCACAACACAAGAACTAGGGGTCACCAAATGAAATTAACAGGCAGCACATTTAAAACAAACAAAAGGTACTATTTCTTCACAGAGTGCACAGTCAGCCCGTGGAACTCCTTGCCAGAGGATGCTATGAAGGTCAAGAGTATAAGGGGCTCAAAAAAAGAACTAGGTAAGTTCATGGAGGATAGGTCTATCAATGGCTATTAGCCAGGATGGGCAGGGATTGCTGTTTGCCAGGAGCTGGGAATGGACGATGGGATGGATCACTTGATGATTACTTGTTCTCTTCATTCCCTCTGAAGTTCCTGGCATTGGCCACTGTCAGAAGAGAAGAGACTGGGCCAGATGGACCATTGGTCTGACCCAATATGGCCGTTCTTATGTTCCGAAAGCCAATGTCTGAGCTCCCAGGTTGCTCACCATCTGGAAGAGCAAAATCTCTGGCAGAGCCAGCCCTATGGTGCTCCGGGCAAGGAGTGTCTTCCGTTGAGCGCCCCCCCTTCTTTTGCTGAGCTTTAGAATACCTTATTTTTATTGCATTTGTAGCCCATTGCACGATGCTGATGCACAATTTGCATACATGATTTATCCCTGTCACACAAGATGATAAATTTGCACGCTAGGATCTGTAAATCTATATTTACTCATGCCTTAGGTATCATGTAAGCAAATAAAAAAATTCATTTCCTCTAAGCTTATAGAAACTTTTTAATGTTAAGACTATCTGAAATGTACTAACACCAAGAAATGGAACTGTGCACCAACATTGGGTGGACCAATATTAAATGGTGTTACACTCACAGCCTTAGAATATTAACCCTAGTCCTTTAGTTCAAAAAGTTGCTTTTTCTCACCTTTCCCCTCGCAAACACACAACTACACTTTCACAATTACATAGTGAAACTAGGTCCACGCTATCACAGCCGGGCTTTCACGTCACCTCATTTCATTCTTAGCTCACTGACTGATTGGTGATGCCCCCACCCCTTATATACCCGTGAGGGCACGGATGACAACATTCTAGGAGGTTCGAGGAAAATGTACATCTCAGAAAGTCTGGAAGGTTCCACAAGATTCCACAAACGTCCAGAACATTCTAGACAGTTAGTGACAAATGAATCCACATAGGGAATGCCTGAAACGTTTTACCTCAAACAATCTATTTTCCCTTTTGTCACGGACAACAAAAACAGCTCCCTGAGCCCGGCGTCCCCCACGCCCTGCACCCCAGGCAGTCGCCCGGGGCACCCACCCACAAATCCAGCCCTGCTCTCGGCGCCCAGTCTGTTCTGCAGAGCGTCTGACAGGCAGCGCAGATCACAACGTGGGAGACTCTTCAGCCAGGAAACGTTGAGGGGAAATAGCAACAGCTTTAATGCAACTGCCTTGGCATTAGTCAGTCCTCAGGGCAAGAGATTGGACGTCCGCAATATGAACCCTTTCACTGCCAGACATTTATCCAAGAATTCAGGGGGCGCGTGTCTGCAGCAGGAGAGAAACCCTCAGGGCACGAGGACGTTTTCCTGAGCAAAGAGTGGTCGGGGGAGAAGCCAGGAGGAGGCGCTGGGAGTTGGGCCGTGGGGTTGGTGAGGGACTAGAAGCAGCAGGGGCGAGGACGGAGCGGCAGCCAAGCGGGCCCAGAGAGTATGCTGTGACATGCTGAGGTCGCGTTAGCCTGGCACCGGGCGGGGCTGCTGAGTGTCGGGCACCTCACGTGACGCTCACACACCTGGCAGCCCTGCCACGCGTCCCTGCAGCCCAGCCGGATCCTCCCCTTCCGTCGCTGTCGAGTGCCTACACTACAACGGCGCAGCTGTCGTGCCAGAGCTGTGCTGCTGTCGCGCTTGCAATGCCCAGGAGAAGTTTCCTGAGGAGATACGGCATGAAGCAAAAGAGCAAATGGATTTAAAAGGAAATCAAGACAAGAGTTGAAGTGTTTCGCCTCCTGCTAAGTCAGGAACTCTGTAATATCCCTTCCTCTCTCTCCTACACACACACACAAACTGACACCTGCATCGCCAAGACATGGCAGCAAACCAAGCCATGTTTCCCATGTCTAACTGCACCGGTTAGGCTCAGAGGGTACTTACCCTGAACTCTGTACATGGGCCTAGTCTGCATGCCATGGTTAAGTAGCTGTAAACTGCTGTGTATCGCCCTTGCTGTAGAAGTGCGTCCACTTAAATTTGGCTCCTGCCAACGTCAGTGCCCCCTTACACCCATTTAGCAACACCGCCTTCCCAAGCGGCGCAGCGGCACGGTTGAGGTAGTTGGGTTGACGTAGTGTCGGTGTGGATGCCGCATCGACTGTTACTGGCTTTCAGGGGCCGGCCCACAACGTTCCGCACTGACAATACAATCGACACAAGTGCTCCTGGCGAGGGCGCACACCAGCGACACAACCAGTGGCCCGGCTCCCAGCACCACTGAACTTTGAGGCAATTTGGATCCAGAGCTAGACATGGTGGCTTGGGACCATCTTTACCCATCAGAACCCAAACTACATCTTGCTGTTGAGCTCAAACAGCACGTCTCCTCCTCCAGCCAGTAGAAGGAACCAACAATCGGGTACGCCACATATTCCCACCCCTCGACCCCCCCACTCCACAGAGGCCAGACACATAAATCATTCATCACCGGGGGTGCTTAAACTTCTCGGTTCTGCCTGCGGCCGAGCTAGTGAAATGCAGGCGTGGGATGCTTCCCCTGACAAGTGACATCAAACAGCAGTACAGCTGGCTGGATCGGTTGCTGTCATTTTTCAGGTCAGCTTTCATCATAACTTTATACCAGCTGCGATGCTGACAGTAAACAGCCATTGGAGGCGCAGCTCTGACTTTGTGTTGCTCTTCCAAGTTGGTGAGAGCTTTCCCCAATGATTTCTCTGTAAGTGGGGGCTGATGATCAAAGCCATCAAGCCCCATCTTCCTCCACTGTTTGGTTCAGTAATGAGTGCCTGTCTGGGTGTCTGTAGATTTGTTTGTCTGCTCTGTGTATCTTGGATCAGGTAATAGGCTGCAAGGAAGGGGTAGGGGGAAAAGGAACTGGGTTGTAAGGTATATCTGTGTTAGGGATTTCATGCCCTCTCGCTGCTGCAAATGCTCCTAAGGGACTGTCTGGAAACAACTGCTAAATTTAGGGCATCTGGAAGAAACATGAGCCTGGCTTTACAGGACTAATTTGCAGCCATCAGGAGAGGGAGAAAAAAAATGGTGTGATTACTGCCACTGTTTTGACGGAGTAATTAAATGTAAATAAGAAATTCCATTCAATAGGAAGCAGCATGGTACAATGGACTGACCACAGGACTGGCTCTCAGAAGACCAGGGCTCTCTTCCCAGGCCTGCCACTCAGCTATCTGATGATGTGCAACACCTAATCATGTGTCTCTGGTTCTGCCTCAATTTACTCCCTAGGTGCTCAGATTTCAGGACAATGGGCAAGATATAAAAATCTTGAGTTTAGCTGGGACTTTCCAAAGAGGACAGGGATCCTTGAGAGAATTCCCGTCATGGGAGCAATACTCTGAGAGGGCTGTTTACTTAGCTAAAACACAGCACTTGTCAACACTACAGAGCCCTGGCCAGTATAGATATGCCAACAGAGACTCCTAGTGAATATGCAACATAAGCCGACAGAAAGAATTCTGCTCTCATAGCTCCAGCATCTACATTAGCTAAGCCCAGAGAAGCACTCTTCGATCTGCAGAGTTGCATCTGCGCTGGGGGTGTTGCTGGAATGGCGATGTCAGCTAGCGGGAATGTGATTTTTTCACAATCCTCGCTGACACAGCTATGCTGGCAAAACTGTAGTGTAGATAAAGCCTCGGAATTTCTTCATGAATGCTTTAGAGCTAAATCACACAAGGACTCCTACTGTAAATACCGATCTGGAGGTCCTTGCCTGTGCTAACCAGATCACAGTTACCTCCCTTGGTTTTATTGCATGTGGATCTCTCCCTCTTTCTCTCTACTAGTTGGTGCAAGTGCCAGCTTTCTTTGTAGTTTCTGCCACCTGGAACTGCATTCCTGTATCATTGTCAAGCCCGCCTTTCTTCAGCTCTCACAAACCACCACAATCCTCCCTTCTTTGCCTGTCCCTCTTCGTTTCCATGTCCTGCGCTTTTGTTTTGTAACGATTTGACTCTGCTAACCAGGTTGGCTTACACTGCACATGAAGAGGCTACAGAGTATTGCATTGCAGACAGTTAATTGGAGTTCATTTACAAATGCATTCAGCACATAGTCTCAGAGCTAAAAGCCATGAAAACAGCCAACCAGCCATGGCTGTCCTTATGTCTTTTGGAAGACACGTGCTAATAAACTATTGCAGGTTCCACCCATACATACTCCTCAGGACAGTACACCGTGCACTGGAGGCTAATTGTCACAGCTGCTGGTGGACTAGATGGGGAAGCACATTCCAGCGCAATGACCCTCCACTAAACAAATTGTCTCCAGACCCAGACACTCAATCTGGGATGGTCAGAGGACATATTCCAGATGACCGAGGCTGCCATGTAGGCATGAGGGGAAAGCGCCAGGTAATCAAGGCCCAACCCACATGGAGCTTTGCAGATCAGAAGCAGCACATCCGGAAGCATAGCGGGAATGAATACAGTCTTTGAATGGAGGCAACATGTTCTATGCTGGAGCCGTTGAGCATGCCCCCTGCATTGTGGGAAGCCGGCCTGCGAGGCACCAGAGACATTACAGACAAATCAGGCCCTATTTAGCCCACCTCACAGGATGCCTCACCACATTACGGGTTCAAGTGATGGGACTTCCACTGCTTCATCTCGGAGACTGTTCCCCTCTATCAGCTGACTGCTAGGAAACAATCCTAACTAGTTGTGAAGTGCAAAGCTTTGGCCCATGTGGAAATGATAAACTCCCCAGGTGTAGCTCGTTCCAGGCCTTGTGCTGGCACAGATATTAGAACTGGCTGCTCGTCGTGAGCGTGGCTTGTTTAGGAAACTCGGCGGAATTAACTTGTTTTCCTCTGTGCAAAACTGGAACAGCTTTCTAAAATGGTGACATTTCCCAAGGTAATTTTGTGAGGGGTATTTTTCACTGTACACATTCTCAGAAAGAATCAGAAGGTTGCATTCTGCTGCCATTCAGCATCTTTACAGAGGAGGCATTATGTGCCTACTAGTCACAAAAGGGCAGGTGCTTCGCAAAAAAAAAAAGCATGAAAAGAAGATCCCCACCTGATAGAGTTAATAGTTGAAAACTCCTGATCCTGCAGATATGCTTCACTTTAGTGCTAATGCCTAATCCCATTGTCCAGGTAGATGGACAGAGAGTGGAGAGAATGAAACAATAAACAGAGATTAAGCAGGGGCACATGGCATGTGTCAGCTGAGATTCACAAACTTTGTTTAGAACGGTGTTTTTGTTAGTTTTAAAGATAATCTAGTGTCTATTTTTGTTCATTTAATTTTAAAAAGAAGTCAGATTTATAGCCCTCAAAAAATCAAAACTCTTTGTACGCCAAAATTATAAGCCCCTATTACTAGAGGTAAAGGAATCTCCATTGGTTAACATATCAGGCCAATTACATATGGGTAAGCAGCTCTAGAATTGTTTAGTGTAGAAAAGAGATTAAATAAGGGTGAACATAATAGAGGTATACAAGATACTGAAATGGGCAGACTGTAAACTAGGTACTTCTGTTTACCCTCTCTCAATAGAAGATAGAAGATAGAAGATAGAAGATAGAAGATGTGGACACTCAATGAAAGCCAAAGGCAAAAGAAAACACTATTCAAAAACTCATGAGTCTGTGGAACTCACTGCAACAAGAAAGAATTGAGACCAACCACTTAGCAGGAAGTAAAACATTTGCATAAGTAATAAGGACATCTATAAATATGTGATAAGATTAAAAAATAAATCATTTAGAACCAGGATATAAACCTTCACGCTCTAGGGCATAAATCAACCACTAACTGATGGGGTTAGCAAGAAATTATAGATTTTTGGTTTTGCAGTAAAGGGTCCAAACCAGACCCATTCATCCAAACTGCTTATCTGCCCACAGAATTCAGGGGCCTCCAAAAAACCCTGAACGACAATTTGCATAAATCAAAACGACCTCTGCATTTGCACTCATAGCCCTCTTCAGGATTTGCTGAAATGTCAGGTTTCGTTTTATGGCCCATTTGTGTTTACAGTAAAAAAGGGAACATATGCTCTGGCAAATATTTGCTTTACACAAATAAGGAAAAAAACTTCCAGGGAAGTAAATGACACACACACGCACACATATGCTTCAGCCTGTTGTTAATGCTAATACCCAATTAAGCACATTTTTAAAATAAACAGTGAATTTCTTTTTGGGAAACCTAATTAGGCCTTAGGAGAATTCTCGTTAAACTGATAAGTAGCGCTGGGGATTTGGCACAGATAGTTTCTGCTAATTATGCATTTGGTGCCCTCCCCCTCATTTCACAGTGAAACAGATTTTCCTGGTGTAGATTGTATTGCAGAATACAAACTACAGCTGGAAAACCTGATCGCTGACGTGCCCTTCCACAAACAATTCAGTACACTGAGGAACGACTGTGTGTAATACTGGATGCAAACAGAACTGTTCAACTGCATATCATATGGCTTATACTGCTAGTAGCTAATGGCGATAACACACAAACAGGGGTCACCAAATGAAACTTAGAAGGAGCAGGTTTAAAACAAACGTAGGAAGTATTTCTTCACACAATGCACAATCAGCCTGTGGAACTCATTGCCAGGGGATGTTGTGAAGGCCAAGACTATCACGGGGTTCAACAAAGAACTAGCTAAGTTCACGGAGGATAGGTCTATCAGTGGCTAATAGCCAGATGGGCAGGGATTGCTATTTGCCAGAAGCTGGGACTGGGTGATGGGATGGATCACTTGATGATTCCCTGTCCTGTTCATGCCCTCTGAAGCATCTGGCACTGTCCACTGTTAGAAGACAGGACATTGGGCTAGATGGACCATTGGTCTGACTCAATATAGCTTTTCTTAGGTTTTTATGAGCTTCTCCATTTGCTCAAGTGGGAAGGGTCTGTCCTTTTGATGCTGGAAAATTTAAGCCCTCAGCTGTTCTTGAAGTTTTGAGTGGCCCATGGGGCAACAGGTTGGTCATATCATTTTTCAAGCTCTCTCCTTCTTTGGTTACATTTTCAAGGCTTTGCCTGTTGGCTAGAAATTTAATCTACCTTCAGTTTTCACCATTTTTTAAACAAGCCAAACGTGGCTTGGGCTGAACCGTGCTGGATCACTGCTCCCGGTATCATTGTCTTGGGATGCTCCCCTGATAAAGGCGTGTGACCCCAGTCAGTGCCGGATACCAGGGTCAGACATAGACAGAGAAGGAGATAGAGTACACCATAAACAAACCTTGGCAGAGACATTCCCTAATCTTTTGCACTGCTGTTTAGGCTCCTCATGGAACGTGGAGTTGAATTGTTAAATCAGTGTCAGACTCGCAGTCCAAGGCATAATGGTATCTGAGCTTTTAACCAAACAGGGAGAGGCCATTATTTCATCCAATTGCCCCAGAACCTAGGCCAGTTACAGAAAACTGGCCTCACAAAGGGAGTCACAGAGACACGCAAAGAACAAAGCCCTACCCCCATATATGCCACACGATTAAGCTCGGTGGCAACCCAAAGGTGTTTAAACACTGTTTGCCCCAACCTGAGTGTATAACAAGCATTGCCTAAAACAACAGAGCCCAAGCTCTGTATTTTGATTTAGGCCACCTCTGAGTATGAACAGAATATCCCTTCTTATAGAACCAAGGAAATTAGAGATGGAGGCCGAGGAGGAAAGCTGGGCCCTTCCCTATGAATATGTTCAGAGGTTCATCTTCGGTCTCAAATATACACATATAAGGCTGGACTGCAAAGTATGGCTCTGGCCCCAAAGATGATCTAGCAGAGGTCCATATTCACCAGTGTATACAGAACATAAGAATGGTCATACTGGGTCAGACCAATAGTCCATCTAGCCCAGTATCCTGTCTTCCAACTGTGACCAATCCCAGGTGCTTCAGAGGGAACGAACATAACAGGAAAATATCAAGTGATCCATCCCATCACCCATTCCCACCTGCTGGCGAACAGCAATCCCTGCCCATCCTGGCTAAGAGCCATCGAAGGACCTATCCTCCATGAACTTTTCTAGCTCTTTTTTGAACCCCATTACAGTTTTGGCCTTCACAACATCCTCTGGCAAGGAGTTCCATAACTTCACCGTGCATTGTGTGAAGAAATACTTCCTTTTGTTTGTTTTAAACGTGCTACCTGTTAATTTCATTTGATGACCCCTAGTTCTTGTGTGTTATGAGGAGTAAATAACACTTCCTTATTTACTTTTTCCACACCAGTCATGATTTTATAAACCTCTATCATATCCCCCCTTAGTCATCTTTTTTCCAAGCTGAATAGTCCTACTCTTATTAATCTCTCCTCATATGGAAGCTGTTCCATACCCTTAATTATTTTTTTGCCCTTTTCTGTACCTTTTCCAATTCTGATATATCTTTTTGAGACGGAGTGACGAGATCTGTACACAGCATTAAAAAATGTGGGCGTACCAAAGATTTATAAAGAGGCAATATGATATTTTATGTCTTATTAGCTATTCCTTTCTTAACGATTCCCAACATTCTGTTACCTTTTTTGACTGTGGCTGTACATTGAGTGGATGTTTTCAGATAACTATCCACAATGATGCCAAGATCTCTTTCTTGAGTAGTAACAGCTAATTTAGACACCATCATTTTATTTGTATAGTTGGCATTATGTTTTCCAATGTCCATTACTTTGCATTTATCAACACTGAATTTCATCTGCCATTTTGTTGCCCAGTCAACCAGTTTTGTAAGATCCCTTTGTAACTCTTCACAGTCTGCTTTGGACTTCTACATTGAGTGGTTTTGTGTCATCTGCAAATTTTGTCACCTCACTTTTTACTCCTTCTTCCAGATCATTTATGAATATTTTGAACAGCACTGGTTCCAGTACAGACCTCTAGGGGGCACCATTTACCTCTCTCTCATCTGAGAAATGACTATTTTTTCCTACCCTGTTTCCTATCTTTTAATCAGTTACTGGTCCAGGAGAACACTTTCCTTCTTATCCCACGACAGCTTACTTTGCTTAAGAGCCTTTAATGATGGAACTTATCAAAGGCTTTCTGAAAATCTAAGTAGGCTGTATCCACTGGATCACCCTTGCCTACATGCTTGTTAACCCCTTCAGTGAATTCTAGCAGATTGGGGAGGCATGATTTCCTTTTACAAAAACCACATTGACTCTTCCCCAACAAACTCTGTGTGTGTGTGTGTGTGTGTGTGTGTGTGTGTGTGTGTGTGTGTGTGTGTGTGTGTGTGTGTGTGTGTGTGTGTGTGTGTGTGTGTGTGTGTGTGTGCCTTCCAAAGCAGCTGGGCCCCAGGAAGGGTCACCACCCCAAACACAACCGCCACAGGATTTAAACCCCCTGCCTGCCCGTCAACCCCGGAGGCGGACTGAGATAGGCCCAGCCGACTGGCCAATCCCCTCCGCGGAGGGCGGGACTTCCCCCAGGAAAAAGGGGTTAAAAGGCAGGGCCCGCTGCTCAGTAAGGGGCAGACAGCCAGCGGGTACAGATGTGCCTTCCTGCTGGCTGCAGCCCCTGCCAGAGCCCCGCCAGACCGAGGCTCAGCATAGGGCCTCCTCGGAACTCAGGGGCTGGGAGCGGCCCTACCGCTCCGGCCCGGATGACTGGGTCGGGCCCCCAGATACCAGGGAGTGGGACGAGCCCCGGGACCCTCTGGGGTGGGAACCCCCTCCGGAGGCGGGTCCTGACCTGGACAAGTTGCCCGCCGCAGCACCCCCCGAGGCGGGCCCTGACTTGGAGGAACTACCTGATGCCGGAGTACCCCCAGAGGCCTGCGACCTGGAGGAGTTGCCCCTCGCTGAAGGACTCCCCGACCTCCCGCCTGCCGACGAGGAGGGCCTACTCAATCTTCCCCGAGCCGTCTATCCCCCGGATCCCAAGGAAGGAGGTACCTGGGACTGGTGGGGAGGAAGTAGCCCAGGGGGCAGCTCAAACTGGGGCTGCGGCCAAAGGCCTGCCACCGCTGGCGTGTTGCGGGAGGACCCCGCCGGCACAGTGGCAACGCCTTTGCCACTATTAGGGCCGTGGGCTGGGACGCAGTGGAGTCGGGTGGGCCTGCGTCCCCCTCCCCCTGTCCCTTTGACCTCGGAAACCCGCACGACCCCTCCTCCAACCCGGCACTAGACTGCTGGCTCGCCCGCCCGCCCTGCCAAGGGGCCGGGGCGATA
>ML675627.1:7888286-7987893 GCA_007922155.1 Mesoclemmys tuberculata | reverse complement strand
GACTATTTGACTAATTCCCGTTTATTCCCGGAAGGTGCAGGGACCTTCCCGAGCGGCTGGGCCCCCGGAAGGGCCGCCGCGACCGGCGTGAAGCTTCCGCCGGCTTACAGTGTGATAATTCTATTCTTTACTATAGTTTCAACCAATTTGCCTGGTACTGAAGTTAGGCTTATCAGCCTGTCATTGCCAGGATCGCTTCTGGAGCCTTTTTTAAAAATTGGCATCACATTACCTATCCTCCAGTCATCTGGTACAGAAGTTGATTTGAATGATAGGCTACATACCGCAGTGTATTTAGAGCCTGCAGAATACTTTTTAAAATACCTGTTTTTTTAATAACGTGATTGGATCCAGCCATCCACAATCCTGCAAACAATTAGTACCGGGCATGGCTTTACTACTGTGAGTAGATTCAGACTTCAAATGATGGAACTTAACGCTGACTTTGGCCCCTTGTCTCCTTCTGTTTTGAAAGCATATTTCAGGCACTGCCACCAAACAAACAGAACCAAGTATCTGCCATTGCAGATTTAGCTCAGGCTCTTACATGGGTGTTGCCCCTAACCCTGTTCCCATCCACATGCAAAGCCCTCTCCTCCGAGTTTGGTGGTGCTTTAAATCTAGGATAGTTGGGGATATACGCTAGTGCTGCTTTCACTCAGTCTGGTAACCTGCGCACTTCGCCCTAAGGATGCAGGCTGAATCACTCAAGTACTCAGTCCTCCAGGGCCTTCCCACAATTCCCTTTGTGTCCTGTTTGCCCAGGACAGATACATTCTACCACAGATCACTGAGAAAGAATCAACTCAGACTACTGCAGCACAAAGACCTCATGGGCTATACCCCCAGAAGTCCTAGTGACATGCACGCAGCAGTGCAACACCAGTGAGGACACGATAACTTGGGTAGGGCTGTGCAGTGTGACTGCTCACACCTGGGCTAGCCTAACCCAGATGCTCAGATCCAGGTGCCAGTCACAGCGAAGACATTCTTTAAGAGTAAAGACCTCTCCTATTTGAAACCTCATGGCGGGGAACAGAAACTCAGGCCTTGTGATAACATCTTGCAAAGAGAAAAATATAGGTATTGAGCAGAAGTTTCCAAACAAGTGCACGGGATGTACCACAACCCTCAGATTATTTTATTACAACATTTATTTCAGAAGAGAAGGCACTTACAATACAGAAAAAGAAATTGAAGAGGCACTGAAAGTGCAAATAGAATTAAGATGACACAAAAAAAACCAGTTTACCAGACAGAAAGAGCACCCTTCCCTGTTAACAATACAGTAATGGAAATAAGCGACAGGTGACTACGTTTTAAAACAATTAGAGCTTTTTTATATAAAAAGATAAAAATTGTTCTACTGTTAATTTAAAAAAAGCCTACACACAACTGTAAAAGGTCTCACGAGTTAGTGGTTCTTCTCAAACATTACGCCTTTCAGTTCCTGCATTGGAAGAGGTCTTGGTACATTTCAATGAGGTGAGCAGCCTCTCTCTGGCCAGAAAGCAAAGCACCATGGGTAGTGGAATAATATTTTCTGTGCGTGGCCTCTCCCGAAAACATCACCTGCATAGGCTAGAGATGAGAAAACAAAATCGGTGGAAGTTACAGAGCTCCATCCATCACAACTTTGGGCAAGAGTCAAACATTCTACACTCAGAATTAACACCCAACTTCTTGTGGGAATCAGGGGCGAAATTTCCAAAGAGGTGTGCCATAGCTACATGCAAAATATGCAATTGTGCGTGTCAAATATATACTGGCAGGCATGTTTATGTCGTGACGTCCTCTGAGGGCATGGATACATCACAGGAGTTGTACGGGTGGCAGGTCATTTTTTATCCCACTGCAGCATATCTACACAGCTTTACCATCGCTACTGATTCAATTTCTGCTTCTTTCATTCCACACAATACCACGTTCACTGTATCCTTTTTGTCGATTAAGTTTAATTTTCCCAGTATGACCAGAAACATCCCAAAGCCACCAAATTCCTGGAATTAGAAAATAGCGGCCTCTTTCTCAATTTTATGGCATCTCTCACCACAGTATCTAGGTACTTGTTAAAGGGATCACATATGAAAGAGCTCTGATTCATCCAGAGATTTTATTAGTTAAATTCCCCCACATGTGAGAGACATGAAGGGGGGAAAGCTACATTGGCTTTGGAGTGGTGAATCCTCAGGAAATAGAGATGTTCACAGATTTAAATTATTCAGAATCTCAACTACCCTTTTTAATAGGCATCTCTTCCTCTCATAATTATACAAAGAAATGTACAGCCAAAAGAAAAGATGAGATCATAGAAGTTGGTTTGACAAGTCATCTCTCATGAAGGAGGGATAGATCCTGAGACAAAACAAGTAGCCTGGGAAATTGCACAGACACAGCGTTCACCTCACATGTCTTTTTAGCGCTACACTCACAGAACAAGGACTGCCTGAGAAGAACATTTTATCATGCGCACTTGAACTCGTAATGCATGAGCTTCACAACAAAGGATAGGATCTCTTACCTATTAGCACAGCCACAGAAGGCGTTCTCAATACATTGCTCTGGCATAGTCTAAATTACCCCTAATGATAAGTCATAATTGAGGCCATGTTTAACACTCATTCACAGATACACACATTCTAAAGCTAGACGGGACTATTCTGATCGTTTTGTCTGACCTCCTGTACAGCATAGGCCCTGGAGCTTCCCCAAAAGCAGATGATGTTTAGAAAAACATCCTACCCCCATTTAAAAATCACCGGGGATGAAGAATCCACCATTACCCTTGCTAAATTGTTCCAATGGTTAATTACCCTCACTGTTCAAAATGTACACCTTACTTTCAGTCTGAATGTGTCTAGCTTCAATTTCCAACCTTAGAATCAAGTTACATCTTTTTCTGCTAGACTGAAGTGCCCTTTTATTATTATTCATATTTGTTCCCCACGTCTCTTCTCCTTGTTAAGTTAAATAGATTGATTTCTTTGATTTTTTGCTAGCCCTTTTCTAACCCTTTAATCATTCTTGTGGCTCTTCTCTGAACCCTCTCCAATTTAGCAACATCCTTCTTGAATTGTGGGCACCAGAACTGGACACAGTATTCCAACAGCGGTCACGCTGAACCAAATACAGAGTAAAATAACCTCTCTACTCCTACTCCGGATTCCCCTATTTATGCATCCCAGAATCACATTAGTTCTTTTGGTCACAGCAGCACATTGGGTAGCTCATGGTCAGTGATTATCCACCATGACCCCCAAATGTTTTTCAGAGTCACTGCTTGCCAGGATCACAATGAGAAAAGGTGGTGTTTTAAAATGAGTAACCTATAGCTATTTAACATGCCCCATTTCAAAGAGGACTTTGCACCTAATACAGAAAGAGAAAGCAGTGTTCAAAAACATACTAGCCAGTCATGACCAACCTGAGAGTCTCCTTTACAGGTGCCGGCCCCTGGCTGGTGGGGAGCAAGCATCCTAAGGAGCCTCTGCGTGTTCAATTCCCCCAAGCCACCCTCGAAAGCAGTAGTAAAAAGAACAGGCAGGTGAAGCAGGAAGGCAAAACCTCACTGAATAAAATCATCCCCAGGACAATTTTTGTAGGCAGATTTCCAGTAGGTGAAAGTAACAAAGAACTGGAAGGACAGGAGAATGTGGCGTGAAAGGCTGTGTGGAGGCACACAAAGATCTGTATAAATACTGTAGCAAAAGTAGGCTGCATCCCATGGAATCTAGTGAACTGAAAAATAGGAACTCCCATTGATCAAGTCATAACCAAACAATCTCTCTCGCCATCCTAGTGCATGATACTTACAACCGTCTTGGAGCTTTCAGTATAAGGCAGAGGCTTAGCAAGCTTCTCCACATCAGCCCCGCTAGACCCCACTTGGGTGTAAGAATAGGATCCCCTGAAGTTGGGATTGCTGCCCCACGAGGACCGCAGGATACGGCGAGGTTTCGGAATGTTTGAATTCCCTGGGTCAAAACCAAAGAAGAAAAAAAACCAGTCCGGAGAAAAGTGACTGCAACATCAGTGTGCCAAAGGCATGGGACACAGGCACTCGGGAGCCCAGCAGCCTGCCCGTGTAGTTAGTTCCCTCTTCAAATTTTTAAAATACAACTATAGGTGCTTATCCATGCTGAGCCTGACAACCACACGTACCAGGCCTAAAATAACTCTCTTGGTAGGGTGACCAGATAGCAAGTGTGAAAAATTGAGAGGGGGGTGGGAGGCAATATGGGCAACATAGGGGGGGCCTACGTAAGACAAAGCTCTGAATAACAGGACTGTCCCTACAAAATTGGGACATCTGGTCACCCTGTCATTTGGGGACAAGGACTGGTTATTCCTCTAGTTACAGCTCACCCACTGGAAGGAGCACCGCATATGCTTACAATGCTGTAAAAAAATATTAGGTTGGGAGTACAACAGAAAGCTCCATCACAGAAGCGTATGTTCTGGCTTAATGGTACAAAACATTAATGAACTAACTGATGACCAATGAGACTCAAGTATAGTGCAAAGGGACAAATACGCAAGACCCTGATTCTTGAACCCGCACAGTCAAGGAACACGTACCCAGCCATCTGTAGGTTTTAGTGAAATTTCAGGGATAGAGCAAAGGAATTAAAAATACACTCCTCCAAGAAAACGAGGAGCAGGACCAGCAGTGTTTACAGGCAATGACTTGGGTTTGCAGTGAAAAGCCTAATAAATTGGGCTGTGCAGAAATAAGAAGCCACGTTTTAAGGTATCAGATTTGTCAAGGAAACTGCTGTCACATTTTATTTGTAAAGGTTGAGCATAAGCCTAAGAGAATATATGGCAAGTACACAGTACAAAATACTGTTGTGCCCTAAAATCTTCTTACATAGCACATTCCAAAGCACTTACACAAAAGTCACACAATGTATTGTACAGTGCCAAGCCAAATAAGAGGAGGTGGTTCGAAATGAGCCTTTGTGCCCTAGCATTGTAAAGGGTGCATGTTCTCATTTCATATTGTCAAGGTGCCCAGAGGCCTTTAGGTGAAGGCGTCAATACAGAACAGAACAATAATAAAGAGTTGATAAGGCTGGGAACATGACGCTGCCCTTACAAGAAGTACTGAATTTTAAATTGAGAATCACACAAAAGCAGGGAGAGAGATTAGAAAGGGATAATTTAGAGGCTGTTCGGGAGTATGCAAACATACCACAGAAACCAGGGAACTATCACATTTGTGAAAGGAAGAGAGTTTGGGGCATCTCTAACCTGAACAGCACTTGCATAAAATCAGTGTGCTTAACAAAGCAATGCCTTGGATACTTGTGAAAAACAACAACTTCTTATTTCCTTTTCGAAGATCTCCACAAGTACATTCTAATGAGCTACGCTTCAGTCCTCCTGTGATTGAAATAACATTGTTCCCATATCACTAACAGGAAACTGAAGCACAGACAGATAAAGTGACTTGCCCATGGTCATACCGGACGCGTCTGCAGCAAAGCCAGACACTAATCTGAGACCTCCTCACCCTTGCCCCTGTGCTTTAACCACTGTGCCTAGACCATCCTCCTCTTCGCAGGACAGTGAAAGTGTAGACACGCAGCAGCACCTATTGCACATTTGACTGTAGCATTCATGCTGCTTTAAATTTTAGAAACCTATTACATTTGGGGTGGGAAAGTCTGGGGAGTGAGGAATGCTGGCCAAGAAACAGATTATCCCTCAACTCGGCAAGAGAAATCCTACAGTGTCTTTAACTTCCACCTGGCCTGGCACTGCAGACAAAGGACGGCTCTTTTTAAGGGGAGATAGGAACATGCAAGACAAACGCCGCAAGGCTGTAGTGCTCCCTTGGAGAGGAAGAAGACTATTTAGGAGCTCTACCTCAGCTTGGCAGGGAAGTCAAATTCAGCTGCAAATACAACAAGAAACTCATCTAACAGGATATGCTGATAACATGTTTTATCAATAGCTGGAACATTCTGGCTGCTTCTGTTTGCCCACAGATCAAATAAATGCATTGCTGTGGATGTGGATACCCCTAAGAAGGGATCAGACATGAGTTATTCAAATAGAGAGATGATGGATGTGCAAAGACTGGCCGTCATTGACATGGGAGCGTGTGACTCCTCAGTCTCTTGATGTCAACTGGCAGAGGGCACAGGATGCGTAAGGGTTAAAGATATACCCTAGATGTGGCATTTACATAGTCCACCAAAGAGCATCACTTCAGGTCTCTACTGAAAGCCTGTGGGCTACCACTGGTCATCATAATCTTTGCAAAATGTGTGCAGATAATATGTAAGGAGCGGTGTACGTATACCACAAATTATGTTCTTAAACACTTGAAGTTATAGGCAGGTCAGCCACAGGTAACACGCCTTAAGATAGGGCTCACCAGACAGGAGCTGGGAGACACGTATCTCCCTGGTTGACCAGTGTGTACGGTGCGTCTTACAACAGGAGTGTGTTTGCATAGTGAGTCAAATGCTAATTAGGAGATTGTGGGGACTCCAGGAAAAGAAATAAACAGGAAGAAATGAACCGCAGGGGGAGATTCCAGTTTACAGGTGAAGAACAAACAGCTGGTCTATTATATGGAGGAGTGCAAAGAGATGCCCTGGCATCTTCCATCTGGGGAGACAAGCCGCCAGCAGCCTTGGTCTCATGAAAGGCGGGTCTCAGCCAACCAGCTGAACAACACTGTGAGAAGGACTTTGGGTGAGCAGCCCCGTATTTAACAGGAGGACGTTGCTAGTTACGATTAAGCTCTAGAATGTGTGTTATGAGTTTATTTTATATGTAACCATTTCTTTCCATTAATCCTACTCGCTTCTTCCTGAATCACTGTCCTTTGTCAAATCAACATATCCTGGTTTGCACTATAAACGTACCTTAGTGCTGTACGTTAAGTGGAGTGGTGATGCTGAGGTGAAACTGATAGGCTGGGGTGTACTGTTCCCTTGGAGTAGTGGATCTGAGAATTCTTGAGTGCCCAGTGGATCGGGGCGGGATGCACCAGGAGGAAGCCCGGAGGACTCAGGGATTAGAGTGTATCTATCACTAACATACAAAGAGATGGCAGAGCCTGGGCAAGCCGAGACTGCTTGTGCTGCCTATTGAAGGGAGAGTCTGGGAGCTAACCGTGTACAGGCACAGATAGAAAGTCCCTCACGCTAAGGGTAGGGGGTAAAGGGGTGCCTCCCAACCCTGGGTACCCCCAGAAAACATCACAGAATGTACCCATTATTATACCATTAGGGTTCATAATTTTTAATCTATGGAGGGGCAATGCATGGAACCCAAACCAGCCTCTCTTTATTCTGTTTCCATGCTACTAGTTACGAGGCAAGAGTATGTGGATTTACAATACACATGCCAGCGTATCACAGTTTGAGGGCGTGATGATGGCATGTGAGTGCATGTATGTATGTAAGTAACTCCCAATGAAATCGAGTGGAGTTTTGCCTGGGAGTTTTGCAGAGTGTGTAGGCTCAGCTGATTTACTTCCTTTGGATCAGTTTCTCCTAGAAATGGGTTTAGGGCTAATGTCCTCAGAAAGTTGGGTTGTGTTCTGATCTGGGCAGTTAGGGTTCAGTGTAGTCTACAGAAAGCCTCATTCCCTTCCAGGGGCTTTATATCAGGCCCTTAGTTTGGTCCATTGTAGAGTCAGGAGCCACCCACGAAGTTCAGATAAGGGACCAAATTTGCCGGAAGTCTGAAGCATTAGAGTTCTCAGCTGAAGCTTGGAATATCTTTTGGAACTGCATGCCCACGGCACGTTATTGCAGGAAGTCCAGTAATGTTAAAACCCTAACCAAAAGTCAAACTGAAAAGTATGAGCAGAGCTGATTTTGCACTTTTTTATTTTAGATTTTGCACTTGCAACAATTGGGAAATTGGGAAAGTCTAAAAGCTGAAGCATATGCGATACAGAAAGAACAGTACACGTTCCAGAGGGAGGGCCCAGATTTAATACATCATGCGTCAGCATTAGAAACAACACTGCTTTGATGAGAGAGTGACTTGGCAATAGGGTAGGTCCAACAGCTCCCTGCTGTAAGCTTTAATGCCTCCTGACTCCCAGAAATCCAAAGTCTTAACACCAAGAGCTTAGCCAACACAGAAATGGCTGTTTAAAGGCATCCTATTTTAATCAGATTTAGACAACACTATGTTTTTCAGCCTATCCAGCTGTGAATTACTGGAATTGTCAATGGTTCTCAGGCCAGCGTAATCTAGAGAGCTTTCACAGCAAATACAGATAATCCACTATACTAATTTGCATATGAAATTGAAGGTCCCAAAGCCATATAAGAGTGGGAGGGGGAGGAGAGAGTTGAATAGCTAACCTTATTTGTAAGAGAGTAGGTTTGATGTAGGAGGGGAGGAAGGCTAAAGAATGTAGTTCCCACAGAATATGATAATTTAGAAAAAGAAGTTTGACAGTTTTAAACAGGCGGAACAATGGCAATCAAGACTGTTTATAAGATTTGGAAAGCATAATCATGGTGTATTAAGACAACTTGGTATTAAAAAAAGAGCTTCCTCTTGTCTTTATGGAAGGTAGGAGCTGACCTGCTGTAACTAGTAGGAAAAGCAATTTAGATTCAATGTATATGGATGTTTTAAAGATACCACTGCACTCTTGTTTATAATCTCAGTGGAGGCTGGGATGGGGAGGAGATGAGAGGAACAGAGTTCAAGCTGCGTTAACCTTACATTTCGAAGGGCTTGAAGATGGAAAATTGAGCCTTATGAGCATTTTCCCCTAGTCTAAACACATGAAGGTGGGAAATAAATAATGAGTTGCTCAGGATACACGGAGCCCCAAGCAGGACCTTTGTCTTGCTTGTAATTAAAGCCACTTCTGGCTGCAGAGGGATTCGAGGAGGAGGAAAAGGAAGTGTTGATGACAGCATCCAGGTTCACAGGGGCAATGTAGCTTTAAATCCCTATTTTAATGGCACATTATTTTCCAGAGCCACCAAACAACTGTTTTTAATGCTTAGCATGGTGAGAAATGCTTCCTGCCATGTGAACTTTCAGATTGCTGAGCAAGAAAGCTATAGATTTCTTTTAAAGTTAAAGTTGCCACAGGAATTTAATCTACTGCCAGAAATGGTTGTGAGGTATCCAGGTGGCTTAGCCACCAACAAAGCACTGGCCAACAATATGTGCTACAGGACTTGCAAAATAAAGCAACTAAGTCACCCGTTAACTTCTGTCCTCTTATGGTCACTAACAAGTCACACTTATTACTAAAGAGCTATTGATTTACATTGGAGTGGGTATCAAGATGTAGGTCCCAATTCAACTCCTATTGACTTCAATGGGCACTGGAGCGGAAACTTGATGGCTGGAGGGATAAGTATTGACAGAGGAAGTCTAGGCCAATAATTAATTTGAGGACTAATACATATTGACCATTTGCAAAATTCGAAGTAAAAAATCTGTATTATTAAATACATTCTGAATGTCTTCACTGGAAGTATTGGAGGTCTCCAGCCATGGATTTAAAAAGAAAAAAGAGTAACAGCTATTTTTTTCTTCTAAATAGTCTATTAAGTGAATGGTGAGACGATACTCCATGATGTACAAAACTAAAGAGGAGACATCGGGTGAAATCCTAGTCTGAATGAAGTCAAGAGGAGTTTTGCTGTGGACTTGCAATGGTTGGTCCTGCTTTGAGCAGGGGGTTGGACTTTATAACTTCCTGAGGTCCCTCACAACCCTAATCTATGATTCTATGACTTCAATGAGGTCAGGATTTCAGCCCTGCTCTCTATCCCAGGAGTTTAGACTCTATGTCTACATATGCATTCTGAACAGCCAGGTGAGGCTACAGCCACAAAAAGCTATTATTTGCCTCCTAAATCGCAGCAGTCAGTTGGCAATAGTCATCACCACAGCTGCCCCAACGGACACTGTTCAAGATCTCAGTATTGTTCATAGCCAACAGATAGGTAAGAGAAATTTCCTAACCTGTCATCTGCCTTCAACTAAGCCATAAATCATGGTTGTCTTGCATGCACAGCAGAAACTTGACTGTACATACCATGTGAAAACACAAAATAAGTTCAAATGTCTGGGGGGGCGGGAGCAATAGAACAGGGACACGTGATGGGAGTTAATCAGAAATTAAGATTTGGATAGCATGGGATGGATGTGTTGATATGAGTATATCGATAAGCTTCTGGAAGCATAGAAGGGTTTCTTATCTTTGATAGTGCTTTTTTTTAAAATTTCTAATCCAGTATGGAATAGTCCCTAAAACCAAAAATCCTTAGAGTAAGCCTGTATAATGATTTGGTCATCATTTCTGCAAAGTATTTTCCACAGATTCCAAGATTAGAAGGGACCACTGTGATAATCTAGCCAGACATCCTGTATAACGTAGGCCATAGAATTTCCCGCAAATAATTTCTCGGGCAGGCTTTTAAAAAAACATCCAATCTTGATCTTAAAATTGCCAGTGATGGAGAAACAACCACAACCCTAGGTAAATTGTTCCAGTAGTTAATTACCTTCGCTATTAAAAATGTACACCTCATTTCCCCTCTGAATTTGCCTTCCTTCAACTTCTAGTCATTGGATCATATTATACCTTTGTCTGCTAAACTGAAGAGCCCATTATCCAGTATTTTTCCCCATGTAGGTACTGTAATCAAGAGATCCCTTAACCATGTCTTTGTTAAGCTAAACAGATTGAGCTTCCTGAGTTGATCACTGTAAGGCATGTTTTATAATTCTTTAATTTTTCTGAGGACTTTTCTCTGAACCCTCTCAATTTATGAACATTCTTCCTGAATTGTGGACACCAGAACTGGACACAGTATTCCAGCAGCACCAAATACAGAGGTAAAATAACCTCGAGATTCCCCTGTTTATACATCCCAGGATCACATTAGCCCTTTTGTCCATAGCATCACCCTGGGGGTTCAAGCTCAGCTAATTATCCACTATGACTTCCAAATCTTTTTTTCAGAATCACCGCTTCCCGGGATAGAATCTCCTGTGGGGGACTGTATGGGAAAGTATGGCTTATATTCTTTGTTCCTCCATGTATACATTTAACATTGAACTGTATTAAAATGCATATTGTTTGCTTGTGCCAAGTTTACCAAGCGATCCAGATCACTCTATATAACAATGAGCCATACTCTTCATTATTTACCCCCTAATTTTTGTGCCATTTGCAAACTTTATCAGTGATGAGTTCCAGAGGGGTAGCCATGTTAGTCTGTTTTCAGCAAAACAACGAGAGTTCTGTGGCACCTTAAAGACTAACACATTTATTTGGGCACAAGCTTTTGTGGGCAGAAACCCACTTCATCAGATGCAACCTGGTAGATTTCCATTTCATTCGGCTAAATTCAGTGCTGTGCATGTTGACGAGTTCCAGAGGGGTAGCCGTGTTAGTCTGTTTTCAGCAAAACAACGAGTCTCCCACAGCAAATTTATGTGAGCATAAGCTTTCATGGGATTTCTGCCCTGGAAAGATTCTGCCCAAATACATTTGTTTGTCTTTAAGGTGCCACAGGACTCTTGTTGTTTATCAGTGATGATTTTATGTTGTCTTCCTGGTCACTGATAAAAATGTTAAATAGTGTAAGGCCAAGAACCGATCTGGGTGCATCCCCACTATAGTGCCTTTCATCTGAGGAGCTCACAGAGCTTTGCAAACATGAATGAAATGAGCCTATCAAACCTACCCCTTCCCTCGGCTAAGCAAGACAGGTAATGCGGAACTGACAAAGAGATGTGTTAAAGCCTGAATTTTTTAAAAGTCACTAATTGAGGGTGCCTCCATTTTTGGGTGCTCCCTGATTTTCATTCGTGTAAACTGCCGGCAGCTACCACTGGACAGAAGTGTGCTCAGAACCTCTGAAAAAGTGAGGCCCTGGGAGGCTCATGTTTGCAAATGTAGTCCCATGTGACTTACAGACGGTCACACAGTGAGTGGGCGTTAGGGAGAGAATCCAAATGTCAGACCCTCAGCTGGTCTCACTTGGTGTAACTCCACTGACTTGAATGGAACGATGCTGCTTTACAGCCTCTGAGGATCTGGCCCCAGGAATCCTGACTGTCAGTGTGTTGCTATAACTGGTACAGCTGCTCAAATGATACTGGAGATAAAAAGGGTATTTGGAGTCTGGCTGCATGCAACCCACCACTTGATGTAGTGTGCTCCAGTTACCATCATTGCATAAGTGGGTCTCTAAACACACTCAAGCCTTTACAGCAGTGGCACTTAGTTAAGTAGGCAGGTGCTCCTAAAGCATTTGCACAGCCTTCCAAAAGGAAGAAAAGCCAAGGAGCTATTGACTACTTCCCTGCATTTCCTTCCTCTCGGTCCCCGAAAGTCCCCGCTTTCTTCTCCTCCCACCAGAGGAATGAGGGCATTGCTGACCTGTAAATTTACGCAGCATCTCAGTGCACGTTTCTGCCACAGTTTCATCGTCGTACTTCTCCATGATCAAAGCCTCTTCCCCGCAGATCCAGCCACTCAGCACATAGCCGTACCGCTCCGGTGGGTAGAGGACGTCAAAGCTGCAGATCTTCTTGTACCACATCTCCTCAGGATAAGTCAAACTCTCACTCTCTGCTTCATCCTCCCAGACGAACTGGATGCTGTTGCATTCAGGACTCCAGAAGGGCTCTTCAAACTCCAGGAAGATTTTGTCGGTGGTGCTAATGCCCAGTTTCTGAATGGCCATCACCTTCTCCTCAGGCAGGCCGGGGTGGAACATGCTCTCGTGGTACTTCTTCAGCACCCCCAGCGACACGGTCACGATGACATGGTCAGCGAGGATGAATTCACAGTCCTCACACTCCACAAAGACATGGTAGCCCTGGTCCTCCTCAGGCCGGTCGCTGTTGTGGTCAGCCACGCGCTCAATCTCCTTGCTGACCAACTGGTTCCAGTGGATGCACTTGACCGGCTTGCACAGCTGGATGACAGACTCTGGAATGGAGCGGGCCAGGATCTCCACAATCTTGATAAAGCCACAAGGAATGACGTGATGGGCCCCGGGGATTTCAGTCCATTCTCCAAATTCGCTGAGCGAGACCTCGTCCATGCTATGGGAGCTGCTCTCACAGCTCTCCACCTAGTGAAAGCAACACAAAACCAAGTTTCCAAAGAGCTAGCCACCTCGCCATGGTGCAGACAGAACAGTGCAAGTTAACAGCAGAGATGGGAATAGAGCCCAGAAGCCTTGAGTCCAGTCCCTTGCAATAGGCCAAACTGACACTTGCTGAAACAGCACCTGATAGTCAAAGGGCTGGACAAAAGAGATCACTTGTTATAGAATCATAGAAGATTAGGGGTGGGAGGGACCTCAGGAGGTATCTAGTCCAACCCCCTGCTCAAAGCAGGACTAACCTCAGCTACATCATCCCAGCCAGGGCTTTGTCAAACCACAGCTTAAAAACCTCTAAAGATGGAGATGCCACCACCTCCCTAGGTAACCCATTCCAGTGCTTCACCACCCTCCTAGGGAAAAGGTTTTTCCTAATATCCAACTTAGACCTCCCCCACTGCAACTTGAGACCATTGCTCCTAGTTCTGTCATCTACTATACTGCCAATCAACTCTCTTTCTCTTTCTCTGATGACCAATTAAGTGTGTTCTGCTTTAGTGCTCCAATGACCCAACATGGCTGTATGGGTTACAGCACTGCTGGGAAGTTCAGATCTTCTGCATGATGTTGATCCAAGGCCCTGGCCACTTTTGATTATATAAAAATCCCACCGGACTTTTCTGTTAGAGAAAGGGTGGAGCACTGAACAGCGATCAGCTGTGCGGTGCTGCTCAAACTGAAGCTGAAGGCAGACTTTTTTAAACACTTTTTCACTAGCCAACATTGACAGAGATTCCTATTCCACAAGGAGACATTAACAGAACAAAAGGGTTTCAAAGCTACTCCTTCAGAGGGAGATCTTAGCATGCCATGAAAATTAGCATTAAACTAGCTAATGATCTGCAGCTGGGAGGACATGTTCCAATGGTCATTTGGAAGGGGAAGCCATGGTGAGGTTGGGAGACCAATCTTATACATTCTTTGATTAGCAAAGCCTAGGACTTGGGGGCCCTCATTAAAATGGATAAGCACAGTTGTCGCTAGCACTAGGGCAGGATGAGGGCAAGATGTTAGGCCTGCTTCTCACTTCCAGTGACTAAGTGGGGCCTGGGGAATGGTGGCCTTAGACCCTTCCCACCATTTTTTCTAGGTTTCTAATTGCTGTATCTGATCCCTCCACATCTGTGACTGTTTCACTCCAACATTTTATGCAGCATGGAAATTACAATGATCCGTCTCAGCTTTTAGCCTATTACCTAGGCTTTTCCGAGCTGTACTTTATAAGCCTAGCAGACCCAGCCTCCTCTCACCATGGGGCATCCACACACTGTGCTTTGCATACCTGGTTACTGCAAGGCACCATTGGCATGCTCAGGGCGTCTGGGATGCCAGAGACACACAGTCAAGTTATTACTTAAAAAGGGCCAAAGCTGCGCTAAGCACTTCACCAGCAGAGAGGACAAGGTAAGTGCCTTGAAAATGTCCTGCTTTGAGCAGGGGGTTGGACTAGATACCTCCTGAGGTCCCTTCCAACTCTAATATTCCATGATTCTAAAATACAACCTACGGCCCTACTTCTGCTAGGTGTCTTCAGTGAGGCTTTGCAAGGGCATGGAGGACCCAGCTGCAGGACCTAGGCCTAAAAAGTTAAACCCATCTTTTCCTTCAGCACACACCCCCTGCAGCATGTGCTGCCCAACTCCCTCTCGGAGTCTGCAATAATTTTATAATCCATCCTGACAGACCCAAAGAGCTGTGACAACTTTAAAAGAGATATTAATACAGTAAATGCTTACATCATTTATATTTGGGGATTTGTGCTTATTTGTGTTTAAGTTACTGCACGCTACTTAGAACAGTGGACAGGTGCCTTATTCTAAAGTCTTCCACAGCCACCAGCTCATTGGTTAATATCTGAACACCTATTGGCTGATGGGCTTTTAATTCTCTGCTCATCTCCTTTCCCTGGTTATAGGATGCTTTGCAGTCTGGGGCTAGAGGACAATGGTGGCTGTTGTATAAGTTGTTCTGGCTCTGGTGGAAAAGCCTTGTCAAATCTAAAAAAGTTATTACAATGGATTCGGCACCAGAATTACAGAAGGAATCTTGGGGAGGCAAAACGCAACTACCCAGATTAGAATTTGGCCAAGACAAATTTAGCCATTCTCTTACTAGAAAGGCCCTGGGTTCATTAATGGCCACAAGTGGCCATTAGTGATTCAATGACCCAGAGGGAGGAGTATCATGGCAGCTCTGCCAGTCTCCCTCTGTGACCATATGTCTCTCTTTGCCTCAGTTTACCATCTGCAAACTGTGGATTCCTATACTTACCTACCATATCAGAGTGCTGTGTATGTGGCACCCCTGCCTTCCTTCATAAGCCTTTAATTCACATTGCAATTTCAGACCACAAAGTGCCAACTTATTATTAACATTTATTATGTGTTAAGTGGTTGGTGCTGCTGGAGCATTGCCAGCAGATCAAGGGAAGTGATTATTTCCCTCTATTTGGCACTGGTGAGGCCACATCTGGAGTATTGTGTCCAGTTTTGGGCCCCCCACTACAGAA
This sequence comes from Mesoclemmys tuberculata, assembly GCA_007922155.1. Classification (NCBI taxonomy): domain Eukaryota; kingdom Metazoa; phylum Chordata; order Testudines; family Chelidae; genus Mesoclemmys; species Mesoclemmys tuberculata. Next base: position 7,972,251 of record ML675627.1, on the reverse strand, counting down.
AGGATGTGGACAAATTAGAGAAAATTCAGCAGAGGGCAACGAAAACGATTACGGAGCCAGAGCACATGATTTATGAGGAGAGGCTAAGGGAACTAGGCTTGTTTAGTCTGCAGAAGACAGGAATGAGGGGGGATTTGATATCAGCCTTCAACTACCTGAAGGGTGGGACCAGGGAGGATGGAGCTAGGCTGTTCTCAGTGGTGGCAGATGACAGGACAAGGAGCAACGGTCTCAAGTTGCAGTGGGGGAGGTCTAGGTCAAATATTAGGAAAGCTTTTTCACTCAGAAGATGGTGAAGCACTGTAATGGGTTACCTCGGGAGGTGGTGGAAACTCCATCCTTAGTTTTTAAGGTGTGGCTTGACAAAGCCCTGGCTGGGATGGCTTAGTTGGGGTTGGTCCTGCTTTGAGTAGGGGATTGGACTAGATGACCTCCCCATCCTAATCTTCTATGATTCTACAACAAGTCCCGGCCGCAAGAAAAGATCCAGAGAAGATAGGATCTACTTGGTAAGTAGGGTGGAGGGACTAATGAACACATGGGTTTATACAGCTTTGCCTTTGATTTGACTCTGTCTACCTTTTCTAATGAATGGTAAAATGCTTTGGAATTTAGTTTGCAGGGATTGCCCCAATAGCATTGTATTATCAGAGTCAATTTTCCTGGTCTGCAAGCTCTGATAAAAGGCAAAAGGGGTTAACAGATTCTCTGCTGCAGCATGTGGTCCAAGATATGGGGCAAAAAGATACCCATTTCTAAATGGAGTTGGCAGTGTGCTGTCTTTGGTTGATAAGCAGCAGGATTGAGGATTGAATGTTGTAACTCCACACAGAAGAATTTAACTCAACTAATGAAACATCATATTTTACCGGCCCATTGTGGAGATGTCCAGCTTATGAGGAAAATGTAATATATGAACCCTGAAATATCCCAGCAGCAAAGATGACAAATACAAGTAATTCCCCGGTGATAGTACGTAGCTCTTAGTCGCTAATATCCCATGACTGAGCTGCCTTTTTCAACATACCTTAAGATATTGCTGGATCATAGCTAGTTTTAGCCTCTTGGTGGTCTCCGAGTCATCTGGATCGGCTTTGATGCGTTTGCGCACCACATCTCGTGTGAAGACGCCCACACTGTTCTGGCTCTCAGCATTGACTGGTTTACCACGTTGAAAGAACTCCTGAGTCAGGTTATAGACCTGCCAGAGACAGGACAGAAAGAGGGAGGGAATAACTAGCAGCAAGTAGCTGGAGTGTGCAGAATCCAAGCCCTGAGCAGTGTGTAGGGTACCACCCTCCAGGACTGTCCTGGAGTCTCCAGGAATTAAAGATTAATCTTTAATTAAAGATTATGTCATGGGATGAAACCGCCAGGAATACGTCCAACCAAAATTGGCAACCCTCTTCATTCAGAATTAGTGTGTTGAAGCCACCCCATTGTGTGAAGGAACAAATTCCATAACTGGAGGCTCAAGTCTAAAAGTTTCCAGGGGTTATTTTATTGCATTTTGCCCTTCACAGGATGCACCCACAGCCCTATGAGTCAGCAGAGGATTGGAAACCAAAGGTCAAAGCCAAAATATGAGAACTCTGACCTACCTAAAATATACTCTAGTCATTATTTAGGAACACACTATGTCCGTCAGTCCTTCCCAAATGTCGGAATTTCACCATTACCTTCCACTGGACGAAGGGACAGACCTTCTTCTGCAATCATGGCACCCAACTTTTTTGGCTTGAGGGCCACAGATATCATTTATATAACCCTGAAGGGCCACCGGTCTCTGCCAGCAGCCATCCCCTCCTGCTCCACTGCAGCCAGACGGAAGGAGTTCAGCAAGAAGGCTTCCTCCTCACTGATCTCCCGTCCTCCTGGCTGCAGCAGGAAAACTCCATGCATCCTATAGCCCCGCGTGCTCCACCTGGTCTCTAGGCAGTGGCCAGGGGAATGGAAGATCAGTGCTCCCTTCCCTCTGGCTCCAGCGGGGACCCCAGCACCTAGGGACCTAGGTGGAGCATTTTGCCATGCTCCCTGCTACAGCCAGGAAAGGGGAACGTTGCTCTCCCATCCCCTCGGCTGCAGCAAGAAGTCTGCACCCGTCTTTTAACCCCATGGTGACGTGCTCCGCCTGAGTCCTTAGGCAGCGGCTCCCTTCTGCAGCCAACAGGGGGTGAGCTGCGGGCCACTTTGAAAGCCCTTGTGGACCACTTTTGGCCCCCAGACCACAGCTGGGAACCACTGGCCTAGATCCTGCTATTCAAGCTACAGTATGGGTATTTGTACTACTGTCTCTGTGACCCAGTTGCCCTCTAGTGGTTGCAGACCAGAGCGCACCTATGTCTGTACTACTGGACGGGGGGCTGAAGTTTGGATTTTTGCTAAGGTGAGACAGGAGTGGGAGAATGTTTGATGTTGGGGACTCGCTTCTTTTGTAGAGAGAGCGACTGGGTTTGCAGTGCTGATTTTGTGTTTGTCGGACTGTGTCACAACCCCATCACATGCTCTGGATGGGCACCCATCTAGCTGTGAGTGGATCCATCCACTCAATCCCACGTGCTTCTAAACCCCCTGGGTCTGGGTAATGACTGTTCACTGTACCTAACTCCGGGTCTCTCAGGCACACTCTCAGGTGTAGACACCATGTCTGACGCAGTCCATGGGCAGTTGGATCCTACAATAAAGCCGCCTAGGCCCTGGAACCAGCACCATGGTCCTCCAGAGCCCCCACTGTGCCCCCAGAGTCCGCCTGGCTGAGGAAGCTCTGGTTCTCACACATATGCATACACACACACGAACACTACTCTTAAAAAACACGAGAATTACAAATCTGTTGTTTGCCATAAACTCCTGAATGTAATTCCCCCTCAATGTCTTCACCTTCTTTGGCCTGACCATTTTGCTTCTGGGCAGCACAATCGCTTCCTTTGTATACAGAGCATACCTTTGTTAAAGACAGCCTCTAAAACCTTTCTTGCCCCTGCACTTTCGCTGAGGAATTTCCAGGATCCCCTCCTCCCCCAGGTTATAAGCAGAGAATTGTTCCAAGTCGCTGCTCATAGCAAAACCATTGTTCCATGGAGTATAAGCCATTCAGTGTTGATGGCCCCTGATTACACTGTCTCAGCGTCCTGGACACAGCCTCTCCTCTATGGTGTCGAGTTCCTGCTACAAAATAAACATTCAAAGCCACGCTCCAGATTACATTCAAAATGGCAGCTGAAACACAACAGGACACAAAACAAAAATGGAGTCCCTGGGCTGACCAACACATATCCCCCCACACTGTAACTGACTGGGTTTTAAAATTAGTTACCCAGGAGTCCAAGAGTCTGGAACATGGGCTCTACTGCTGAAATCAAAATAAACACGTCTGAATGGCTCACAAGCAGGGAGGCCACTCATCCGGTTTTAAACAGGACAGTCCCCTTTTGGGGTGGTCTGTCCCCTGCTCCAGTAATGAGACAAAACTGGATGTGGTTTTGTCTGGTATCGGATGGGGGACACGACTCTGAAGAGCTTCTTACTCCACCCCTGCCAGCAGCACCGGGATGATAAGCTCCTCAAAATGACGTCCCCCGTGCAGCATGACCTTGCATGCACGTGTCGGCAGGGGCATCCCCTGTACGGGGAGATTTTGATAGACCTGTAAAAGGGCCAGGAGCCACTTGCTAGTGTAATATTGAAGATCATATTTGCAGCCAAACTTGGTAGGCCTTTCTACAGGCCTGTCCAGCCTTGGCGTGACTAAGCCAGGAAGGGAGGGGGGCCTCCTGCTCAACCTTTGCCTGACTGCACTCCCTCCCTGATGCTCTGGTGGATGTGCGGGGATGTGTGTTTCAGGAAAAGACCAAAAAGCTTATTTATGCATGGCCTCTGGGAGTTGTTTGTCAGGGCCTCAAGATATGCACGTTCTGTAGGAACACAGCTACTTAATTAAGTACTCTAGCGACCTTAGGTCTAGCTTTTGAAACTTTTATCCTCTTTCTTGACCTTTTATTGTCTACTAAAAAGGATAAATAGGGGGAGAGGCTTGAACTCTGGGGATCTCTTCTTGGACACAGCTTCTGGATCCTCCAGTGAAGCTGGAAGAGCAGGCCAATCGGAAAGCTGTCGCTGTTTCCACTCGAAAGCCACTCCAGACTTCGGTAATTGATGAGGGTTGAGGTGTTTTACTAACCTTTGCGGACATGTGTAAGTGTTTGAGCCTAAGTAAAGTATAGTTTTGTAGAAGAGCACTTTTGTGTTATATTGTTTCTACCAGTCCATCTATCAGCTGTATGGCCGTGTCTACATGTGGCTTATTTCCTGACACCACCTTGCACAAAGTAAAGTTACCACAAGCTTTGGGTTGGCAGAACCCCGGTTAACACCCCCACCTCCCCATTCCCAGGAGTACTGGAATGTTTGGTATTCTGGGAATGCGGAGTGGCCGCCCTGTTCACAAGTGACCACTAGTATACGGTCATGAAGCACACAAGAGTTCCTAGTTGAGCTTGTTCAACTGGCTGAATCTTTCACCATTTCATACATTCATGCATTCCAAGGCCAGAAGGGACCATTGTGATCATCCAGTCAAACCTCCTCCCGCAAAATCATTCCTAGAGCCGAGCTGTTAGAAAAACATCCAATCTTGATTTTAAAATTGTCCATGATGGCGAATCCTCCATAACCCTTGATAAATTGTTCCAAAGGTTAGTTGCCTCACTGTTAAAAATTTACAATTTATTTCCAATCTGAATTTGTCTAGCGTCAACTTCTAACCACTGGATTGTGTTACACCTTTCTCTGGCTGCATTAGTCCTTTTGGCCACTAACTTGCACTGTTCAGCATGTTCCCTCTTCAGTTTTATCCACCACGACCCCCAAATCTCTTTCAGAGTCACTGCTTCCCAGGATAGAGTCCCCCATCCTGAAAGTATGGCCAACATTCTTTGTCCCTAGATATATACATTTACATTTAACTATATTGCTTGATTGTGCCTGGCTTACCAAGCGATCCAGATCACTCTGTCACAATGACCCGGGCTCTTCAGTATTTACCATTCCCCAGTTTTTGTGTCATCTGCAAACTTTATCAGTGTTGATTTGATGTTCTCTTCCAGGTCACTGATAAAAACGTTAACTAGCATAGGGCTAAAAACTGATCCCAGCACATCACCCATTTAATGATGATTCACCATTTACAGTTACATTTTGAGACCTATCAGTTAGCCAGTTTTTAATCCATTTAATGTGTGCCATGTTCATTTTATAACTTTCTAATGTTTTAATCAAAAAATTGCCATGCGGTTCCAAGTCAAATGTATTACAGAAATCTAAGAATATTACTTCAGCACTATTTCCTTTATCGACCAACCTTGTAATCTCATCAAAAGATATATCAAGTTAGATTTTTTTTGTTGGAGAAGGTGCTTCATATAACATGGAGACCCAACTAGCTGGGTCATTGTTACTGTTGGTGAGGAGGAAACTGTTATTAAAAAACAATCATCACCACCAACCACCTGTGCCTGAGTGGTACAATCAAATCTTCTGTTTGGATAATTCCAAAAACCGCTCACCTGTGATTCATGGTACTTCGTATCACAGAAAAAACTTACCTGAACAAAGACAGGCAGGAAAACCTTTAAAAATGCATCACAGAAGTACAACCAACCCCAGGAATAATCTGTCTAGACTCTGTCCTTCCTTCTCATTTATATAGCACCACAATGAAGCATAGTGCTTCATAAGTAGAGAGACAAGATCCCTGACTGGAGAGTTTTTCCCATTGAAGGTATTTGGACGATAACAAGTGACCTCTCTGACGGCACTGAATATTAGTTATGTTAACATACTAGTGTTGAGGAGTAATTATGGAAACAAGTTCAAACTCATTGCCCCCTTCATTCTCCATCTAGCTGCAATTCCCCACCAAAAGGGAAATAGGACAATCCTGGCATGCCCATCCCTGTGGCCTGTAATAAGGAGCTGCAGGGGCCACTAGAGGCCACATTTCTTTCTCCCACTCACTTCTGCCACAGCTGGTCCTTCTCTTCTAGCCCAGTCCCCCACGCATTACACAGGTCTGGCTCCCAGCAAGAAGCATGAGAGATAAGACAGTGGTTGGAGAGGAAAAGAAAGGATCTGTTGGCCTCAAAACTCAGAGGTCTGCTGTCACGTGGCCAGATTTACGGACAACTGGCTTTGGGAGTTTTCAGAAGGCAGAGGATTTGGCATCTACCTTGCTAAGGAAGGATAGACATTTGCTCTGTATTTTCCTTGGGACCTTTTCAGTTGTTAATGCAGTTGTTGCTGTTTGGCTTGTTTCCAGGCACGGGAGGCTCACCTGACCCTTTAGTAAAAGCTATCTGGGCAGTCATTTGGCCGCTAGAAATGTCTGAGGAAAAACAGATGAGTTTGGCAAAATGGTAATCAGCATCGGGGACTATGATATCAAATTGACCTTCTAGTTCTCAGGAAAAAGTTGCGAGGGGAGGAGGAAGTTGGATATTTCCTTTTTGCCTCTGTGTACTGCCCCTGTTATGACAGTAGTTTTGGGGTGGTTGCTTTGAAGTTTTATTTAATAAATGCACAGAGAGAAAGAAGACAGAAAGTGAACTGGGGGAGGAGAGGAAAAACACGAAAGCGAAGGAGCAGTACCAAAAGAAAAATAGAAAAAGAAAATAAAATTATGAGAAAGGAAGAAACACAGAAGAGAATAAGGAAACTGGTAGAAAATAGGAAAAGAGAAGGGACCCTAAGGGTGTGGACTGAGACACAGAGCTGTATAGGGCTTTCAAAACAAAAGAGTTTGGGAGTCCTTAGCAATGGAGGGAGGAAATGGTATCTATTCAGAAGTACTATGGAATTTCCACACACTGCAGTTCGTGGGCCTGCCCCATGGCACAGATTTCTAACCACTTCCAACAAGCACGGCTAAAAGCTGCCACAGAAGCTCAGCTTTCATAAGCTGATTGCAGACTATAAGCAGATAACATGTTCACAAGACAAGCAAAGCTGTATTCAAATCCAGTTACCATTTGGCCCAGCGACTAAATTAGCCATAAACGTGTTTTCATTGTCCATTGTATTATTCACTGGGCACCAGAGGAAAGAAGAGAAAGGCACATTTCTCCCTCCAGTGGGGAATATACCAAATCAGGTTTTTTTCTACATCATCCAGCTCGTCTGACAACAGGAAAATATCATCCTCAATATTTATTACGGTAGCACCACAGAGCCCAGTCAAGATTCTGCAGTGCTCAATGGAGAGCTAAATGATTTGTAAATGGCAGCTCTTTCAGCAGCAACGTGTCAAGAAACGAGATTGGAAATACCAGGAGATTCTTTCAATGAAGTCTCTTTTAATAACGTACCAAGTAATGAGCAACTTTAGGATTGAACACACTTCCTAAATCTACGTGTGGAAAGGGATATTTATGTTTCTAATGATGGAAAAAATATGCACGTATACACACACAAACACACACACCAAACAAAAAAAACCAGAATGTATCCTTCACATATGTATACACACACACAGCAAAACCTATTGTAAGTGGTCATGCAACGGTCCAACCAGGACTGTGCACCTGAGAATTTCTAATAAAGGGGGGAACAGAACTGTATTCCATACATCTGGAGATACTTTGAGGTTGTCTTTTGAGACAAAAATCTGCTCACAACTACAACATCAGTGAGTGTACAAGACACCATTTAAAGTTACGGGGAAATGTCATTTTTGAAATACGGGACATAGAAAATTCTTCTAACACCTCATTATATTTTTATTTTTTTGCTATGATAGTTGTCAAAGTACGCCCAAGAGACTCTAAACAAGATTGATTTCAAAGAGCATGGCAAGATGTAGTGCACAGGACAAGAGTCTACTGATTTTCTTTCCATTTAGAAAGTACACGTATGCAGCATCTGACAGCACCAGGCCAATGAGCAGAAACTGCAAAATCAAATGTCCGTGTCATCTTACCCACCCCACCAACGGGCTGCTCTGACACCCCAGCATACAGGGTAGAGTGAAGAACTGGGCAAACTCTCCTCACAGACTGGGAAGAACAAATGTGCCTTCTTGCGTGCCCCACATCAGCAAATTTCAGACTAGAAGCAGAAGGGCATTCCAGAACCCTGCGCTCTGCCTACAGCCCCTCCTCTATTCCACTGAGAGGGGTCGGGCATCAGCGTCTCCACTCGTCGCAATCGTGGCTGCGTATCACGGGGAATGCGGTGGCCTCTCAGGGAGGCCAGAGGTTGAAGAGCAAATTTTAAAAGCGATTCACTGCCGAATCTGGAAGGTTAGGATGGCGCATCTCAATCTACCTACGGACTGTCAGAACTCACCTCGAGGACTCTCTCTAACTCGGTTTTAAAACAAAGGGCTTGATCTACACCACAGGCTCATGCCAGTTTTACACCAGTGTGACCCCAGTTCAAACCAGGCCCTCGGTATCTAGTGGGCCAGGCAAACAGCTGTGTGATAGACTGTGATGAGAGTTGAGTTGTGAGCTGGCATAAAGCCCAGCAGAGAGTGAGGGCCTGCGGGGAAGAGAACTTAGTCTTTTTCCAGCAACCTCCTTCACCCATCAACCGTCATTAACTATAGTAGCCAGCTGCCACTGCCAGAAGAAGGGCTGCTGAAGTGGAACCTATGGTGCTATGGTTTCACTGAACAGGACAGGCATGTTTTGAAACTGAAGATCAGGCTCCTGGGCACTATGGTCCTTATATTATTATTGTTAATCATGTAAAACCCGAGCAGAGACAAGACCCTGACTTTTTACCTTGAGGGAGTTAGTCAAGGTCAGTGCTATACCACCCCCTCACCGAGAGTTTATCTCACCTCACTACCTCAAGGTGGAAACTATTTGTGCCTTGTCTCCACTAGAATTTTACATCAATGTAAAGCACACGTTTCCTAGCAATGAAGACCTCCTCCTGGGAGACTAATGAGGTTAAAAGGGCTAAAAGTGGGGGCCCTCAGAACCTCTGTCCAGACTGGGGCTTAAAATGCTTCCTCTGAGTGAAAGGCGTGTGGACTCCCAAAGATAATAAAGTCGCTCTCAAGTCCTTAAGACGATGGAGCTTAGAGTCCATTTGCTCTGAAAACAGGCCCCCTCCTTCAAAGGGCAAGGCCTGTATTGTGGACTGTACTTCTGGTAGAAGGCCCGACACATGCAGCCACAAGCTTCATCTCATAGCCAGGTCCAAAGCTATAGCCCTTCTGGCTGAATCAGCTGCATCTAGCATGGCTTGGAGCAACATCCTGGCTACTGCCTTGCCTTCCTCCATCATGGCTCCAAACTCAGTCCTGGAGTCGGACGGTAGCAGGTCTTTAAACTTCAACATCACCTCCCATGAACTGAAGGTGTACCTGCTAAGAATTGCCTGTGAATTGGTGATATGCAGCTGGAGCCCACTGGTGGAATAGACTTTCCTCACGAATAAGTCCAGTCTTTTGGGCTCCTTTGATTTGGGCGTGGGCCTCGTCTCTCTTTTTCATTCACCACAGACACTACCAGCAAACCTGGCTGCGGATGCGTAAACAGGTACTCATATCTCTTGGATGGTGCTAAGTATTTCCGCTCTATCCCCTTCGCCATGAGGGGAATCGAGGCAGGGGTTTGCCACAAGGTTTTTGTCGTAGCCTGAATCGTCTTGATAAGAGACGAGGCTTCCCTTGAGGGTCCCCCAGGTATCAGGATATCCACCAACGGATCCACTGACTCTCTGACTTCCTCTGCTTGTAACCCCAAGCTCTGGGCCACCCATTTCAGGAGCTCTTGGTGTGCTCTATTGTCCAAAGGCCTGTGGTAGCTGTTGATCCTGCCACCACCTCATCCGGGTAGGAAGAGGACAAGGCCCTGGGTATGATATCAGTCTCCTGAATGTCCTGATCAGCTCGGTCCTCCCTGTCTGGTACCCCCTTCTCTGCTTCAGGACACTACACTCTCCGGTGGCACGGTCTTCCTCAGTACCGTGCCCTACACTGGCTGCTGCCGGGAGCTCTGTCTCCCTGTGAGCCCCGACCTCAGTGCCGCATGGAGGAGCTCTATGCTCTGGGGTGTAGGTCATCTGGGTCTCCGACATGACCAAGTAGGGGCCTCTAGGCGGCGACCCTTGAACCTGATGGTATGCCCATGGGGTCCAGAAAGACCATTGCTGGGGCATCTGCTACTGCATAGGCCATGACCCTAGGCCTGGGCCCTGCCCCTTCTCCTCTGTGGGATGCCACCTTCCCAACCTGCACCTACTTCGCTTGGAGGAGTATGGTTCTGCCTCCGAGTCCGATGACTGAGATTCCGCTTGTGAAGACTATGGGGGAGCTGTACAGCGGTGCCGAGACACAAGTGATCGGTGCTCCGGAGACCGGTGCCGATGCGTGGGCAATCAGTGCTGGGGCGAGGCTGAACGGCACCTGGGCAAAGAAGACTGGCACCAAGGTGCAAGCGACCAGTGTCGGGGTGAGGGCAACCGTTGACAACGCGCCAGAGATGGTGCCGTGGCGAAGGCAACCAGAGCCGCATCATTGTCAGCTTGCCTTGAGATGGCACTGCAATGAGAGGTCTGAGTTCGGGTGCCCTTTCTACTGAGGTGGGGGACTGTTGGGCCGACATGGCAATCAAGTCCCTTGCTGCCTCGAACATATCCAGCGAGGAAGGGAGGCCCAGCTCTTCCACCTCACTTTCCTTCATCAGAGAGTCCGTGTGTGAGACTCACAGGTGCCCTCTGCAGAGCTGACGTGGATGGCCCTGAAAGTTCCTGGTGCAACTGGGGGAGTGACACGATAGCGTCCTTTCCCCATACTTCGCATTGTGGGCGAGCGGCTTCTATCAACCCTCTGCTTCTTGCGGGGCACCGGTGAATGAGAATGGTGCCACGCCAGTCTTTGGGCTGGTGAGTGGTGCTGGGATTCCCTTGGCACCGAGCTCTTCTTTGGTGCCGGGTCTCAAACGGACGCCAGAGCACTGCGCACCAACACGCCAGGTGCCAGGTCCAGAGGTTGTGGCCAAAGAGCTGCCTCCACGAGGATCTGCTTGAGACGAGCACATCTCTCTTTTCTGTTCCTGGGGCAGAAACTCTCGCAGATCCTGCATCCATCAGTTTGGTGCGACTCCCCCAAGCACTTCAAACAGGAGTCGTGCAGATCACCTTTGGGCATAAACTTGTGACAGGATCCACAGGGTTGAAGCCTTGGGCCCGAGGCACACCCCAGTACCCTGGGAAGGGGAGTACAACTAAGGGGGAAGAACCCTCTTAACTAACACATAACTATAAACACTCAACTATAAAACTTTTTTTTTTAAACTAAAACACTTATTAACGATAACTATTTTACAGGAACCGCTAGTTGACTGGGGACAATGCTTGCAGACACACAGCAAAAAAGCTCCAACGACCGACATGGGAGGTAAGAAGGAACTGAGGAGGCAGCAGGTCGGCAGGGCCCAATATACAAGGCCATGAGGGCGCCACTCCGGGGGGCGCGCCTGCACAGGTCCCGCTGGGGGAAAGCCTTCTGACGACTGTGCACGCGCCCACTTGGAATCGACAGGAGCAAGCACTCGAAGAAGAACAGACTTTTTCTTCACCATTCACTTTGTGTCCCTCGATAAACTTTTATCGGTCTTCTCTCTGAACTATAGTTTTCATCTCTTTTCGTTCGCTTCTCATTACAGGCCATTCTAAGCCTCTAATAATTTTTGTTCCCCTTTGCTAAACACTTTCTATACTTCTATATCTTTGAGAGGGAATGATAAGAACTGAACACAATATTCAGAGCGGTGGCATGCCATTTACTTATATAAAGTCTTTCCTTACAGTACATACACACCATAACCATGTTATTGCCTCTTTCGTTTCTGATCTAGCCCAACATTTTATTTGCTTCTTTCGTCACTGCTGCTCTCTGAACTGAGGTTTTCACTGCGCACATCATAGTGATGCTCAGCTCTTTTTTCTGAGTGGCTCCTGTTAATTTCCGAGCCTAGTAATGAGGAAAAGGTGTTCTAACTATTCCCGCCAAAGTGCATCATCCTGCACTTGTCCAAGTGGGATTTCATCTGCCACTGTGTTGCTCAATTACCTACCTTAGCTAGACCCCTCAGATGTCCCCCACAATCCTCTCTAGTAACCCAATTAATTATAGGCCACGTGTTCATTAGCCCTAGACAAGATCCTCATGGCACAGCACTAAACTTCTTTCTGTGTTGAAAATCAGCATTTCCGCTCTGTCTCTGATCCATGCTAGCACAGTACCTCTCACTGCATGACTATTTTATTTCCTTAGTGGCCTCTGGTGAAGGATTTTACCAATGTCTTTTGGAATATCCATGTACATATTTTAAAATGTATATTATACAATGTCAGGCTGATCCCAGTGTGTGACATTATAAAAAACATTTACCCAAACAAGGGTTGGTGAAGTGAAATCCATATGCAAAATTTGGGGGCTCTACAAATAGCTACAACTTGGCACAGATGAGACCCCTTCACCCCCAATTTTATGTAACCCACTTTGACAGCATTTTGATTGGGGACATTTTATATTGACCGCTCACTCAAATATAATGAGCAAGAAATGGAGGAAACCAAACAGGAGAATAATTAGAGTGAAACCTGTCAAGCTGTCTTAGCACTGTGGAAGTCTGAGTCTTGGTATTAGAAAAGTACTTCTATTTTACATCTGTTAATTACCGTTAATTACGTATCAAGGAGCACACTCATTCCGAGCAGAGGTCAGCGCCACTCTATGAGAATCAGTGGAGTGGTACCCATTTACATCAAAGCAAGATTGACCCTACCTGTCTAGGAAACGAAAGATTGCTTATTCCTCGGGTGTTTGCTCAGCACAGGTTTCACTGGTGAACCTGTATTTCCACTTTTATTCTGTAATTTTCCCTTTTTTTTTTTTTTTTAGTGCTTTTACTTCTATTTTTCATTGGTCTGGAGTCTCTATCATGTGCTTGAGCACTATTTTACTTAGATCTTTGGAGAAAACCATTGAAGACAGAAAAATGAATATTACAGGTAGCTTCCAAATCATAAAAATGAAGGCTCTAAGAGAGAAATGATCTTTAACCCTTGTGACATTTGTCACAGTACCTTATGATTAAGGATAGTCAGTTATTTTTCGTAAAAGTCATGGATAGGTTGCAGGCAATAAATGAAAATTCCCGGAGCCCCACAACCTGTGCATGATGTTTACTAAAAATAACTAAGCAGAGACTGACAGCCCAAGCCCCACAACGGGGAGTGAGGGGCGGGATACTGACAGCCGCCATTGTTGAAAAGGGAAGAGGGGATAGGGGAATGAATGTCATAATTTACACAGCACAAAGTGGTATTTATAATGTCAATAACAACGTCTCACCGTCATATCTTTTAGTTGGATCTTCCTAAGTGTTTCTGTTCTGTCTCATTTGGACATCTTCTTTACAGTTAGCTAAGTGGCAACTCTCTACAGGTATTGATTGAATTATCCCACCATATTTGCTGGAGTGATCAGAACTGATCATAAGAAAGGATGGACAGTGATTTGGTTCCAGGAGCTCTGATCACATTAACCAATGACTACATTAAATAGAAGGCAGCAGATTGGTTTTAATAACTCCAAAACTTATTTTAAGTAGAGAAACTGAAGGCATTAAACATTTTTCTACTGTCCCTCAGTCCTCGGAATCTCAGAACTGGCAAGGGTCTATTGGTTTTCAGACCAATATACAACCGGAGAGGGCTGCTAATTACTAACCTCGTTGTATAAATCACTGAATTCTTCAACCACGTCCTTCGGAATCCTCTGCCCATTGTTGGTAAGGTGATAAGCCACCCCATTCTTGGAGTAAAGACTGATACGGCCAATGCTTCTCTCACCATCAGTAGTCTCTTCAAGTAAGCCATTGTCTTCTGCTAGATGATAGACTGGGTTTCCATTTGAACCATGGATCCACGTAGCTCCCAGTTCAAAAGTGGCGTTCTCTAGGGGGGAACAATTCAATTAGACCGGTACTATGAACCCTTTTAAAAAGAGATGTATGTCACATCCAACCCTATATATTAAGGGCAACAACAGAGCAAAAATAAGACATTTGCTCAATGATGCCATGATACCAAAAAACAACACTGAAGAAGTGTTTTCACTTAAGGACAAGTTTAAGTGTCATACTGATGTTTGTTCATCATAGGTCTCTACAGAACAACAGTGTCACAGAGAACTAGAAAAGAGGATCAATCACAAGAGTGCCCCCTAAAGAGATCCCACGGTCTGCAGCAGCAATAGCCTTTAAAAGTTCAAGAACAATGCAGATTCCTCTACTCCAGGCCCTAACCCTGACTGTCACTAGTTCAACGCTTAGCTTCTCTCCCTCATCTTTCCCACCTATAAAATAGAGACACTATTTGCCTACCTACCACATGGATGCTGGAAGGATCTCTGTACAGTGCTTTATATCTTCAAAAAAGCTAGGTAAGTATTTTCTATACCCCAGGATCAGATTCTGAGAAATGTAACAGCAGAATTCAATGGCATCTATCCTGAAAACATCATTAAAATTTAGTCCACCAGCAGGTGTGTTGATCTCTCTTGGTCAAAAAGTGTGAGGGGCGGGGAAGAAGAGGAGTTGCCTATCTGTACTGTACTACTGCAAACAGAAGATAAATGAATACTTACATAAATACTGAAGAAGTGGTAGGGAAAGAATAAGAACATCTGTAGGCCACCCAAAGCCTTCAAACATCAAATTTAGTCTGGGGGAACGGGAGGGAAGGTGATTGTTATTCAAGTACAGGGCAAAAAGTCATCTATTCCACTAAAGCAGAGGAATGCAGGAAAGACTGAGACAGTTCTGCGATGGCAGCCTTAAGCTGCTTCCTTTAGCAAGCAGGAAAGCTTTGTCCTGCAATGAAAAATGTGTGTTGCTTACAAAAAGGACTCAGGCTACCTGCATTCCCATAAGGTGGAATGAGAATATATTTTATTTTTTGCGCCTTCGAAAACTTAATGCCATTTCTTTAAAAAGATGCACTGTCACATTAAAAAAATATTTTCTTTTCACTACCTATGCTGTTTGTTGGCTTTTTGTATTTCTCAGTTTGGGCAATGCAAACTGATTAGTCAGTTACATGGTTCTCTTAAGTCTCCATCTAATCAATTTTGCCCTCAGACTCTCATGTCCAATTCTGCAAAGTTTAAACTGATAATAATACAGGCCACTCCACTATTTTTAGTGGATTTTATCTTAATTTATGGGATTATTTCTTATTGCATTTAGGTTTTGTACAAACTCGCTTGTACAAAACCAAAATTTTGGATTAAATTTGACCCAAGAGTGTCCCTTTAATGTCACAGTCAACCCCATGCAATCCAGCAAATCCTGTAGATTATGTGGATATTTTACTAGAAATTAGCAGGTTAGCTACTCGCTTAGATGTTTTCACTCTCAATAACATCCAACTGAAGAAAGTAAGAATCATGTAATTGATTACACTACCATCACATAGTGCTTAACGTGTAAATACAATCACAACGCCAGTCCAAGTATGCTAACATTTACTGGAACTTCACTGTAAGAATTGATGCTATCAAATTGTACAAATGAGTCACTATTTCAAAGCAAAGCCCCAGACAATTGGTTTTCCAAGCCAAGAACAATTTCAAAGGGAAATAAATTTAGTCCAGTGGAAGTTATACGCCAAAGCCCTGAATTCGCAAAGACTTACAAGGGCACATAAAGCATGTGCTCGAGCCGTTGCAAAAATCAGGGCCCAAATGTGTTAATATTTAATGCAATGCAACTTCTGAGCATACCCATAGAGTATGCAGTCTGGTGGAAATGATTCAGTCTAGCAGTCAACGGTACAGTGCTTATAAATATTTCAGGTTTAAAGTGACAGTGATCTTATTAGCTGGGATCCTCATACAATCCATAGCATACAAGATTATCAGCAGGAGTAGTATATAAAACATGTAGGCCACATTCTGGTTGCCATTACACGAGTGTGATTTGGCAGTAACCTAATACCGATTTCCAAATAAAATCCGGCTGTTTTCTTTAAACTATCAGCATTTTTTAAAGTAACATAAAATACTAGCATATTCCTCTTTATTTTTACCTATAGCATTTACTTTACTGTCACAGCACAAACAAAAAAGGAAAAAGCCATTTCCTTTCATTTGCTCCTGTGTTCTATCTGAGCAGTTGTGAGGAATGTAATTAAATACAGGGAAACTAAAAATAGTCCAGCTCACCTGTATATTTAGAAACTCAATTAACTGACATGACTCAAAGCCGATAAGCCAGTTATTTCCTGTGGTAAGTGGTGTGATAAATTCTTTAAAAGTGTGAAGTTAATCACATTCTTTTACACAGATACCCAATTTAGTTCAAGGGCCCTTCAGGCCTTGAAAAATCAAGTAGCTCCAAAACCTCATTTGAGTTAGTAAGTAATACACCGCCTTCATAACATGGTTCTGCTGTTCCCATTCACATAGTTATTTAGCTATAGGTATTTCTCATGCATCATTATGGAGTAGCACCTGCGTGCCATGAGGATTGCTGCAATGCATATATCAGACCAATGCAAAAGCCGTACGTACACGGTTAAACCTGAACATATCACCTCTTCCTTGTTATTGCCTTGAGTGGAATTACTGAGAGTCAGATTGTGAAAATATTGTCTATGTTGAGTAGCAACTTACTCCATGAGAATCTAGACCTTAGGTAGCTGTCTTCAAGGGTACGTGTTCATTGCAGATAACTCAGGTAATCAGCTACTGAGTTTATGCACCCACCAGATTAGCCTAGCCCAGGTGTGAGCAAACACACTGCAAAGCCCTATCTGAGTTACTATGTCCTATTTGGTGCTACACTCCCCTGTGTGTATCTCTAGGACTTCTAAGAACATATCCCATGGGTCTTTGTGCTGCTGTAAGGTGAGCTGCTCTGATTCTTTCCCAGTGACTTGTGGAAAAACTTGTCTGTCCTTCAGAGAACACAAGGGGAATTGTGGGAAGGCACAGGAGGACTATTAGCACTTGAATGGCTTAGCCTGCATCTTCATTGGAAAGTGGGTGGGTTACATATGTTCTAGCCTATACCTCCAGCCAGGCCAACTAGCCTGGGTTTAAGGCACTACCAACCTCAGATGAGAGGGTTTTGTGTGTGGACAGGAAAGCAGTTAGAGACAACACTAGTGTAAAACCCTGAGTTAACTCTGAGGTGAAGATGTACCCCAAGGCCTGATCACTGGACCATCCCTTAGCTTTGTTGTTGAGGAGCAGGGGCTGCATAAAAAGGCCTTGCATCCTGACCTAACAGGGGGAAAACTTGGTCTCCTACAGATCACCAGCAGCAGAGAGATCAACAGCTGAGAACCCTCCACCAGGAATAACATGTCCTCAGATACAGAGAGCCAGATCATCAGCTGGTACACACAGGCATCACTCCAGGGGAGTCAGACCTATACCAGTTTATACGAGCTAAGGACCTGGCTTTGAATATATAAACCATGAGGAATGTTTCCAAAGAGACAGGAGTGCTCGAGATGAAAGGACCCGAGCCACAATGTGCCAGCCTTCCTTCTGTACAGAAGGAAAAGGGATACACACAGGTGCAACTACATTAGATAAGAAGGTACGTTCTGTGCTACCAGTAGGTAAATGACCCTCTTCGGGCTTATGGAATTGCCGTCCCAATGCTAATTAACTGGTTTAATTTTTGACTCTGCTTTCTGTATTCATTAGCTTGGGCCTCTAGCAGGTCTTCTTTCACTGTATTTAGCCCAGCCTTATGTCACTTACTGTATTTTACTCTATAAACTCACCACAGTAAGTAAACACGGGTGCCTCGTGACCTTTCAGAAGGGAAATGAATGAAAAGGGTACTTGACAAATCTAAACTCGGGAGCCTGAATAGGGCATTTCAAACTCTGGCGAGAGTTGGCACAGAAATTAGAATGGGAAATGTGTCCTTTTCTCCCTCTCGGCTGTGCTAAAAATATCCCTGATTATGCGTGTGAGTGGAGGGAAGCGTTAAAGGTTTTGAATATTAAGGGGCCAATATCCTCCCTGTGGAATTTTTTGTATTGTGCTAATATAGGGCCTAATTTTGTCATCCCTGTTCACTATGTTATTCTGCAGTCTTGCCTTCTCTAGGAAGAAAAGGGTGTTCTTACTTCATGTTAGCTAATACATGGTAACTAACACAAAGTAAAATCCTACTGAAGACAGGCAGTTTGAAGACTAAGGTTTACCTAGACTAGCTAAGGTTATGTCTACACTGCAAAGTCGCCGCCATCAGAGCGACTTATCTGGATCAACTGAGCGGTCAGTGAAGACCCGCTCCGTCAATCCAGAAGTCGACGTTATTAATCCACCCCCGCAAGAGGCATAGCGCAGTGCTGTGAAGACGGCATGCAGAAGAGAAGCACAGAAGTCAACGGGAGTCACGCAAGTTTTTTGCATACTTTGTGTAACTCCCGTTGACTGCTGCCTAATTGCGGAGATAAGCGTAGACCAAGCCTAATACACGTTAACACTACAAACTGCCTTGTCTTCACTAGGATTTTACCTTACATTACTTACCATGTATTAGCTAACACGGGGTAGGAATACTAATTCTAATCTAATCTAATCCCAGCCCAGGTAGACAGACATGCACTAGCTCTACTGCAGCTAGCACACTAAGAATAGCAGCATGTATGTGGTGGCTTGGGCAGCAGACCGGACTAGCCAATGAGCACAGAGCCAGCGGATCAGGTGGCCTTGTACTCAGATGACTAGCTTGTGCCGCAATGTCCACACTGCTATTTTTAGCCTGCTAGCTCAAGCAGAGGTAGCGCGCCTGTCTGCTCAGCCTGGGAGGCTTGCTCTCTGCTGCAGTGTACGCACCCAGACGGACCTACATTCTGTGGTTAACCCATTACCGGATGTTCTCAGCCAAGAGCAGAGGTTGGAGACCATAGGAGAAATCTTTCTAGTTCACATACTCAAGTTACTGGAGAAAAATACCTTTCCCCACCCTCAGCCACGCTGAATTTTCTTTATAAAGCCAAACCATTACAAGCACCTTCACTTTGCTTAATCCTGAATACTTTACCCTTCTGCAGAGCCTTTCATCTGAAAATCCGACCACTTGTGAAGCACTGTTCACCCACCCTGCGCAATAACCCTTTGTATCTACTCAAACCTGCATTTGTACCCAGAAGCCTGGTAACTGCATGCTTAAAGACCCATCTGCAGGTACAAATGATCAGGAAATGGCTTTAAGAGGATGTCTACCCAATGAACCCTTTGCCAGAAGCGTGAGGAGAGAGAGAATCCGTTCTGACAGTGCAAAAGCTTTTCCCTTACCAAGTCTGACGCTTTGCACTCTGCCTCCAATTCGGTCAGATGCCTCAAGGATCGTTACATCCGTGAAACCGTTTTCCAGGAGAGATTTTGTAGCTGACAGGCCTGCAAGCCCAGCACCGACAACTACTATTCGAGGCTGTCGTTTTCTCCGAAGGCCGCTACTAAGAGGATCATCAGTGCTGTCTGAAGATGTTTCACAACTTTGCATGCCGTCCAAGCTCTCTTTCTAAGGAACCTAAGGAAAAGCAAACCAACAGGTTCAAGGAACGAGGCCAACAATTCTCCGCTCTTCACAAGGATCCCTTCTTTCAGCACAGCAGCAAATTTTGGGAAGCCTCTAGCTATATGACTAGCAGAAAAGAAAGTCCACTGTGAACTGGAACAAGCCCTTTCAATGATAACCCTAGAAAGGATAACGACGATCAGCCTGGAATGTAAATGTTTCTGATCTGGACTCTGGAGCATCAATAGTTGAGCTTATTGCAGACTACACCCTTTATGTTGTAATCATGTAACAATTTCCAGCAAATTCAGAAGATTTCTGACCTCCTGTCTCTTTATATAACCTACTGAGGTGGCAATTTTGTGGTAGAGCAAAATAACACACCCTGTGATGACTAGCTGTCCAAAGAAGGCGTGTAACTTCATTCTGCTTCTGTGGCAACCACAAAGCATCAGCTTTAGGTCCTGTAAATATGATCCTAGGTAAGTGGGACTTAGCTCAAACAGGAAGACTAGATGTGAAACCAACAGCTAACCCAAAAGTGGGGGTGGGGAGAAGAAGCGTGGGTTTGCTCGTTAGATGGCGATTTGATTATTGTTAAGAAATGTGACTAAATGCACTCATCACAAACCAACATTATTTTGCACTTACAAGATACCTTTCATCTGAAGATCTCAAAGCACTTTACACACATTAACTGAGCTTCTCCACCTCTCTGTAGTACACCGGGATCATATATGCCAAGTCTTGGGAAAACTCAGATAACCGTATTGATGAGTATGTTATAAAGGCCTAGCTAGGCAATTGTCTCCTCTACTGTCTATATACTGTAAGTTTATACAGACACTACTGTCTCAGATCTCCAGCACAGTATTCCTAACTTCATCTTCAGATGCTCTGACTCCACCAAAAACGTAAAGAACATGTGTGTTGCCTTCATTCAGCATTTTAATTTTCGAATATAAGATCTG
This sequence comes from Mesoclemmys tuberculata, assembly GCA_007922155.1. Classification (NCBI taxonomy): domain Eukaryota; kingdom Metazoa; phylum Chordata; order Testudines; family Chelidae; genus Mesoclemmys; species Mesoclemmys tuberculata. The sequence goes on along the minus strand of ML675627.1, from coordinate 7,951,712 downwards.
TCTAGACAGATGAGACAATAACAGGGTATTTTATATGCCATGTACAGTTTAGAATTACTTAGCTAGCATAAACTTTACTATGCAACTTATGGAGGAAGGCAATTAAAATAATAGGAGCCTAGGCTTCTAAACCATGCTAGGCAGTAAAATGAAGATACTATATAAAATCTAGGATTCCACACAGCACATGATTTCACTGTTAATTAACGCAGTGTGTCAGGCTTGTAAGATGAACGCATAAAACACATCTCTATTAGGCATGATTCCTTCAGTATCTGCCACGCAGCAAGACAGCACTCAAGCCATGTAAGTGTCGCTTTTCACTCCCACGCAGAAAGAAGCCCTGCAAGGTTTTGGCTTTTCAGTTTTGTCTTCACTGCCAAAAAAAACAGGTGTGTTTTTTCCAGGGGAGAACTAGCGCACATTAGCCAGCCGGCTATAAAATAAGATAAGGCACCTGTAGTTTGACCTCAAGGTAAACTAGGGGAGTTCAACTCCAGGCTGGGGGTATAGTGCCGACCTCCCCTAGCCACCTTATGGTCAAACCACAGCGCCTCATCTCCACTAGGATTTTTATCCCACTGTTAAAAAGCCCACCTTTTCTGCCAGGAAGACAAAGCCTGTTTCGCTATCTCCCCACTTCTGCAGTAGCCTTGCCATCTACCCACTGCTGCCTCCATTCTATTTTTAATTACCTTCTCTTCCTTGCTCCCCTTCCTCAGCCTCTTCCTCCACTCCTTCCTCCCTCTCCCACTTACTTTCACTCATCTCCCCTCGCCATTTGCCCTCTTCTCTCTTTCGACTTCAGAGAATTAAACAAGCCATGATCCTGTTTCTAAGAAGCACCGACATGGCCGCCAAAATAAATCCATCACCAAGATGTGCATGGAAACACCAAAGCAAACTCATGGGTTTATCACTGCAACGCTTGCTCTCTTCAACACCTATTGACTTCCGGTATGTATTTCTCCACTTGTCGTTAGTTAAGCCCCTGATCCTACAACTGGCTCCCATTGGTTAGACCCTTGCACCTGTGCAGAGCCATCTGATTTACAGCGGGACTTCATGCAAGTGGAAAAGTCCAACCAAGTAGATCCAGTTGCAGGATGAGAATCTTAGGCTGTAAGCATTCTGGGCAGGGAAAACGTCTTATTTGTTTGAGATGCACCTAGCTTATTTTGGGCCCTACCTAAATAATTAATATAACTATTTGATTAAACTACTGGTTTATTTCGGTTTCTCTGTCTTATCTTTTAGAATACAAGATCTTCAGGGCAGGGACCATCTTTTATTCTCATTGTATAGTGTCTAGCATAATGGGGCCTACCGAAATACAAATAAATAATCATTAGAAACTGAGCACAATAAAACACAACCTGTTTAATCCTAGCAAACAAAATTATCATGATGTGGTTAGTAGCAATGTAGAGTCTAGGAGCCCCAGTCATGGACCAGGATCCCACTATGCTAGGTGCCGTACAAACACAGAACAAAAAGATTCTCCCTGTGCCAAAGAGCTTATAATCCAGTTCTGAAAGCCATACTCCATTCCTAGTCAAGCAGACTCCCATAGAGCACTTTGTGCTCTGCATTCCCCCAGTGGGAGTTCTGCCTGAGTGAAGACTTCAGGATTCGGCCCCCGGATTGGGAGGTGCACAGAAGTTTAAGCCTTTTGCCTTGGAAACCCTCACATAGTCCCTTTCCTCCCACACCGTTATAAACAATTGTAGCGTCGTACTGAAGTCTTACCCACATATTTTATAGAAATCAGGCTAATACGCATTTCCAGAATTAACGCACAAGCTGAGCATAAGTCAGGTTTCTCGTTTTTCCATTTTTCTTATCATTCAGATTCTTACCCACTCTTAGGCCCGGTCTACACTTGAAATGTAGGTCAGCTTAGCTACTGCACTCGGGGAGGAGAGGGGGGTGAAAAATCCACACCGCTGAGTGCCACAGCCACGCTGACCTAATCCTCTGTGTAGACACAGCTAACGCGATGGAAGCAATGCTCCCTTGACCTAGCTACCGTTACTCAGGGAGGCGGAATTACTACCGTAATGGAAGAACTCTTTCATTGTTACAGCATGTGTAAAGGCTATTGGGTTACAGTGGCATACCAACGGCACTATAGCTATGCTGCTGTAATCTTCACAATTGAAAGCCCTTAGGCCTCAGGGCTTCTCTACATACAAAAGAGGTACCACTCACTACGCTGGTAGAGTTAAAGCAGTGCAATGCACCTAGTTTGGACACTTACACCAGTATAAAGGTCCTCCTACCAGCAGAACCTATCCACGTAAGGGAAGGAAAATAAGATGAGCCAGCACAAGAAGCCTTTATACTGGTATAAATGCATCCACACAAGGGGTTGCGCTATTTAAAAAGTCATATCCCTAATTGAAAATAGTTATACGAGTATAAAAATCTGTGTGTAGAGCAGGCCTGCCTGTTCAGCTAAGGCTTGCTCAAGCAGCCTTTTCCCTTAAAAAGAATCTATAATAGGGTTCCCTAAGTTATCCGCCCCCCCCCCCCGCCTGCCCCCCGTAAGGCATCCCAGGCATTGCTACCCACTTATTCTCACAGAAATCAACCCCAGCTACACTAGAGAAGCGAACATCAATGCTAGTCCTTTCTACTCCAAATTCAGAAGCCACAGCTACAGTCCAGAACAAGCCTAGAGATCCCTCAGTTTTATAAACTTCCTCTCATCTTATCAGACTTTTGCCAGCAAAATCCTGCAGTACTACAAGCGAAACAATTATATTCCAGCCCAGAGCCCGTAGGATTAAAGCAGTTCATAGCTGCTTCCTTACTATGTTCTTTTGGAATGTGGCACTCTCCTGATACAGCCGTCTTTCTCTTGGACCCTGTGGGGAGCGGACGTCAGACAGAATAGTAAAACACTGAGCAACCTTGGCAGGAATATCACCAAGGGTCAGACAAAGTTAAAAAAGCCAACAAGGAAATTCTGAGCCGAAGCTGCCATAATGTCCTTAAGTCACCTAAAGTAGACTGTATAATATGCACTAGCCACAACTAGGAGCTGCGTGCTGAATTACCAGCCTACTGCAGTAGTTGTAAAAATGGACACAAGGGGACAAATTCTGAGTTGTGTGTCCACATACTATTCACGGGCTCATTTGTGTGGATTTGGTTTTTTAGGCCCTGTTCTTGAATGAACGTTTTAGCGCTTAGGAAAGGTGTCTAAGTTGAGGTAATAAAATTATCCAACCAGCAAGGGAAAAAAATCCCTCCTGACCCCACAGACTCCCTCAAGCACAAAAGGACAAATGTAACAGTCTGTTCCATACAGTATTTTTTTTTAATTTCAGTGAAAAAGGATTTAATGTTATCCTGCAATGGAAATCTAGCACTGGGTTTGTGTGGGCCTGCAAAATAAAACAGACTAACTCGGTTTTCATTGTACAGGCCTACGGAAGAACAAGAAATAAACAGTACACATAAGATAAAAAGAAGACTTTTGTCTTAAAGAATTTAAATTTTAATTATCTAAGATATTATCAATACTGGTAAGGACACCACGCTCATACACTTTATATACTACAAAAGAGATGCTTTGGTCTGAAAGTACCTACACAGAGTGAAGATTTCTCTTAGTAGAGGATTCTTAAATCCAACAGAAAGAGGCATAGCAAGTGACTGAAAGTGGAAGCTAGACAAATTCAGAGAAAGATGAGTATTGTCTCACTGTTTACTGGTACTCCACCATCTGTCTGTATTCTTGGCTTAAATTTAGATTGTAAGCTCTTTGGGCCAGAGACCATATTTTCTGTTTGTGTTCTGTGTTTGTACAGCACCTAACACAGTGGGGTTTTGGCCCATGATTAGGACACCAAGTTGCTCTGGTAATACAAATAAATAAATAGCAAGGGTAATTAACCATTCGAACAACTCTCCTGACGCTGTGGTGGATCCTCTACCATTTGAAGTCTTTAAATCAAGTCAAGGTGTTTTTTCTAAAAAGATATGTTCTAGCACAGCCAGAAGTTCTTGTCTTCATGCATGAATTACGGAGGGAAATTCTATGGCCTGTGTTATGCAAGTCAGACCCTTTCTGGCTTTAATCTAGAAAATCTATAACTATGCCCACACACATGCATGTATGAATAATAATATAGGCATAATTTGTGTCCATATAAAATACAGACACACGTGTACGGTTCCTCAGTGTCCCTAAAGAATAAAAAGGGTTACACAACACCCAGAAGCGTGCTTGCTCCTCGCCATATAATTCAAAGCAATCTTAGACAAATGGATTGAAAATCCATTTTTCAATAGGCTATTCGTCCCCCCACCAATAAAAGATTGTTACCTCAAAGCAGAGCCAATGGAATCCATATACAAAAGCTTCAGACAACGGAAGCAGGAATGGCAACATATTTAGCAGATGTAAAGATAATACACAGTTTGGCTATTATCTCATTAAGTAATCTAGCGCTACTCACATCAAGTAAACATATAACATGCCAGGATCTAATAAGTAACCTTTATCTAATTAATTGCACTGAGAAAGTATTCAATTATCTTCTCTAATGTACTTTCTTTTTTTTTTTTAACTAAATAAGGGCAAGGAAGCGTTTGGAAGGATAATAATAATCTTTAGGCAGCGAGCAGTTACATCCCAGCATGCACGCCTCCTTACTTAAAATTCAGGCTATCCACCGGGTAAATGCTGCCTGGGACAGAACACAGCGTGCTTTTTAACAGATAAAGTTAGGTCTGAAGTAGCAGGCAGAGTGGCAGGAAGACCATGCTGTTTGATGCAACACTGCCAATTGCCGGTGCCTCCTGCATCTTTCAATTGCAGTCATCCTATCTCTCAGAACAATAAACAAGCATTTTGTCATTTCTCCCTCTTTTACACTCTAATTAGCCCTCTAAAAAGCAAGTCCACTAATCCTCAGTGCCTTTTGCTCTGAAACCTGGTGTCGGTGCTCTCAAAACTAAACTCGCCCAGCTGAAATATCCTCCCAATTCCTCTCCTCCCTTGCCCCTTTCCCAAGCTACCAGGCTGGCAGCCAAATTGTTGAGACCATTCACAATGCTTTTCAGCTATTTACACCAGCATAGGTTAAATACAGGCACCATTTCACTGAAGGCAGAATAAGTAATAAACAAACCTCAAGTACGCCACATCGATCTGAAACAAGGGTCTGCTGCTGTTATAAAATTCCGACATATCTAGTTATTGCAAGCTTACCTATTTATGTTGCATTCCGACTGGAACACCTCCACCTCAGTGAGTGTCCTTTCACCATCTTCACCCTTGACACGCTCTTTATTTAAATTTGGTTCTTTACACTCCATTGTCAATATCCACAGCCCGGACTTAGCATTTAATTGTGGGCAATAAATAAATACACTGCAGATAGTTAAATGCGGATGGTTAAATATTAAAGGGCTGTTACGCTGCAGGCAGAGTAAAAAATAGTATCTCCCTCCTTGAAAGCAGCGTTGACTAGCACATATTCCAGGGTTTCATTCCTGCCTTTTCCACCAACTGTGTTACCTCCAGCAAGCGTCTTTTCCCATCTCCAAAATGGGAGAGAATTCTAATACAGTTTTGTAAAGAGCTTTGAGATCCTCAAATGAAAGGTGATACATACAAGAGCAAAGCATTATTACTCATATCAGCTCCCTTTGTGTAGTCATATCCGCTTATTTAAGTGAAAGAAACACGTTTTTACTCCTTATAGCACTGCGTGCCCTGTTCCACCTCATGGATCACTGGCTATACTCTCATTACGGACGCCAAAGCAATGATTCAAGATGCAGAAACAAACCGGCTTGATTTCCAGAGGGAGGATGGAATTTACAGGGCTGGTAGTTAGTTTATAAATCAAAATATGACTTTCCTCAGATTTCAATCTTTGCTGAAAGTCACCCTGCCCCACACAAAGTCCAAGCAATCAGGCTCTAAGCAGATGTTGAGGGGACACACAGGGACGCAAGTCAATCTTATTTGTATTACCTGCGCGCCTAAAGGTCCCAACCAGGGATTCAGTCGTGCCAGGCGCTGTACAAGTTTGCAGCAAAAAGGCAGACCTTGTCACAAAGAGCTTACAAACTTGTTTAATGACAAGACACAGCAGGCGGATGAAACAGACAAGGAAGGGTAATGAGCTTGATGCTATAAACATGTTTCCACTTAAACTAGCTGTGTGAACAGCATAGTGTATGCCCCTATTGGCTAGAACAGTGGCCCCCGCTGCCCTCCCACGTCCCACATGCATGGCTCTCAGGTCACTGGATTTGTCCCCTCACAGATCCTATGGCCGTGCTCCCAACCCGCCCCAACATCTCCTCAATGCCAGCCTATTCGGAGGCAGCACAGAGACCTTAGGCTAGATTCTGTGCTGTGTTTCCAAAGAGATGCAGCCCAAAGGACGCAGCCCAGATGGAGGGGGGAATGGCACAACGGCAGCTTTACGCCACCTTCATCCTGTCCAGATTCTGGACTTCTGAGGGCCTGAAAAGGCAGATTTACCAGGACCGCATGTGACCTGCTCCGCAGACCAGAATCCTCATAGTACTGAAGCTACAAGCGCACCACCCCTGCTACCTCCCTAGCTCCAGACCCACCTTGGCACTCCCCCCATACCAGGGTCTGCAAAGGGGAAGCAGCAGAGGACCATCCCTCTAGAGCAATCTACAGTGAATCCCCACTTTCTCTAGACCAGGACCCCCCATCCCTGAGATCCCCCTGCTTCCACTTAGCCACCCTCCACCCCCATTTAGCATTATCAGAAAGGCAAGGTGACTGCAATCCCCTGGCACGTGTTTGCAGCTCCCAGGTCGAGAATCTGCTCCCTCAGTGCACACATTTAACTCCTATTCTCAGTTTGGACACTGATTCACGGTGTGGCCTTGGGCAAGCTATTTCACCCCGTGCCTCAGCTTCCCCCACCTGCCAAAAAGATATAACAATGACCCATCTATGTAGAGTGCCTTTTTAGTTTTAAGTATTATATTAATGAACATTAGGTACAATAGAGACAAAGGACCTTAATACATCAAGAGTAGCACTTAAAGGTCGTCAAATTTCAGAGAAAATTCAACATAAATTATTAAGTCCTTAGACAAAAAAAAACCCCAAGATACATTTCTGTAAATGTGATCCAAGACAGCCGTTCCCTTTGCCTCTTCCTACATCATCACCAAGAGAAAATGTGGGAGAGAGAAAGCCAAACAATCAAATCCATTTGAAAGATACCTCCTGCAACGCAAACAAGATGTGAAAGGCTCAAAGCAGCCCTGCCACCAGTCTGTAGGCGCTAGTTCACCCTTTCTTCAGCCTGTTTTGCTGATTTCTCAGAAGCTACACAGAACCTTATCGCAACTAGAGTTGCACTGAGATAGCGTATACTAGTGTCTGACTAATCAGCGAAACAACCCATGGAATGAGTGAAACATAAATATACCAACATTCCCCTGGATGATGACATGGTCTTCTAAATGGGGCAGAACAGGAATCCTTGCAACACAGTCACTTCCCATGCTTAGCAAATGCTTGCAAACGTCACCACAGCGAGATGACTCGCACAGCTAACAGGGTGGGTGGCCGGGAAGGTGAACACAGCAACAAAGAGTACAAGGTGCAACAAAAAAGATGGACTGGGGAGAATGTTATGACCAAATAGTGTTTTACAAAAAGAGGTTCTGAATATGGATGCTTTCGATTCAATTTTTAAAAAGGTTGATGCAACAAAACAAGATGTTCAAATCACAGAAGCATGACGTATTTGCAAAGTCTATAATTTATACAGCATTCATATGTTTGTAGTGCTGGCAAGTTCCACCTACGCTGCCGGAGATCTCATGTCCTGTAGGGTGAATCCCAAATAACACAGAGTTTCTGTAAAAAAGACACTTCCCTCCAACCGAGTTAGACCTGGTTACATGAGGACTCAATCTGGTCCCTGATCGCCTCCTAGCAGTCACAGACCTGTACAGTAACAAATAGGTAATCAGAATGTGAGGCTGCTGCCTTATTACATCTCCAATTACTGAAGATTACATTAAGAATCTTTCAGAGCACTTTCACGTGACATTGGGCTGGCTATCGGTGCTTCCAGATAAGCGTGGTTGGGTATAGCTAGTACGCACAAGGGAAACTAGTCGCTGGGTACTGGCGATACGGTTGTTAGTGCTCATTTCCTGTGAGTCAGCGTGGCAATGGGTACTGACTAGGCTGCTGATTTGCTGTCGTCAGGAAGAGAGAGCAACCAAGAATCCTGATTTTGCTAAGGACAGCCTCGTGCTTGTTACAGATTCTTTGACACTTTTTGCAAGCTAGGGGATAGCCCTGGTGTCTTACTCAAGTCCCAAGCATGATTTCTTCATCCCGGCTGGAGTATTCCATGCAGTATCCGTCAGATAAGGAACAGTTCCTCATTTCCTCCCTCACATCATTGTGTAATGTTGCTGAGCATCACAAAGAACTACTGTGTTGCAATCCCCAGGGCACTGCTGAGTAAAGAAATCCCTCTACCAAGACTGTCATGCTTTGGGATCCCTCTGGAAGAAGGCAACCACAGCTATAACATTCACTGCTAAAACAGCAAGAGTTCTGTGGCACCTTAAAGACTAACAAATTTATTTGGGCATAAGCCCAACGTGGGTTTCTGCCCACGAAAGCTTATGCCCAAATACATTTGTTAGTCTTTAAGGTGCCACAGAACTCTCGCTGTTTTGCTAAGAACAGACTAACACAACTACCCCTCTGTAATTCACTATTAAGCATATGGTTCTAATAATTTCCTAGTGTCTGCTTAGAAGCATTTGATCCAGCCATCTTTCCCCACTTCCCCAAACTTCACCAGAAAGTTGCTAACTATAAAATCTCTCTGCCCCAGACTGAAAGAAAGAAAGAAAGAAAGAAAATAAAGGCCATTGGATGGAGCTTTTGACTGTCAAAGCACTGCACATTTTTACCACTGTGATTGGACTTGTTTTACTACCTGCAAACATCCCTGGGGTAAAAATGAACTTCTCTGATGTTGATTCACATAAAAGCCACTTTTTAAATTCAATAGTTGTTAAGCTGAAGATATTTAACAAGCCCTCCAAGTGCTTGGCATGCAGTCTAAAGACTTCCTTGCTCTTTTTTGGTGTTTTTTTTTTTCTTAAAGCTAACGTATGGGCAGAGCAAGTTGGCTGCCGAAGGGCACTTCCATAGAGTGCTCAGAACTAAGAAAAGAGCCAAAGCGTCCAGAAAAACACATTGAAAACCATTATGCCAGGTGTCTACATTGTGACTCAGAAAACCTGCTATTGTGTATTTTCCGAATCCTTCTGATCTCAAAGAGGGGAAAAAATTAATGGCTGGCCCACATTTGGTTCTTCAGCTTACTCCTGCGGCTAGGGAGCGCTGCAGACATAGCACGCTCAGCCAGCTCCAGGGCTGCAATTGGAGTATCTTGCACTGCTCTCTAAAGACCCATTAAACTAGCTCTGGGAGCGGAGCTCTTGCAGAGGAACAAAGCATGGGAATAAGTGGAGATAAAATTAAACCAAAGAGGGTAAATCCTAGAGGATTTCCTCCACCGTGGGAAGTCTTGAGCCACATGTCCAGGTGTTAGTGACCATCCTGCAATGATTCCCAGAGGTATGAGCTAAGAATTAACCTAATAGGAACTGAGGAGCACAGTGCAAAGCTTTTCTGCCCTGGCAGGGGATGGGCTAGCTGCTGTCAACTCGCTTTCCCAGAAGCTTCAATACCACGCCCCTTCAATACCATTGTATGCAACCTTTAGCTCTTTGAGCATCCAAAGGTTGCTGGCTTCTCTTGGAATGAGACAACGTTCAAATGTTCCCCTGTCCACCCAGCTAATGAGGTCAGAACACGGTAAAGCAATGTTCCTTCATTGGGTAACGTGCCAGAGGATTCAGTGTTAAACAGGATGCAATTAAAGAGAATTTTCCAATTGCAGCAAGGGTATAAATTTGGGCTCAGTGTGTTTTCTTTGCCTGGTACAATTCATAGAATCATAGAAATGTAGTGCACACACCTGCACTGAGGCAGGACGAACTATTAGCTAGACCATCACTGACAAGTGTTTGTCTAACCTCTTCTTAAAAACTTCCAATGACAGAGATTTCACTACCACCCTAGGCAATTTGCTCCAGTGCTTAGCTATCCTGACCGTTAGGAAGTTTTTCATAATGTTTAACCTAAATCTCCCTTGCTGCAATTTAAGCCCCTTATTTTTTGTCCTGTTGTCACTGCTTAGGGAGAATAATTTACCACCCTCCTCTTTATAACAGCCTTTTATATACTGCAGGCCGTTGTCATGTCCCCTCCTCAGTCTTCTCTTCTCCAAACCAAACAAACCCAATTTTTCCAATCTTCCCTCCTAGGTCATGTTTTCTAGACCTTTAATCATTTTTGTTGCTCTCCTCTGGTCTTTCTCCAACTTGTCCACATTGTTCCCAAAGTTTGGTGCCAGAATTGGACACAATATTCCAGTTAAGACTTTATCAGTGCTGAGTAGAGTGGAAGAATTACTTCTCGTGTCTGGCTTACAACACTTCTGCTAATGCATCCCAGAACGGCATTCACTTTTTTTGTAACAGTATTACATTGTTGACACATATTTAGCTTGTGATCCATTATTACCCTCCGATCCTTCTCTGCAGTACACCTTCCTATGCAGTTATTTCCTATTTCGTGCAATTGATTATTCCTTCCTAAATGTAGTACTTTGCATTTGTCCTTATTCAGTGTCAACCTATCTATTTCAAACCATTTCTCCAGTTTGTCAAGATCATTTAAAATTCTAATCTTGTCCTCCAAAGCACTTGCAACTTCTCCCATCTTGGTATCATCCACAAATTTTATAAGTGTACTCTCTGTGCCATTATCTATTTATGAAGCTATTGAACAGAAACAGTCCCTGAACAGATCCCTGTGGGATGCCGTTCAATATGCCCTTCCAGCTTGACTGTGAACCACTGATAACTACTTTCTGAGCGCAGTTTTCCAACCAGTTGTGCTCCCATCTTATAGTAGGTTCAGCTAGGCTATATTTTCCTACTTTGTTTATGAGACGATCATGTGGGATAGTATCAAAAGCCTTACTAAAGTCGAGCTATACCACATCTATTGCTCCACAAAGCTTGTTATCCTCAAAGAAGGATATTAAGCTGGTCTGATATGATTTGTTCTTAACAAAGCCATGCTGATTGTTACTTACTACCTTCTTATCTTCTAGGTGCTTACAAATTGATTGATCATTTGTTCGATTATCTTTCTGAAGTTAAGCTGACTGATCTATAATTCCCTGGGTTGTCCTTATTCACCTTTTTACAGATAGGTACTATATTTGCCCTTTTCCAGTCCTCTGGAATCTCTCACATCCTCCATGAGTTCTCAAAAATAATTGCTAATGGCTCAGAGATTTCTTCAGCCAGTTCCTTAAATATTCTAGGAAGTATTTTGTCAGGCCCTGCTGACTTGAAGGCATCTGACTTGTCTAAGTAATTCTTAACTTGTTCTTCCCCTATTTTAGCCTCAGATCCTACCCTGTTTAAAGTGATTCTTACTATGTTTGTCTTCCCATCACTGCTAGCCTTTTTGGTGAAAACTAAACAAAGAAGGCATTTAACCCTTCGGATGTGTTTTCTGATACTGTCTTTCCCTCTTCTTTGAGTAATGGGTCTATCCTGTCCTTTATCTTCCTCTTGCTTCTAATAGATTTTTAAAATGCTTTCCTTGTCACATTCTGGGGTGCACTCCAAACCACTGAGAAATTGTGTCACGACCTGCCCCATAATGCCAGGTGCTTTACTATGCTTTGCTATTGTAGCTACCAACCTGGACCACCCACAAATAGCCTACCAGCATGCAGGTCAGACCCTGAATGTCTGTGTATAGCTACAACTCTAATCCAGAAGCTCTGACCCCAGCAGCCTGTCAGCAACACACCAGCCACACTCGGGCTTCTACCAGCCTTGTTTACTACTTGCAGGGTGGCCACAACAGACTTCCAGTCCTGAATTTTCCCAAAAATGCATGTTCTGCACTGTCCAGTCCTCTCCTAGACAGTTCAGATATTAAAGGTCCGTTGCCCCTGGAAAAGGTCAATATTCAACAGCTTGCTACTTTAACTGGAGTTACGAACCAGTTCAAACACAACACCGGATTAGTTTAAATTAAAAATAAAACAAGTCTGTTTAGCTACAAAGAGATGGTTTTAAGTGAGTAGAAGTACGAGGTATTAAAGTCAGAAATGGTTACAAGAAAAATACAGACAAACTGCTTTCAAGCAGCTAAAATTTAACAAGCCAGACTTGGTTCAAGGTAGAATCCTTACCACGTGTTCCCAGCAACATAGCTGACCAAATTCTCAGGTCAAGGTCCTCTCCCCTCTCCCCACCACCTCACAAAGTGAAAAGGTTGGTTCCATTGTCTTCTTAGGTGAGAGAGAGAGAGACAGTGGGATTTTCTGCCCCTTTCTTTTGTAGAACAATTAACCTTCGAAGTGGATTCTTTTGAGGGTTACTCCTCAAAGCAAAGTTTATTCAAACAGTAAAGTGACAGAGAGTCTAGTGATGAAGGAAGCTTCATGTTCTTTCTTCTCACCTGGGTTTGCTGAAATGCACATTTGTTTTGTCTCCTGCCATCCCCTCTCCAGGCTGTCTCGAGGACCCTGTTTACTACTTCTATGTAAATGAGGTAAACGCACATTTCTTTGTTCAGGACACTTTCCCCTGGGTAGGCTGCATGGTTTTGAACATATGCTTAGAATATCATACAGGAGGATTTCATAACTTTGCATATAATGTTACTGCATACTTTTTACCAGGATATTATTGACCAGTGAGTTGTTAGTTTCCAAATGATACTTCACGAGGCATATTTTGTACTCAGATTATGACAATACTTTGTAGGGTATGAAAAGAGAGGTGCTTGCGTTCACAGTTACCCTTCATGTCCCTAACTAGTTTAATCTCCTTTTGTGCCTTGGTCTTTCATGCTTGTGGGTTTTTATATTCATCCTTCATAATTTGACCTGGTTTCCTCTTTTTGTATGACTCTCTTTTGAGTTTCAGGTTGTTGATGAACTGGTTAAGCCAGGGTGGTCTCTTACCAAACTTCCTATCTTTCCTACATATTGGGATAATTTGCTCTTGTGGCCTTACTAATGTCTCTCTAAAAAACTGCCAACTCTCCTCAATTCTTTTTTCCCTTCGACTTGCTTCCCATGGTATCTTACCTACCAATTCCCTGAGTTTGCTAAAGTCTACCTTCTAGAAATCCACTGTCTTTATTCTGCTGTTCTCCCTCCTCCCATTCCTTAGAATCATGAAATCTACCATTTCAGGATCACTTGCACCCAAGATGCCTTCTGCCTTCAAATTCTCAACCAATTCCTCCCTATTTGTCAGAATCAAATCTAGGACAGCCTCTCGGCTAGTCACTTTCTCCATGTTCTGCAATAACAAGTTGTCGCCAATGCATTTCAAGAACTTGCTGGATAATTTGGGCCCTGCTGTGTTATTTTCCCAGGATATGTCTCGGTAGTTAAAGACCCGCAACCTCAACGAGTCTTGCACTTCGGACGATTTTGTTAGTTGTTTAAAAAAGCTTCCTCCAACTCTTATTTCTGGTTAGGGGGTCTATAGCAGTCTCCTACCATGACATCACCCTTTTTTTTCCTGACCCAGAGAGGTTCAATGGATCTACCTCTCACTTCTATCTCAACCTCAGTGCAACTGTAAACATCTTTGATATATAAGGCCATACATCCTCCCGTTTTTCCCTGCCTGTCCTTCTTGAACAAGCTGTATTCTTCCATACCAATATTCCAGTCATGTGAATTATCCCCAGTTTTTGGAATGCCAATTGTTTTGCAATTGTGATAATTTCCTAGTATTTCTAGTTCTTCCTGTTTCTTCCCCATACTTCTTGCATTAGCACTCAGATGTCTAAGATGGTCATTAGATTTCCCCTCTATATTCCATTTTGTCTCTCCTTTGTCCCTACTACGACTGTTCGTGTTCCTCCCAGATTCTGATTCTTCATTGGTCTTACCTTGGACTTTAGACTCCGACCCCCATCAACTCTAGCGTAAAGCCCACCTCATTCTGAATGCCTTTATCGCTCGCGCGCCTGGACTGCTAATTGTGTTTCTCCCACATCCTTCTATATAAGTGTCTCCTGAAAGAACAGCAAGTGACATCAGTGCATCCCCTGCTCCTATTGATCCCCAAAGCTCCACAACAAGAAGCAGGAAAACACATGTAAGTTAATGGCGAGGGGTCAGAGTCCTGTGGGATGGGAAGGGTACCATAACACAGAGAGCAGCCTTCCCCTAGTCCCACTACATTATCTCCTACTCCCTGCTGAAGCCCAATACCTGTGCTTTTTTATGGGAGAAACAGTGACAACAATGCCAGAGAAGTGGTAGATCCCAACACATGAATCATTCCAATATGTCCCCATTGCCACAGGAAAAGAGGAACTTCCTCCTCCACCTCTGAAGGAGAAAAGGATGATAAAACCCCAAATTCCTAAGCCTATGTTAGAAGCTGGCATGCCTTAGAATGTAGTTCATGGATCCTAGGGGTCTGCTGTGAACTCACATGGAGCTAACTGTCCTCCTTATTTCTAGCTGCTAAGGCCACTACAAAATTAAATCAACCTGACTTATGTTGGCATATAGTCTGCAGTAATTACATCATTTGTACGCCTCTACACTTTGCTCCTTATGTCGGCGGTGCAAGGAGTACTTGTATGGATTGTACGGCCAGCATGGGGACTATAGGATGGCTTCTGAAAGCCAGTAACAGTCGACATAAGCAGCACAGGGTCTACACTGACACTGTGTCGACCTAATTACATTGACACGGGCTCTACACGTCTCACGGAGGTTGATTTATTAAGCTGGCAGAGCGGAACAATTACATCGACAGGAGCCAAAACTAAGCATAGACATTTCCATAGTTCAATCGACATAAACTGCCTTGCGCCGACCTAACTCTGTAGTGTGGACCAGGCCTAAGACCAATTAAAAGGATACAGGAGATCCCTGGAACAGTAAAGGAAGCTGATAAACTAAGTGCTGTAGCTGTCACGGAGATGGTACAAGAAGGGAAAAAATGCCTGTAATTGCAGATAGGAGAGGATTTGGTCCATGAGACAACCTATGTCAATTGGAGACTAAACCAAGTGGGGATATGAGCAACAGTTAAGGACCAGTCTGCCCTAGAAACTGGAATCATGTTTTGATATGAACTGGACCAGTGCTGCCACTAGGTTCCCTCAGGTGGTTGTGTCAGTCGAGCGGCCTAGCTGTGCACTACCCAGCCTATGTAACCACATGATCTCATCACCCTTTATCTTGCTCTCTCTCCTACTATTTAACTCAGCAAGACCAGCCTTAAAATTAGATCCCTGACCTCAGCTACAATGTGTGCACAGTGCTGAGCAAAATGGGGCCTCCCTCACATAAACGAGGATGCCCGTATTCGTTCTGAAGGCTTCGGGTTTGGGGTCAGTTTGTAAACCAATGACGGTAAGTGTTGGGGCGATGCCTCAGTTCTGACTTCCACACCTCTCCCTTCTCCTCCTCACCGAAGCAAAGGGCCTGAGTCAGTGAAGGACGCTACTGAAGGTCAGCAGAAGTTCCCACACAGTGTGTCTACTGCGTGGGCAGGAGCACCAATTCAGGGCACGCTGCATGAAGGACACTACCTCCAAGGAGCCACTTCCTAGGACCCAGACCTCGCAGACCACAGCAAAGTAGCAGCGCAGTTCTCTGAACAGCATCATTTATTTTATATTTGAAAGTTGCACACATTCTGAGCCTTTGATCTAAAGCCAGCCTTAAGCAGTAACCACACCTTTCCCTTGCAAACCATGGGAAAAATAATTAAATGTAATGGAAGCCAGGGCTTCTAACTAAAGAGATACATGGCCAGATTCTGCAATGATTCCCACCCAGCATTATCACTGACTCCAGCGGGAATAGGGTAGGCATGAATCAGTGCAAAATTTGACCCATTGTGTGGATATATATTTAGAAGGCTCCCTTGCCTGTTTTTTTCTGGGAGTCTAATTGCCCATCAAGTGCTACCATAGGAGGAAGCAAGAGAACTCTAAATTCTCAATAGCTCCATGCAAAACACTAACTTTAGGACTGTGCAACACTTACAACTAAATACTCCCCACCTCGCTTTAAAATTCCAGGTGTAAGGTAGGAGAGGAGACCTGATAAACATAATTAACTGAAACAGACAAAAAGCAGACATCATTTGAAAAGTGTGGTTTTTCTTACAAAAGAAAAATGATCATTAAATCCATATTTGCTGTAGCAAGTGTCACAAAGGTAGAGCATGCAAAAGAAGCAAAAATCCCTAATTTGATGAAGAACGTACGGCACAAATTCAATTTGTCGAAGAAGGGTGAAGTGGAGTGGGATGGAAAGAGGCTTCCTGAAAGGACCTGTCTACACTTGAAATGCTATAGTTGCAGCACTGCAATGCTTCAATGTAGACATTACTGATGCCAACTGGAGGGGTTCTCCCATCAGTGTAGGTAATCAACCTCTTCGAAAAGCAGTAGCTAGAGGGACAGAAGAATTCTTCCATTGACCTAGCACTGTCTCTGGCAGGGGTTAGATGGGCTTAACTATGTCGCTCAGGGGTGTGGATTTTCCCACCCTGCATAACATAGCTGGGTTGATCTAACTTTTTAATGTAAACCAGGCCTAATTTTCTGATTACACTGATGGTGGGTCTTCTGAGATTTACAATACACCCATGACTAGATTCCTTTTATTCCTTCCTTCCATAGACTTCTCCATGAAGTCTCAATCAACGAGCCTCTTACTGAAGACTAAGGCATCTCCCCGATGCTGATTAAGGGGCACGGTTTTGAATACAAAATGTACATCCTTTTATCTTACAGATATTTCTGTGGCAAAGGCACGTAGAAGCTTTTAGCTAACACATGTCTAAATTCTAGCTGTCCGATGATAGCTGCAGGAAATATGACAAATCATCATTACGTTACCATGAAGTAAAATTATCTTGCACTGAAAGGGCCAAATTTATCCCTGCTGTAGCTGCAGAAGCTGTTCTGCCCTGCCTTCATGATTACTAGTGCCTGGAACCAGAGAAGAGAAAAGAACTAACTGGCGAAATGAGGCCGAAGAGCAGAAGAGAGTCAGCATCAGAGAGGAGAGCTAGACATGCACTAGTAGTGCATAGTAACAACAGACAGTTCTTTGTTTTAGCATATGGCTGAAATTCTATCTTGGGGCTCTGGTGACAGTGAAACTGCTGCAGCTGAGCTCTTGTGGTTTGAAATCATTGAATCCCAGCCTTATGTACACTGGGATGTACATAGACTACGGATTATTTATCTGTACAATACAGCTTTCATTTTTTGCCCACCATGGCTTCATTAGAGTGACACTGGTTAAATCAGAGTAGCATTTCTTCTCAGTGATTACCACAATGTTTTGCATTTTAAACAAACGGAACTTTATCTTACGTTACACACCTTTAATAAACTGTATCCCAAACTACCTTACGAAAAAAAGCAAATTACACAGAAAGAGAGAAGTTAAGCATAGGCTAAGAAGGAAAGTGACATTTTAGATCTAGGGGAAGTTTTAGCAGGTTTAGGAGAATGATCATGTGGCTAACACAGAGGACTAGGAGTGAGACAACTTGTGTTTTATTCCTGGCCTGCCACAGATTTCCTAAGATTCTAACCATGAATTGCTAAGTCCCCTCAATTTCCATGTATTTTGATGGGAATTGATTGCACTTAGCATGTCACATTTTATCCTTTCTATGTTTTAGTTTCCTCATGCGTAATAAAGGGATAATATTTAGCTATGTCGAACGAGTGTTTTCATTCATATTTATAAAGCGCTCCAAAAGGCTTAAGTGTAAGATGTTACATTTCAGATTTTAAGACTGACCTACAGGCCCATATCATTTCAATTAATAATTCTTACATCAAGTCCATAACTACAGGGCGAATGTATTACTAGAGATCAAATGGCATGTCGACAAGAAATACAGAAAGATTAGCCACATGCAAATTTCAACCAAAGTATGCTTCAACTGTAATGCAAATCTAAAGTATTTGATAGAAAGATTCCTTTTTTAAACTTAGATTAGAGTTTCCCTTGCTCTGGCTGGGATAATTCAGTTGGGGTTGATCCTGCTTTGAGCAGGGGGTTAGATTAGGTCAGTGGTTCTCAACCAGGGGTACATGTACCCATGGGGGTATGCAGAGGTCTTCCAGGGGTTACATCAACTCATCTACATATTTGCCTGATTTTGCAACAGGCGACATTAAAAAGCACTATCAAAGTCACTACAAACTAAAATTTGTTTATACTGCTCTATATACTATAGACTGCAATGTAAGGACAATATTTATATTCAAATGTGCTTATTTTATCCTTGTATGGTAAAAATGAGAAAATATTCAATAATAGTGTGCTGTGACCGTTTTGAGTTTGTCTGATTCTGTAAGCAGGTAGTTTTTAAGTGAAGTGAAATTTGGGGGTACACAAGACAAATCAAACTCTTGAAAGGAGTACAAGAGTTTGGAAAGGTTGAGAACCACCGGACTAGATGACCTCATGAGGTCCCTTCCAACACTAAAATTCTATGATTCTATCTTTTTAAATCCCCTTCCTGCTTAGCCAGTCTGACCCACCTCATTTTTCCATTGCAATCATCAGAGTTTGTCTTACAGAGAAGGTTGGGGAGGGGAGGTGAACAGGGGCAGCGGGGAAGGAGTGGGTGGTTGTTGTTTTTTCCCCTGGGCTAACTTCCAGTTTAAAAAGAAAAACAATTACACTTGAATGAAGCACAGTCCCTGTATTTGGAAAGCTTGTTTTGAAAACTTGGGAGGAAGCAAAGTCTCTTCAATTTATAAAAAGTCCTGATTAACATTCTCAGCCAAGCCTTTCTATAGAAAGTATTTGGTTGGGAACACACACGATTTCAAGCTGTCCTCCTCTTTACAACATCACATTCAGGAATATAGGGCAATATTTCTTAAAAAGAGATTAATTATTTTTGTATGCTCATATTAAGACGTCTTGATGGGGCTTAATTTTCAGAGGGGCGGATGCTTGCAGACAGTCCCTTTTAAAGCGCTAGACTAGATGCCCAGAAATAGACACACTCAAAAATGACTAGTCACTTTTGAATATCTTGACCATTATTACGTTTATTTTTTGCAAGGGCACCATTATTAAAGCTCTACTGCCCCAGAAAGAAGCACCTCTAAAGAACGAAGCTTGACTAGAAGGAAGGTGTGTATATTAGAATATCTTTCTATTCTAATCTATTCTATATAGATTCTTAAATCTTATGACAAATCATTCCATCTACAAGCCTTTTCAAAAAGTTAAAACTCCTTGTAGAACAAAGGACTAGAAGAGTCTTTCTGTGTCACCGAGTCTTGTCTCCTGCTACCAGGCAACTGCCTCATAAAATTGTGTTCAAAATCTTATCAAGCGCCATCTGAAAACTAGTGCAGTTGTTTGTTCCCATTACTCCTATTAGAAAGCTGTTCCAGAACCTCACTTCTCTAATGATTAGAAACCTCCTTCTAATTTTCAACCTAAATGTATTCATGGCCAATTTATACTCATTTGTTCCTGGGCCAATTGTATTGTACCATCTTTTTTCCTTCTCAGTGAGGAAAGCAAGCTTCCTAGAGCGTTCATGAGGTTTAAAAAGTTCACTTTTTTTGAGCACTGAAATTGTTTGTTCCAACTACTGGACTCTGGTAATTGCAAGTTTCCTGACCCTGTTTACACTGCATTTTGTTTCATATTAAGATATAGCTTTTTGAGATCATGTTTCTGCTGCAAATCAGAGTACCATATTATTATATGGTAGTTTCCCAATGTTGTAGTGCCCCTGGGGTCTAAACTGAGTTTTAACAATTTTAAATAATTAATATTTTAATTAAAAAGATTTTAAAATGGGGTTTAACTATTAAAACAGGTAAGTGTTTTAAAACATAATTATGCTGCTAGCATAGACATGGTCTAATATTATTGGCAGTCGCAACTTCGAAGAGACTTATTTGAGAAGTCTTCCATGTTCACACTGGAAGTGTAAACGTGAGCTAAAACAGATTTCTCAACACTTTTTCATGACAAAACAGCTGCCATGTGACAACTCAAAAGGAAACAGTGTGATGCATTTATGGGCCTAAAATGAAATTAAACTGTTATACAAATCCAACCTTCAAAGCTCTCTTTGAAGTAACCCTGAACTACTTTCTGCAAGTGCAGGAGAAATAAGGAACGTGTCTAGTCAGGCCCAGATATCAGCCTACTGTCCTCTGTGCCTACGTGCTGCTACCCACATCTAGCTAGTTGGTTTATTGGATAATAGAAAATACACTTCTTAACTGCATCAGTGTATCCCCTTTAGTCTGCATTGGAATAGGGGGATGCAAATTGTAACAAATAAACCAGAGAAGCCAGGCAGTAGAGTGCTAAATTTTGGCCCCACACCCTCCATCACTTCACTTTCTTCTCCTGTGAATTCCCTGGAGAAGGAACTACATGACTGTGTTTGTACAGCAGTCAGTGCAATGGGGCCCCAATTCTGAATAGTGTCATTGGAGCACAACTCTAACAAATGCTTGTTAATTATCAGTGCCTCTTTATAAAGACAGGGGCCCTGATTCTGATCTCACTTCAATCGTAAATTGGAAGTAGATCTGTTGAAGAAAATGGAGTCACACCAGTGTGAGATGAGAACTGGTCTCAAACTGTCTGCAGCTTAAGAAGTCAGCTATTCTCACCTCTTACTCCCCTACCAAAAATCACTGTAATTTATGGACTAACTACAGCTAGTGGGAAAGGAGAATTTCCACCCCATTGGAAATTCTGACCTTTTGAAAAACATCAACTCAAATTGGTATGAAAAGTCAAAATGTTGTGCAGTTTGGAAATTCCAAAAAATACTTCAATTAGAAAACATCAGAACCACCTGACATAAATGTTTTGTTCTGATAATGTCAAAATGTTATATATGTAAATACAGAAATATTAAAATTAAGTTTAAAAAAAATTGAAAGAAGGAAGCTGAAATGAAATACTCCCATTTCAATTTCAACTAATTAAAAATTTTTACTGACAAAAATTATATTGAAATCAACACCTTTCCACAAAAATGTTTATTTAGCAAACAAGCATTTTTCAATGGAAAATTTTCCATAAAAAATTTTTCAACCAACTCTAGAACAAGCATTTCCACAACAGCCAATTTTTATGGACGATTTAGACAGATGTACATTAGTCTAACAGAGAAAAAACCTTGACCTAGAGATTTCAAGTGAAGTTTACACAGCAGAAGGAGATAAAGTTGTTCTTTCTCTCACTTCAGTCAATGGGATATTTGTCATGGACTTTAAAAGAAGCAAGATTGGAACCTTAAATAGAAAAGACCTGGTTCTTACATCCACATGACCTGGGTAATTATAGGCCCATCAATCTGACATCAATCCCAAACTAGATAATGGAATGACTGATACGGGACTCAGTTAATAAAGAATTAAAAGAGGATAATGTAATTAATGCAAATCAACATGGGTTATAGAAAACAGAGTCTGTCAAACTAACTTGATATCTTTTTTAATAAGATTACGAGGTGTTTGATTTGGTACAGCATAACATTTTCATTAAAAATGAAGGGTGATAGAAAATTAACATGGCACAGATTAAAAGGATTACAAATTCGTTAATAGATCTCAAAATGTAATTCTAAATGGGGAATCATCATCAAGAGGGTCCGTGTCCCACAAGTGGAGTCCCACAAGGATTGGTTCTTTGGCCCTATATTATTTAATAGTTTTATCAATTACCTAAAACAAAACATAAAATCGTCACTGATAAAGTTTTCAGATGGCAAAAAAACTGGGGGAGCAGCATATAACGAAGAGGACAGGTGTTTGAGACAGAGCAATCTGGATTACTTGATAAATTGAGCACAAGCAAACAATATGCATTTTAATATGTCTAAGTGTAAATGTATTCAGCCAGGAGCAAAAAATGTAGGCCACACTTACAGGATGGTGGATTCTATCCTGTAAAGCAGTAGCTCTGAAAAAGATTTGGGAGTCATGGTGGATAATCAGCTGAATATGAGCTCCCGGTGTGATGCTGTGGCCAAAAGAGCTAATACAATCTTGGGGTGCATAAACAAGCGAATGGCGAATAGGAGTAGAGAGGGTATTTTACCTCTGTATTTGGCACTGGTGTGACCGCTGCTAGAACACTGTGTCCACTTCTGGTGCCCATAATATAAAAAGGATGTTGATAAATTGCACAGGGTTCAGAAAAGAGCTACAAGGATGTTTAAGGATTAGAAAACCTGCCTTACAGTGATTGAGCTCTTTGAGTCTATCTATTTAGCATAACAAAGAGAAAGTAAAGGGGTGACTTGATTATAATCTATAAATATCTACACGGGGAACAAATATTTAATAATGGACTCTTCAATCTAGCGGAGAACAATATAACACAATCCAAGAGCTGGAAGCTGAAGCTAGACAAATTCAGACTGGAAATAAGGCATATATTTTTAACAGTGAGAGTAATTAACCCTTGGAACAACTTGCCAAAGTTCATGGTGGATTCATCAATGAATTTTTTAAATCAAGATTGGATGTTTTTTCTAAAAGATATGGTCTAGGAATTATTTTGGGGGATTCTATGGCCTGTACAGGAGGTCAGACTAGATGACGCCAATCGTCAATTCTGCCCTTGGAATCTATGAGTTATAGTGTCATAGGTGAACATGGCATTTCAAAAGTCAGACAAGGTCCCTTTCCCATGCAGCTTGCAATATAAATATGAGCAGAAACAAGAACTAAGAGATGATGGTGGGAAACAAGAAGGGACAACGAAATAAGAAGGAAAGTGTTCAGAAAAGCGTAATTCAAGGATAATTGGAGGCCTGGGAAACCTGCCTAGCCATGAGAGACTAAAGCAGCTCAATCTGCTTAGATGATCCAAAAGAAGATTCAGACAGATGACTTGATCACAGTCTACAGGAATCTACATGAGGAAGAGATTTCTGATAATACAGAGCTCTTTAATGTGATAGAAAAAGGTATAATGAAATCCACTGGTTGGAAACCTAAGCTACACAAATTTGGACTAGAAAGACAGTGGAAATTTTTAATAGTGAGGATGACCAACCATTGAAAAGCTTATTTAGGGATCTGGTGGATTCTCCATTACTTCAAGTCTTTAAATCAAGACTGGCTATTTTTCTAAAAATGATACTGTTGCTCAAACCGAAGTTATGGGCTTGATGTAGAAATTATTGAGTGAGCTTCTTTGGCCTGTGTTATGCAGGTGGTCAGATCAGATTCTCATAATGGTGCCCCGTAAAGCTTTAAAATCTATGAAAAGGGCACGTGTCCAGACAACACCACAGGCAGAAGAAGAAATTCTTTGCCAGTATTTTGTCCCCTAGAATCAATAAGGGAATGCCTAAATGAAATTGATTTTTAAATTGTTCAAATGACCTAGTTTCATTATTCTGGCTAGACAGAGTGTTTCTCCGTTCTCTTACTAGCACTGTGGAACTGTTCAGATTGAACTACGTTACTACTGACGTGGGGCAGGGGCTGAGTGAGGGAGTCCAATTAGTTGAGCATGGGGGGGGTAGTTAGGGGAGGGAGGGAGCAAACTATCAGACTAAATTCTCATGGCAAATTGTGTAACCATCTGTTCAACCCAATTCAGGCAAGGTAGCACTGCACAACAAACAGCTATAATTCACTTGTATTGTAGGTCAAAAATTCAAATCTGGCCAAGTCAGCTGCAACACGGTCTCATGTATCTGACAGCTGTTCAGTGGCTTATGAGAACTAAATTAGTTTTAAAGCTTGTCTATACAGAGAAATTGACCAGAATCCACTTTGTGGATTAAGCTAAATAAATCTGTAAAAGGCATTCTTTTTCTGGAATAGGAGTATCCACATGGGGAGCTATTGCTTTTTAAATTCACACCCTACTTTATTCCAGAATAAATTTCTTGTGTAGACAAGCCATGAGTTCTTTTCCTTTTATACAGCCCAACTGACACCCTGTTAGCAAGTCTCCGGAGGCATAAGGTTTGACAGTACCAGAGGGACTCCACCCAACCTCTCCCCAGAGATCTGGTTAAAGACACACCAGAGAATACTGAGGTCAAAAGCTGTCAATAAAATTACTTTTACCAGCATTACATTCACTTAAAACAATTTTTTAAAGGAGAAATACTTATTTTTTAAAGGAGAAAACAATTTATTTGCTGGCTACCACAGACAGATGTTTCAAAGTTCAAGGAAATCTGGAGACACGAACTGGACAAGTTAACATCTAAAAGATGAACTGTATATGAAAAGCTTAGATCTGTTCGCAAAAGACACACAAATTCCGTAAGAACTAACAGCAAGCAAGATGGATTAAAAAAAAGAAGATGAAAGAGAAAAACAATCATCTTTTTAAATTTAAATCAGATTTTTTTATTTACATACAAGCTTATTTTTTTTTAATATTTAAAATTAAATATTTAAAATTAAATTTGAAATTGACAATCTACATTAAGGCCTACATGTATTACAATCCATTCAAGTCATTTAAATTAAATACAAAATTATTAAGCAGTACATGTTTGCTACTGAAGCTTTAAAGAAACTCAAACCACTGAACTGGTGGAAGTCACTGGCTAAGCTCTTGTGACCAGAGTTTATTCAAAGTGCTAACCCAGCTTTTGACAGCAGTAGCTACTTCTGCAGATGCGGAGAAAATATTTTCTTCATTTCAGTTTGTTCAACTAGTTCAGTTCAATAACTAGTTCAATCATAGGAAAGAAACTAACTGGGAGTTGAAAAAGCAGGAAAGCTTGTTTTCCTCTTCCTATCTATGAATAAAAACTAGGTGTGATAAAGGATGAGATTTTTATTTCTAAAAACTTGAAGGACATGGTGACCAGAAACAATCAGTTCAATTCATTAACTACAGAGAATAATTCCTTTGTTCAGTAAATCATTTATTTTTAAATGCAAAAGTTGTTTTGATAAACTGTTTGATAAACTTTTTTCTTCTGTATCCAGCACGTTTAAAGTAGTTTTATTTAATAATAAAAATTTAAAAGCTGGTTTTGTGCATTTGTAAATGAATTTGAATGTCCATCAAAATAGACCTGGATGCAAATCGCAATTCCAAATGAATTATCTAGTAAATAATGCATCACTCACCATTTTCTAACATAATAAAAATGTAAAAATTAAGAATCTGAACAAATATATGTTAAGCTATAGAATTATTTAAATAAATGTATAGTATAGTTAACTGGTTAGCAAAAAGAAACACCAAATTTAGAGTAAAGACTATATTTACTTGCAAATCACTATTTTTAATAGTTACCAACCAATGAGAATCCATCTTTCTTTAGGAAAATAACTAAAAAGTACAAATGCAAAACACAATTAAAATCAATAGTTTAAATCAAGGTTTCCTGCTTGGCTCCTCCTAAATTGGTGATTTAAATTCATTTGATTTAAATCAATCCACCCTGATAGCAAGAAAAGAAAAGAACTGAAGTGAAGTATGTAAACTAACTCCTGAGGTAAGCCACAAACATTTGTCACTTGCCTGTTTGGGACGAACCAGGCTAGCCTTTACAATGGGGTTAGCTCCTGCAGTTAACCCCATAATAACACCCTGTGTAGATACAATCTTGGGGTTTGTCTACACAGGGACACATGGGGAAATTAATCTGAATTAAAGATTAATCTTGTAAACGGGAGCAGCTAAACTTCAGCTAGGATAACTGCATTGTAGAATATCAAATTTCTGCTTTAGTTTCGAATGAATACATTTAAATGGTTCAGTTTGCGGTAGGGCTATCGCCTTCCTTTGAATGTATGGGGAATTAATACCCTTTTAAAATCCTTATGATAACTGATATGGACATAATATCAAAACCATCCCACAAAGATTTCAACTAGTGCTACTGCAGTATTGGGTGATGTGGACACCTGTCCACTTGGAACCAGAAAAGACCAAATTCATTTCACATAGAACCACCAACAGCCATCAAATGCCAACCAGTTGATTTCTTTGTTATCCAGGGTATGTACACACTGACTACAGCCAATGTGCCGCCGTCAGATCAATTTATCAGGATCAACTGAGCGGTAGTGAAGACCCGCTCAAACGATTTGGAAGTCGATTCAATTAAACCACCTCCTCAAAAAGCATAGCACTGTGTCGACAGGAATGCTTTTCCCATCGGAGCAGCACAATGGAGACAGCACGCGAAAGGGAAGTTAGGAAGTCGACAGGAGTTACGCAAGCTACTCTGCATAGCTTGCGTAACTCCCATCGACCGCCGCCAAATTTCCCGGTAAGTCTGTACTAAGCCTCAGTTGCTTCCCAGAATCATTTTACTAAGGACATAATAATCAAACAATGACAATCGTCAGATAAATAGTTAAATATGTTACCATTGAGGTTGACTGAGATTTTAAGTCATCATTAAAGGGCAGCTCTGATTTTAAATGACGTGTTTAAATGTAGCATAACTGCAATTAGACATTACAGATTTCATACATGCCATGATTTAGTGGCTTATCTTCATAAATAACGTTTCCTACATTTGCCCCCATACATTTTCTGTGTAATAATGCCTTCTGTTTAAATAGCATCTTTCATACCCAAATACCCAACTACTAACAACTATCACATATCAATTTACCCACCACTGAAATGCAACTACTGTACCTCTGGGGTGAAATGCATCAGCTGTTTAACAGCACTCAGTGACACTATGGTACATAACAGTTTAGGACAGGAAGTGAAGAATATAATTATCCTACAAAAATTGAAGGGAAAGATTAGGTAGACAGAACATAGTTATCCAAACCATAATTTGGTCAGCCACAGAGTCTGAAGAGTGACAGGAGAGCCTAAATGGCCACAGCAGACCAGGGCCTACATTTTACTTTCCAATAGATGAGACAGCACCTCAAGCACAAGACTTATGAGGAGAGGCTGAAAGAACTAGGCCTGTTTAGTCTGCAGAAGAGAAGAATGAGGGGGGTTTGATAGCAGCCTTTAATTACCTGAAAGGAGGTTCCAGGGAGGATGGAGCTAGGCTGTTCTCAGTGATGGCAGATGACAGAACAAGGAGCAACGGTCTCAAGTTGCAGTGGGGGAGGTCTACGTTGGACATTAGGAAAAAGTTTTTCACTACGAGGGTGGTGAAGCATTGGAATGGGTTACCTAGGGAGGTGATGGCATCTCCATCTTCAGAGGTTTTCAAGCTGAGGCTTGACAAGACCCTGGCCAGGATGATTTAGCTGAGGATAGTGCTGCTTTGGGCAGGGGGTTGGACTAGATACCTCCTGAGGTCCCTTCCAGCTCTAATATTCTATGATTCTAAGTAGAAGACGACCATGCTTGGGACTTAGTTCAGTACCAGTTCATAAGGAAGAGAGTTACCAACACTATTTCCTGCATCACCTAAACTGTGAAGACCCTACACTCTATGAATTGGTTTTCTAATGTCTCGGGGGGGGATAAGTACACACACACACAGCAGCAGTGACACTAGAATAAAAGGTTTCTCTTCAACATTTCTATAGTAATTCATGCAAATGTGAATGAAACACCTATGCACCATGTGAAATGTAGTGTGTCATAGTCGCTGTGTGTAACAATACTGGGAGTTACTCTTCCCCTGCTTCCAGAAAGAGGAAGACAGGAGAAATATCCAGTGCAACACAAATTACCTGATTTTGTGAAATCTCATTTGAATGGAAGTGGCAAAATGTAAAAAACATGCAGCACACGCTATTCAATTAGAAAACCAGAAGCTCATGAGTGCCCCCCATCTTTTTAATCTCCGCTCATGCAAATATCTCTTCCTGTCCCTAATCCTTTTTGACATCTGTTGCTGAAGCACTGGTCCCCAAACTTTTTACATCGCACCCCCTTGGCCCTGTCTGTGCCCGTCAAGCTGGGGCTGGGAGCGAGCCACGCCCACAGTAGGGGGCTGAGGCTGGGAGCAGGGGCCAAGAGTGGGGTGGGGACCAAGAGCCACTGTGGCTGGAGGGCCCTGGTGGCCAGGGGGCTGCAGCCAGGCCCGGTGCCAGGGACCAAGGCCCGTGCTTTGGCTAGGGCCCATGATAGCAGCTGGGAACTGGGGCCAAACCAGGGACTGTGGCAGGGGGGCCGGGCCAGGAGCTGAGACCAGGGGCCATAGCCAGGTGCCATGGGCCACAGCAGCCAGAGCTGGCAGGTTGCTGACAGGGACCAAGGCCAGTGTCACAGCCGGGCACAAAGACAGGGTGGCAGCTGGGTCAGGGGCTGCAGCGGGGGGGTAAGGGGGAGGGACAGCAGGCCAGGACCCAAGTGGCCATGGCCGGGCACTAGGGGCTAAAACTGGGAACCGCAGCCAGCCACCGGGGTGGCCAAGGGCTGCAGCTAGGTGGCGCTCTCTCCCTGCCCCCCATGGGGTCTGGCCTGGGCCCTGCCACACACCCCCAACATTTCTCAACACCACCCTTGGGGGAGGAGGGGTTCTGCTCTGAAACCTATTTCTGCCTTTTTTGTTGTTTGGTTGGCTTTTGTCTTGCAGTGACCTGAAATGAACACAGTACTCCAGGTGAGGCATATCAGGAATTTATATAATGGGACTGTATTTTCAGTGAGATAAAGTGGGTGAGGTAACATCTTTTATTGGACCAACATCTGTTGGTGAAAGAGAATCTTTCGACCTCACACAGAGCTCTTCTTCAGGTCAGAGAAAGGTAATCGGAGCGTCACAGCTAAGTACAAGGTGGAACAGATCGTTTATCATAAGTAAGAAATCATTCAAGGGGAAGTGGCCAGTTAACACCTCTGCAGTCAAAGAACAAAAAAGGGGAGTTAGTAGGTTACAGATTGTTGTAATAAGCCATACATTCAGGCCATGTCTACACTACAGAGTTAAGTTGACTCGATGCTCCTAAGTCTCTTTAATAACATCAGTTGAGCACATCCACACATCGCTCCTTTTGTCGGCCAAGCACATCCACGGTCATTGCTCTTACATTGACAGAGAGAGCATTGCATCGTGGGTAGCTATCTCACTCGCTATGCCCTGCTGCTGGGAGCGATGGGAATGGATTGCAGTGCACCGTGGGGACTAGCTCGCTGTCCCGTGATGTCCTTTCTGTCCCATCGTTCCATGGGCTTCTGACTTCATTTTGCGATGTTTTTGAACAAGCCCTGTAAGCCGTGCACCCACCATCTCCGCCTGACAGCAGGGATCCTGAGCTGCTGCAATCTCCATAAAATTTGTGAAGCGAAGGGGGAGATGTTTCCCAGGGGGTGGACCCCTAAGGCTGATCGGCTAGCTGCTGATTTTGAGCAGCCAAATTCAAGGGCAATTACAGGGGTGCAGCAGGAGGTTATTCAAATCAGGGAAGCTTTGAAGGAGCACCTTAACTATGATTCCCATTCATGTGTCTTTATGTGATGCGTTGGGCCAAGCAATGTTAACTTGCCATCTTGAATTACCCTGTAGTGCTTGCTTCCTGTGTGTTAACTGCAAGGAAAAAATATCCCTACCTATAGCCGCAGTGTTTCAATGTTAGCACGGACCAATATATGTACCTAGGTATTTCACAAATAAAGACTGACAATTTCTAAGACTCAAGTTTAATAATAGGATCAAACACAAACTTTTGGTCAACCAGGGGACATGACAAAGAACATTCTTGCGGCTAGGGCTCTCACAGCTGGGTGTAACTTCAGCTTTCATTGGGAAACAGTCCCTAGGCATGGAGTGCACGGGGTACTGTGGGGGACCAGGAACATAGGAAGAATGCGGTGGGGGAGTTTGGAAAGGGCCTGGGCCAGAATTTTGTAGTGGCTGGAGGCACAGATATGCTCACATTTAACATTAATGAGAGACCTCAACATCTCTGTTTTATCATCCACTCCTGCCTGTGTCCTTTCTGGCTATACAGCCTGAGTCTCTCATTGTCTCCCCCCATGCTCTTGTTTCACAAAGTGCTGCATCTGTTGACTGCAGCACTTCATGAAACATATCTTCCTTACTCCTCTTGGATCTGCACCTTATCTGTCGGAGACACTCCTCTGGTGTGGAGGAATGGGTCTTCAAGGGCACATCTGCAGAAGGCAAATGAACAGAGACAATATTGTGAGTGCGTCCACATCCGTGAATCACAAAAGTTGCACACACCTATTTCTTACTGTCCCTTGGCCAGCACACAGATCAGCATGAGTCCCAAACATGGTGAGTTAGTGGGGAGAGGTAGGCAGGGGGGAATGGACAAGAAGGGACACAGGATGGTTTGCAAAGAGGGTTACTATAAGCAGCTAGGAAGCCTATTCTGAATTCTGGTACTCTTTTCCACAGGCTAAGGCAATCAAACCCTGTTCTCTCACCCCAAGGGTAACCCAGGATACAAGAGTGCATCTCCTGCATGCATGTGGCTTCAGACCAGCTCCACATGCCACTCGCCTGCGTGCCTCTCTGGTCCCTGAAGAAATAATTGCCAGGTAGCACGGCAAAGTTTCCAACAGCGGGAAGAGAAACAAGGTAGCTCTCCCAAGGAATCTTCGGCAGAGGATTGCAGAACACCTACAGGAAAGTTTCCGAGGGATCTCTATGGAGAATTCCCAGGACACCCCCACATACATTAACAAACTTTTCCACCGTGGTCCCACTGCATAGATGACCAGGCTCTGTTCTTAATTTCTGTCCTTATCCCTCCTGTGCCATATAACAAAACACATGAAAGCTCAATCTCCTCTCATCGTGCAATATCAAAGCAAAATGAGCACTTACCGGAACTCCCCTCCGCTGCATTCTGCATGCCAGAGCCTGGGGTGCTGGGACTGGCTAAAAGTCCTGATGCCCCACATCGCTGGATGAGCCTCCTGTGTGCTCTACATCGTCCTCCAGCTCCGCTTCATTATCTGGGTTGAGGCCTCCCTCGCCTTCCGGCACGCCTGCCTCAGCTCCTTGATTTTAACACTGCTGACTGTCCCTTTTGTGGCCCTTCTCTTGCATGCCACTTGCAACCAGCCCATAGGTCTCAAACTTTCTACAGCTGTGCGGGCCTCCCCATATAGTCCACAGATCCAACAACTCCAGTGTGCTCCACGCGGGTGACCATCTGGTGCATACAGCTGGCACAGTCAGCTGGGAAGAGGCCATGTAAACTGTATACGCTGAGCAAACAGGAAAAGGAAAATCAAACATTCCCAGGACTTTAAGCAGGGAAGGGGAACGTACTTGTACACCTTCAGGGCAGCAGAGTTCAAACTGCTGACCAGAGCAGTCATGATGGGCATTGTGGGACACCTGCTGGAGGCCAATTAGGGTGACATGACCAAGTGCAGTGTCGACACTGACACTGTGTCGCTTTAAATATGTCGCTCGTGGAGGTGGTTTTATTTTGTCAGCATGTTCAGGGGAGTTCTATCAATGGGAGAAGCATTTCTTTGTATGCATCTCCACTGTTTTGTCGACAAAAGCTGACTTTTGTCAGCAAAACTCTATAGTGTAGACAGCCTAAGTCCATGATTTTTACTTTCTAGCAAAGTAATGAATTTAAGCTCCCAGGCTCACCTTTTGAAGGTGTTGTAGGACCTATGGATCTTGAAAGCTGGGTTGTGGGGGGTAGTGACCAGCGCAGCAATGGAGATATGTCTGTGGGTGTTGCATCTGTTATTAGGGTACGGTCTGCTGCTGCTTTGAGTTGCTGTGTCCTAATCTGTGGGGAGCTTGCTTCTGATAATCAGCTGGCAAGGCTGGGGGATTGTTCGAAGGTCAGAACAAAGGGGTCAAAAAGGATTTATTTCAGGATGTGTTCCCCATCAAGTATAGGTTTTAATTGTTTAATAACCCCCAGTTTGAGTTCCAGCGTACAGTGGTAGGTGACAAGTAGGAGTGTGTGGTCAGAGTGGCATTTTTCCTGTATTGATGCAAGTTCTCCATGGATATTTGGGTGGCCCATTCCATGATGTGATCTACTTCTCTCGTGAAGTGTCGTCGTTTGCTGAAGGCAGTTTTAAGTGTGCTAAGGTGTGTATCCCGGACTTTCTCCTCAAAACATATACTGTGGTATCTGAGTGCCTGGCTGCAGAGAACAGATTTATTTATGTGATTGGAGTGGTTACTGGATCTGTGAAGGCAAGCGTGGTGATCTGTGGGTTTCTTGTAAGTAGGGTTCAATGGTTGATGATTGTGGTGTCCGACGAGGTGATCCTGACATCTGAGTGATCTAGGGTCTGATGGATGGATGGTGGTTTTTGAAGCTGTAGTGGGAATCTATGAGGGAGATTTTGGGGTCCAAGGATCCTACATGTGCCTACCGCAACCCATGTGATCCAGGGGACTAAATGCTCCAATAACACCTATGCAGGTGAAATAACACATCACCACACTCTCAAATGAACTCGCGCAGAAAAATTAATCAAGATAAAAACACCACAGAGGAGTAACTCCATATCTGACCTCTCAGTCCTCATCCTCAAAGAAAACTTGCACAATGCTTTCAAAAAATGAGCCTGGGAGCTTAAATTCACCACCTTGCTAGAAACTAAAAATCACGGACTAAAGAGAGATACTGGATTTATGGTTTATTACAACCATCTGTAACCCACTAACTTCCCCTTTTTGTTTTTTGACTGCACAGGTGTTAATGGGCCCTTTCGCCATGAATGGTCTCTTACAATATGTGTTAACTACTTACGCCAAAAGATCTGTTCACCTTTGTATCGAGCCAAGACACTGAGTATCTTTCCCAGACCTGAAGAAGAGCTTGAAAGTTTGTCTCTTTCACTAACAGACATTGATCCAACAAAAGATATTACCTCACCCACCTTGTCTCTTTATAAGGCCACATCTACACTACAAATTAAGTCAGCCTATGTAAGTCGACTTACAGCCGCCACAGTAACTACTGTGGTGGTTCATGTCCACACTACCTTCCTTCTGCTGGTGGTTTGCATCCTCATAAGGAGCAGGGAGCTGAGCGCCCAAACTGCAGATGGGCTCCAGGTCGGAGTTCTTCAGGGAGCCACAGCCCCGTTCACAGTCCCAGGCAGTGAGGCTCCAGCTCTCAGCACTACAGGGGCTCACAGCTAGAACTCCCCATGTCCCCACTCAACTGCAAACAGGAACCCCTCCCAGCAGTGAAACTGACATTCTTGTCAATTTCAAAGCTCTGGCTGTCAGGCAACCTGACTGCCAACAGGCCATGCAAATAACACAGTGTCTGTAGAGACACCGTGTCACCTGACTATGTCGATGTAAGCTTTACGCCTCTCATGGAAGTGGATTGACTAGGTCAGCTGAGCAGACAAGATACAGCAGCGGGAGGAACACGGTAGTGTGTACGCTTACATGATTAGGTCAACATAAACTGCCTTATGTCCACTTAACTTTGGGGCCGATCTATACTAACCCGGGGCAGATCTACACTACAAACTCGCAGCTGCATCGCTCTAGCACTTTTGGCAAAGACACTCCAAGCCGATGGAACAGACTTCTCCTGTCAGCTTAATAACTCCACCTCCATGAGAATCAGTAGCTAGGTCGGTATGAAAAGCTCTCCCACTGACACAGCAGTGTCTACACCAGCACTTAGGTTGGCATAATTACATCACTCAGGAGTGTGGATTATTCACACCCCTGTTCGAAGTAGTTATACCAAAGTAATTCTGTAGCATAGACCAAGACTAATATCCTGGAACCAACATGGGTACAATAACATTGTATTTTCAGTGTTATTTTCTGTGCTATTCCTTATGCAGCACGTCATTTTGGTTGCTTTTTTGACTGCCACTGTGTAAGCAGCCGAGGTTTTACTTTCAGCTATTCCCAGTGATAAATGTATCTTTGTCCTGAGTAGTTACAGTTAGTTTAGAAACTAGTAAGATGTAGGAGTAATTCAATTTGGCCTCTGCAATGTTTATTACCTTGCATTTGTCAACACGGAATTTCATCTGCCGTCATGCAGCTTGTTGACCTAGCTTTGTTAGCAACATTTGAAGTTCCTCACAGTCTTTAGTAAACTATATAATTGTGCACCATCCACAAATTTTTGCCTACATTGCTGTTGTGGGGCAGATCCCCACGCAACTCAGGAAAGGGTTCACGGGTGCTCCTGGGCACAATTAGCCCCACACCAACCACCTGTGAGACTTGTCAAGACTGGAGATGTGTGGGTCCTTAAAAGGAAGGATTCCTGCTCAGTGCAGGTAGCATTCGGAAACACCAGGACTGCAACTGAGAGCTCCCTAGCAATCAGGTGTTGTGGACTGGGGAAATGGCTTGCGAGCCTTGGATGCCCAGGCCTTCTCAGAAAGGAGACGGGCTAGTACTTTTCTATTTCTCCTGCCTTGGCTTTCCCAAAGCATAGGACTCTGCTTTTTGTGGACAAAGAAAGCATATTGACTTTTTGTTTGGACTGCTGTAACTTCCCCCTGCAAGGGGGCTGATGCCTTGAACAACACAGCTGGAGGGCTGTGCCCGGGACTCTAAGACAGTGCACAACCCATGCCCCAAGCAGATATAGCTTATTACGATCACTCCCCTTCAGATTGCTGTTACATTAACCATTGTCCTTAACGTCGTGCCATATTGAAAGTTTACTGGTTAGCCATAATTTGTGTTCTGCCTCAGCCCGTTCCTTCTCCAGGATTGCACTTTGCCACTCACTCTTAATCGCCTCTTATAAGCAACTTTGTCAAATGCTTTTTGAAAGGTCATATAAACTACAAATGACAGAGACAAAAAGTCTTCTCAGAGCAAAAAGTTCCTGAAGATGGGGGGACAAGTACTCCCTATGTACAGGAGAGTTCGATTAGGGGTAGAGTAGGACCGTAATGCTTTCTGCCTATTCTCTCAACGCAGCTACCAGGTCACTGAAAGTGACTACTTTTGCATTAGTGAACTACATGTTTATTTCACTTCAGTATTGAATCAAACCTAAAAATATAACCTATTCTTTTCTTCATGGCATGAAAATATAGTGTAATTCTAAACAGGCCAATAATATACTTTAGTGAATTAAATTTAGCTAATTATGGAGTAACATCTTAAATGAATATGCCGTTACACAGCAAAATAATGAACCATGAAGAACAGAACAAACAATTATGAGTTCTCTGGAAGAGATTTACCACTGTTTGTCAATTCTGCAGTTACATCAACTGGAAGAATATGAATATTTTTCTGTTTCAGGTAGTTCATCTCCTTTCACACCCCTTTATCTTTTACATTTTGAAAAGGAAAGGCAGATTTAAATGAAATTGGTACAGGATGTCAAAAAGTCAATATGGCACTTTTGCTTTTTTTAAAAAAGCTTTTTTTCTTTAAAACTGATCAGAAATTGAATGCAGCTGAACTAGGAGGTCAGATCCTCCTAATCAGGATAGCTCTTCTGAAGTGAATGCAGCTATTCCTATTTACAGTAGCTGAGGATTCGGCCCATAAACTCTGATGCCAGTTCTACTACTGATTTGCTATGTAGCCTTCACCTCTCTGTCTTAGTTTCCCTATCTGCAAAATGGAGATAATATTTATCTTAAAGGCATGATGTGGAAACTATCTTTGAAGAGGGAATGTTCTATAACCAAGGTCCTGTGTATGCCACAGTTCTGTGACTGCAGAATCTCTCTTCCCGCGAAGCAGTGCTTCACAATCTAAGCATAAGTTTCTAGTCTTCAGGGTTCTGAAGGTAACCTTGAAAACAGAAATACAGCATAAACTAATGCAGTGTTTGTTGTCTTCCTCAGATCCGCAGAAAACCTTAAACAACGGCTCTTGAGAGCAATGTACTACCCCATTCAGCAAAACCAGAAGATAACAATTTCGAGTCCACATTTAAGTATTTTGTTACTGATCGTTTGATCAGAGATATCCAGCTGATGTTCTTACCTCACAATCCAAACTGCATCCCACATCTCCCCAGGTGTCAAAATCCCCAAACGTCTCCTACCCAGCTGCCAGACCACTCCCTGCAGCATGTCCCTTGACAGATGCGGTATATAGGTTGTCAACACAAAAATCTGTGGCACATCAAGAACTGAAAGTGTGGGGGAAACGCAAAATAAAAACAAATTTAATATCAAACAAACATAGAGGCCATTGATACTAAATTCATTAAAGACCCTCCTTTATTTAAAAATGACTATGTTAAACAAAAGGACACCAGCTTATTCAACAAATTATTGGTGCCAATTCCAGCTGAAGAAAACAGGGTTGCACTTTTGTCAATGAGGAGCTAATTTAACCTGCAGAATTTTTACTATAGGTATGATGCACAAACAAAGCTCAGGCAGAGTTTGCAAAGCTGGCAGGTTGTTCTTTTTTTTTTTTTTTGGCGAGGGGGGGTGGTTAAGAGCAGGGAGGGTGAGGAGAGGGAACCACACACACACACACACCAAAGTGTTTTACGTGTATACAGAGCACAGCTAAAAAGAAGTTACCAAGACACACAGAACCCTTTACTTTTCAGAGTAGAGCCTCACTTTAAATGAAGGTGCTGCTGTAACACAGAACCCAAACACCTAGCTGCACAATTTAAGCCCCGTTTACTGTGGAGGACATAGGGCTTTGGCTCCAGCAGTAGTTGCCATCAATATCTTACGTTGCAAATAGTTCACATTACCACCCACAGTATTCCTGGCATTTGTTACAGGAAATACCATAGTAATGTTAGCTACTTGCAAGTGGCAGTTGCAAAGACTTTCCATGGTGACCACTGTGAGAGTACAACTATTACTATTCATACTCAAATATGCCCCCTACTCCGAGGTATGGAACACCTGGACTCCTTGAAACCAATATTTCAAGACATGTTCATTCCTTTTGGGGAGGGAAAACATGAGGAGAAGTGGTGGCCGAGGCCATGAGGAAAGATATTTTTACATTTATTAGCTTTCTGGTTGGTTAATGGTGGTCACAGAGGCTGCCAGATCTGTGGATGTGGTGGAGTCTATCTTTAGTATTTGTCAGTCACCCGGAGCATTGGATATGCACTTTTTATTTATATTTCTTTTGATATATATAGTATGTTCTCATATAAATTAAGTCCCTGAGAGTTGCCTCACTGCTTCAACCTTCAGAGGTCAACACTTTTGTCCCTCCCATTCCCTGATATGAAATTTAAAGAAGAAACTCAGCTTTCATTTAAAAAAATAATCCTAGTCATTTTCCTTGGAAAGACTGTTTTCTGCAACAGGGATGGACAAACCACTATTGGTATAAAATGAGACAATTATGTATGCCAAAGGATACGTCTCCACTTGAGCTGAAGGGATAACTTCCAGCTCAACTAGACGAAGCACACTAGTTTTGATCAAGCTAAAAATGGAAGTGGTTGCATGGACTTGCTGCCTGCGTACAACCCCGCCTGAGACCCTAGGTACTTTCTCAGACAGTTAGCCCAACTGGCTGCCTGCGCAGCTGCAGCTGCACTTCTATTTTTTAGCACGCTAGCTCTATCAAAGCTAGCGTACATACGTACTCCCACACTGGAAGTTATGCCACCAGCTCAAGAGCACACATACCCAAGAGTCACCTTGCTAGCCCGCTCCAACATTCCTAGGCCACCCCGGTACAGAGCGATGGACAGGAATTCATTACATTGTAGGACTCACAAAAAATGATCTCCAAGGCCAAACCCTAAATGTTAAGGCTGGTTCAGAGGCTGAGGTGGATAAGGTAGCTCCATGCATGTACTTTAAAGCAGAGGGTCCTGCAAATGAACTCATAAAAAGCAGATGTTCTATCTGATAAATGTGGACAATTAGAGAACCCATGAAACTGTTCAAACTAGTTGACCCACAGCGTCACACCCCAGACAACACTATGTGCAAGTTGATTGCTATCCTCCATCCCACTGGGGCTGCATTTCAGTGGTAATGTAATTAACTTGTTAAAGTGCTTTGCCTTCCTTCAGCACTACAGATATTTAAAAAAAAAATTAAGATTCAAGTTTAACAATGATAGGCCTGCCCACGACTGGCAATATCAGACTGTTTTCAGTAAAGAGACATGGTCTAACGGGCTAAGGACTGAAGGAAGGCTCTAATCTCCAGTTATGATCCGGACTCCATCTGTGGCCTTGAGCACATCAAACTCCAAGTCTCAGTGTCTCAAGTATTAAATGGGGACCACTGTTCACCAACTCCTAAGAGTTCTTAAAGAATTAATGAATGTTTGGTTTACACTTAAAGAAGGAAAGGGGCTATAAAAGAGCTAAGTTTTATCAGCATGTCAATAAACGGAGTTTCTAAAAACTCAAAACACACACAGGTCTTACACAATACACTGCAGTAACTCTAGGCTGACACCATGTCCTTAATTCAACCAGTCAGGGTACTCTCAGAACAGTATACTATATCTTGTGTATTAAGTAATGCTTGTATCCACAGAGTGAGGTAAGAACAGAGTTTTGGCCTCAACTCCTGTCTGTATGTCAGATCATAAACTGGGTGCGTGTAATTTCATACATACGCAAAATGAATTTTTTAACGTGTGTGTGTAATTGTATCATATACAGGAGGACAATTATTGGTTAAGATGTTTCTGCTGATATTACTTGATCTTTATTCTCATGCTGTCACTGTAACCCTTGGAGTCTGGATGTAAACCCAAAGGTTTTATAACCGGTAATTTACAGAAGGTGTTCTACGGTGACACTGTGGTCTTATAACGCTACCAAGACATTATAATTCTACATCTTTGGAACTCAGTTCTGATCTGCAGTTGCACCAATGTAAATCTGGAGTAACTCCACTGATGTCAATTATATTACTTGAGTACATGAGGTCAGAAACTAGTGCCAATACCACAGTGTTACAATACCCATGTACAAACAAGAAACACCTAATGCAAACTTGAAACATTTGCAGACTGTAATTTACATCAATAATCTCGAAGTTTTGGTGACATTTATTATTTGACCTTAATTCTCATGTTATTACCAGGAAAACTCCTTAATATAAATATGCTCACACCGATATATAACTGAACACACAATCCACTTTAGATATGACATATATATATAGAAGGTTGAAACCATTAATAGTTGTCTTACTCCCACCCTGCACAATTCTACCTGCTGAAGCAATTTTTTTCAAAAACGTATGAGTCAAAATATAATTAGCTGTTTCCTTAGCGGTACCACGGTTCAGATCAGAAGAGTTGGGAATTTTCGGAAGGTGCCTGGTAAATTTCCAAGACAATTTTGTAAAGCTGGCTTTGTGCTATTTATTGGATGCTCCACAGATTTCTCATTACCTCTATATTGAGAAACGTGCACACAGCAAAACACACACACACATTGTTATGACAGTTCTGATATATTATATGCTTTGGAGCGTGGGGGCACAAACACACACACCGTTCACTGTGCCTGATCTAAGTGGAGCACACCTCAAACCGCAGTGAGACGCAGCTGTAGCCAGTGTCAAAACCCTGTGTGGCAACATCATTGGGGGAGCGGGAACCGGCTTTGTTTCAGGATCCACCGCTTTGCCATCCATCAATTTGCAACATCAACAAGAGCAGGAGACCAAAAAGAGGTCAAGAAGGGAGCCTGAAAGCACTAACCCCACAGCCTTTGCGTGGCAGGAGTCTGACTCTGGCACAAGAAGAGTGTGAAACCACCACCACCACAGCAGGATCTGCAGGGGGGGCGACATCTACAAGTGGGGTGCCCCGATGCCCTGATTTTATAGACCCTGCCCCATAGTCCAGGCTTTGTCTTATGCAGGTCCTCGCCCCCAGCCCGGTGTCCCCACTTGCTGT
Organism: Mesoclemmys tuberculata; assembly: GCA_007922155.1. NCBI lineage: Eukaryota > Metazoa > Chordata > Testudines > Chelidae > Mesoclemmys > Mesoclemmys tuberculata. The sequence goes on along the minus strand of ML675627.1, from coordinate 7,911,848 downwards.
CTGCCCACACCAGCTGTCCCACGCATGGGACCCGCGGGGCGCCGCGCTGCCCCCAGCCCCTGGGGCGGCTGAAGCCGTGGGGCCAGGGAACGAAGGCGCCCCCCTGGCGGCGGGGGGGGCCCGATCGCCCCCAACAAAGGCGGGCTGTGGGGGGAGAGGAGCCCTCGGGGGCGGCTCCTCTCGGGCACTGGGGCCCTACAATCCCCCCGCGGCTCGGGGTCTGCGCTCCGCGGGGCCGCCCCGCTCCCCCCGGCCGGGCGGGGTACCTGGCTGTGCGGGCCGGCGGGGAAGGGCGCTGCAGCCTGTCCGGCTCGGCTGGGCTCGGCTCGGCGCTGCCGCTCGCTGCTCGCCCGGCTGCTGCACTGCGAGCGCGGCCCCGACCGGCGGCGGCCTGTTCCGCTGCCTCCGCCCCGGCCCGGCCCGGCCCCGCCCCGGGGACCGCCGGGGGCCGGGCCCTGCCGCCGGGGGGGGCGGTACCTGACCCCGGCCCGGCCCCCCCCGCCCGCCCCCCGGCCCCCCCCGGCCCCCCCCCCCCCCGGCCCCCCGCCCCCCCAGGACCCCACCGGCATCCGGTCCCAGTCCCCCCCACTTCCCAGGACCCTTGGCCCCACACCGCCCCGGACACCCTGTCCCAGCGCCTCCTGCCCTGGGCCGCCATCCCCCACATACTCCAGGTATCCCTTCCCGGCCCTCCTAACTCCTACATCACCCACCCCGCCCGTCCCCGCACCACCACTCTCCAAATACCCCGTCCTAGTGCCCCTAGGACAGCGAGCCACCATCCCCAGACACCTCATCCCACCCCCAGCTGCTCACCTTCTTTACCAGTACTGGCCCAGGGAAGGCAGTGAAGGTGAGCAAGGGAAAGCTGTGTTCGTGCTAGATCGTGGGTTTAGTATGGTGTTTGACACAGTCCCGCATGACATTCTCATAAGCAGACTAGGGAAATGTGGTCTTGATGAAATTACTAGAAGGTGGGTGTATAACTGATTGAAAGATCAGGGCTAATCAACTCGAAAATTGCTATGCCGCTGTAGCATGTTGGGTGAAGGCCCTGTATGCTGAGAGGAGAGCATACGTTGGCATAGTTACTCCACCTCCCTGAGAAGCAGAAGTTATGTCAGGGGGGAGAGTCTCCCACTGACATGGCACTGGTGTGGACAGCACTTAGGTCACTGTAACTTGCGTCACTCAGGGATGTGGCTTTTTCACACCCCTGAGCAACAGAAATTACATCGACTTAAGCGGTAGTGTAGTTATCAATGGGTCAGTGTCAAACTGGGAGTGACATCTTGCAAAGGTCAGACCTGGGTCTGGTACTTCTCAATATTTTCATTAATGACTTGGATAATGCAGTGGAGAGTATATTTATAAAATTTATGGATGACACCAGGCTAGGAGAGGTTGCGAGCAGTCTGGAGGACAGGATTCAAATTCAAAATGACTTTTAACAAATTAGAGAATTGCTCTGAAATCAACAAGATGAAATTCATTTAAAAGTACTACACGTTGGAAGGAAACATCAAATGCACAATACAAAATAGGGAACAAATAGCTGAGCAGTAGCACTGCAGAAGAGGATCTGGGGGTTCTAGTGGATCACAAATAGAATATGAACCCAAAATGTGATACAGTTGCAAAAGAAATATACATATAATACTGGGATATATTTATGGGAGTGTCATATGTAAGAGAGGGGAGGCAGTTATTCTTCTGTATTCAGCTCTTGGGAGGGAGTGCTCAACTGAAATATTGTGTCCAGTTCCAGGTGCTACACTAAGAAAAATGTGGACAAATTGGACTCAGGTCCTTTTTTGCAGCACTGCTGCCTAGCCAATTATCTCCCATTTGCAACCCCTCCCACCTTGATGTCATCTGCATATTTTATAAGCATACTCTCCACTCCATCATCCAAGTCACTGAAAATACTAAATAAGACTGGGCCCAGGATGGACTCTTGCAGGACCCCACTTGATATGTCCTCTCAGTTTGACAGTGAACCACTGACAATTAGTCTTTGAGCATTGTCTTTCAACCATCCTATATTACTCTAGTTTGCTCATGAGAATGTCATTTGGAACTGTGTCAAAAGCCTTAATAAAGTTCAGCTATATCATGTCTTCTGCTTCCCTTCTCTCCACTAGATTGGTCACATTGTCAAAGAAGAAAACTAGGTTGATTTGGCATGATTTGTTCTTGACAAATCCATGTGAGCTATTGCTTATTAGAGAATCATAGAAGATTAGGGTTGGACGGGATCTCAGGCTATCACCTTAGTATCCTCTAGGTGCTTACAGATTTATAGTTTAATAACACTGATGCCTCAGCTGCAGTGCCCAATCCACTGGGCCACCCCAGGCCTTTATAGATTAAGACTCCAATCATGCAAAAATTTATGCGCATGACTATCTTTAAGCAGTCAAGCAAGCCCACTGAAGCCAAGGGACCTACTAATATGCTTAAACTTAGTATATGCTTAAGTCAGTACAGGATCAGGCCATAATTTTTCCTCTAAAGGGACACTGTCAGATTAAAATAATAACTTTGTAAAAAATAAACTGTGTTATACTTTAGAAAATTTAGAATAATCCAGAACAGTCGAATTTACTTTTTCACTACTTACGCTGTTTTGTTTATTTTAAAAAGACCAACCCATTTTACTTTCTGCAATCTTTAAAAATAAAAGATTTAATTAAATATTAAAATATAAAGAAAAAGCAAAGATCAAGCAGAGATAGCAAATGTAGTTATGTCGTAGAATCATAGAATAGAATCATAGAATATTAGAGTTGGAAGGGACCTCAGGAGGTATCTAGTCCAACCCCCTGCCCAAAGCAGGACTATCCTCAGCTAAATCATCCTGGCGAGGGTTTTGTCAAGCCACAGCTTAAAAACCTCTAAAGATGGAGATGCCATCACCTTCCTAGGTAACCCATTCCAATGCTTCACCACCCTCCTAGTGAAAAATTTTTTCCTAATGTCCAACCTAGACCTCCCCCACTGCAACTTGAGACCGTTGCTCCTTGTTCTGTCATCTGCCACCACTGAAAACAGCCTAGCTCCATCCTCCCTGGAACCCCCTTTCAGGTAGTTAAAGGCTGCTATCAAATCCCCCCTCATTCTTCTCTTCTGCAGACTATACAGGCCTAGTTCTTTCAGCCTCTCCTCATAAGTCTTGTGCTCCAGCCCCCTAGTCATTTTTGTTTTCCTGCGCTGGACTCTCTCCAACTTGTCCACATCCTTTTTGTAGTGGGGGCAGTGATGATATCCAACCGGTTCGCACCGGTTCGTGCGAACCGGTTCTTAAAATTAAAAAAATTTAGCGAACCAGTTGTTAGCGTCCTCCCGTTGCGCTCTGCGGGGCGCTGGATGGGTTTTGAATTTGGCAGCGCAGAGCGAGTTTCACAGCGGAGATTCTCGGCTGCGATGCCAAGTCTCCCTCTCCGCCTCCGAAATTGACTTTGCCTTGTCAATTTCACGGGGGAGAGTATGCCCCAGCTCCGCCACCGAAATTGACAAGGCAGAGTCAATTTCAGGTGGAGAGTAGTCCGAAGTTCAGAATAGGTTCTTAAATATGACCTGCCATTATAGAACTGGTTATTGAAAATTTGGGATATCATCACTGAGTGGGGGGCCCAAAACTGGACACACTACTCCAAATGTGGCCTCACCAATGCTGAATAGAGGAAATAATCACTTCCCGTGATCTGCTGGCAATGCTCCTACTAATGCAGCCCAATATGCCATTAGCCTTCTTGGCAACTAGGGCACACTGCTGACTCATATCCAGCTTCTTATCCACTGTAACCCCCAGATCCTTTTCTGCGGAACTGCTGCCTAGCTCGTCGGTCCCCAGTCTGTAGCTGTGCATGGGATTCTTCCGTCCTAAGTGCAGGACTCTGCACTTGTCCTTGTTGAACCTCATCAGATTTCTTTTGGCGCAATCCTCCAATTTGTTTAGGTCCTTCTGTATCCTATCCCTCCCTTCCTGGGTATCTACCACTCCCCCTAGCTTAGTATCATCTGCAAACTTGCTGAGGGTGCAATCTACTCTCTCTTCCAGATCATTAATGAAGATGTTGAACAAAACCAGTCCCGGATATGGTATTTTATGATGCCTTCAATCCACAGCATTTCTCTGATTGATTCCCCACTTCAGTGACATTTGACTAGTCAAACAGAAATGTTCACTACTGTCACAATGTCTGGAGTGGCTCATGACTGAGTGCCAACCTCAGGACAGACTGTCAAAAATGGTAGACGCCCTAAACTGGTGGTATGTCCTATAATTAGATTTCACCAACCCAGTAACAAATGTGAACTCCTGGATCACGATAACAGTCTTACCATGGAGGTATCTGGTCTATCCTGCTACCCAGGCAAGCTGGACATAATGATAATTGGTCAGTTTTACCAAGGATCACAAAATATTCAGATAAGTTCCAGTCCCAAGAGAGCAGTTTCATACCTCAGATCAATTAGCATCTCAGATCACACACCAAAGACAATGTTTGTAACCAGTCCTATAATAAATTAACTAGTGGCATTAACTAGGTAAAAGAAACAAGAGTTATTTACAGGTTAAAGCAAGCAAGCATGCACACAAATGAGTTACCATCTGCGATTCCTAAAGATGACAAAGATGTAGTAATCTGTCAATTCAAAACGTCTTTCACGGCTGACTCAGAGGTAACCCTTAGGGATCTCTGCCTTAGTTTGCTGTATCTGGCCTTGTTGAGAATTCAAACAGTGAAGAGATGAACATTTTTCATGTTGACTATTTTTATTTCCCTCTTCCAGCATTCAACCTTGTGGGATGAGGCTTTCTTTGCATACTTCCCAATGGGCAGATGGGGCAATTAACAAAGCTTTTGTCCTATAATGGCCCACTTAAATTTTGATAGTCCTCATGAATGGGCAGGGGGAGCCACTCTTCCCCTCTAAACCCTGGTCTACACTACAGAATTACTTCTGTGTAACTATATCGCTCCAGCATGTGAATAATCCATACCCCTGAGCAATGTAGTTATACTGACCTAAGCCACAGTGTAGAGAGGGCCATGTAGCTACTGCCTGTAGCAGAGGTGGATTAACTAAGCCGATGGGAGAGCTCTCTCGTTGGCTTAGAGCACCTTCATTAAAGTGCTGCAGCTGTGCCCATGCGGCGTCCTAAGTGTAGACCTGCCCTCAGTTCACAAATCCAGAGCAGGCATTTTTATAATTATAAAACAAACTAAAGGCAGGTCTACACTTAAAACACTGCAACTGCGCTGCTGCAACGCCTCAGTGAAGATGCTAGAACACCGACGAGAGCTTCTCCCATCAGCATAGTTAATCTACCTCCATGAGAAGCGGTAGCTACCTGGACGGGAGAATCCCTCCAGTCGACATTGCACTGTTTACACCGGAGATTAGGTCAATATAGTTGTGTCGCTCAGGGATGTGGATTTTTTACACCCCAGAGTGACAGTTATACTGATGTAAGTTTGTACTGTAGACCTGGCCTTATGTTTTACCTTGTAGCATGAAATACAGATATTACAAGTGAGATTAACGGATGCAGCAATTTACAAGCATTTCACAGAGTCTAAACACTGAATACATTCTTATAAGACTAATACCTATTTTGAACCAAATTAACATACAGGTGAGCTGATTTGGTTTTCAGCTATGACTTTGTCAGTTCTTAGCTAATGCCTACAGCCTCCACCAGAGCTGGCATTTTGTTTACCAGTCTCACACCACTTATAAGATAAAACCTAAAAATAGAGCAGAGTTCTATACCACAAAATCTGTGTTAGAGAGAAATATTTTAAAATATATAGAAAATTCTATCACTGAGGTTTTTTTCCTAAGCCAGTGCTAATGGATGATTGCACAGCACAATGCTACAGAATGTGGGTCACACGGACAGCAGAGGAATGTTGACAATCAAAAAAAAAATTCACATTGACTTTCTCCCTCTCCCACTGCAATTTCAAGACAATACTTCTATAAAAGGTTTACAAAACCTACACTTGGGACCTGAAAAACCTGGCAATCTCTCTCTGAAAATTTGTTTCATTCAAATCATATGTGAAGGATATCCCAAAGCAAGCTATGATTGGCTCCAAAAATCTTCACAGAGACACTGTCTTTTGTTTAAGACTTTATGCCCTATCTGCCATGCCATACAATAATTCAGCTATATTAAGGAAAAGTAATCCCTACTACTATTCAATCACCATTTTGCAAGATGTCTAGAGTGATAGATAAGTGCATTGTAAATAAATCTAACTATGGTAAATCATCTGATTATCAACAAAGGCCCAAGTCACCCCTGTGGTTAAAAAACAAGGGAGGAGGAAATCTCTTGAAATTCCCTCTGCAGCATTTGGGATGCTGCACCCTGTCCAATCATAGCATTCATGTGGGGCCATGGGAAGGGACACTGAGGTGTAGAAGCAGCACCCCCACCTGGAAAGTGGCAGATCCATTCATCTTTAACCTGATCCAGTAAAAACAATACTGAATTTTAAAAGAGAGTCAGAAAAATAAAACCAGCCAGCCAAATTCAACATAAGGGAAAGGCAAGAGCATCCAGGCAGGCCACCCCTTTTATAAAGGGGCCAGGCCCATGGAAGAAACAAAAAGACACCAACTACAGAAGCAACATGAAGTGGCCTTAAATGTGAAAATATAAGCATTGCAGAATGACCCCCAGGGCAGCTAGGAAGGGATGCTAGTTGACTTCCAGGACAGAAATCCGTTTGTAGCAGCTAAGAACAGGTAACAATGGAAATGGAGAAATAATAGCAGCTGGAGCAAAGATACCAGAAAAGGTGAATTATTTATAGAAGTCTGCTATTCTATAACAAACACTCGTCAGACTCGGGCAACAGCACAGCCTAAAGCCACCACGAGTAGATGTTAGAGCATCACTCTCCCACTTCTTAAAGAGAGACACTGCAAGAGGCAAAAAGCAGTCCATATCAACCAACTTAAAAAACGGAAGGGTGAAGAACCTTGCATCCCTCCTACGTACTAGAAATGTTTCTAAGTAGAATTTCCCCTCCCACACACACTTCAGGAAGGAATCCAGCAAGCTAGATTGATGGCTGGTTCCCAAGGGAACATTAGCAACCTATTTCTCTTAAACAGTAGGCACACAATTTTCCTTTGTTAAAGTATTTAGCCTGCTGTGACATTAAAACCTCTATAACATAATTCAGAAGCTGCAGACTGTGTTGATGTGTGTCCAACATATAGAAGAAAAAAAGAAAAAGCAGAAGTACAGGTAAAATGAGAAAGACAACTTTGTTAGAATTGTTTTTAAATGGATCATGTTTTCCCATGAAGGTGTAAAAAAGAGGCAATAATGTCTAGCGGTTAGACCAGGGCACTGGGACGTTGGTGCTCCACATCTATTGCCCAGGTGGAATGGAACACAGAAAACAGCAACATCAGACTACGGACTAGGTCAAGAAAGGAAGAATATTATGTGCAAATGAAACCAAAGAAGGATTTTTAGGTAGACAGGATGTAATTACCCAGCGTGGGATTTGGCTAGGACATTAGGGGAACCCTTCTCTTGTAGATATAAACATCCCTACGAGCTCCTTAATAGCCACAGGGTGACATGATTTCAATTTGCTAGCTGTTTCTTATCATCTGACACTACTGAGGTACTGATTCCATGTCGGGGAGGGATGAAAGTTTGGCCAATTCTATTCTTCTTCAAACATTAGATTGGACCGCTACAGTCTTGATCTCGCTGAAGTCAGTGGAAATTCTGCCACTGACTTACTTTGGATTGGGCCCAAAGTCCAGATTGTTGTTCGTCCTTTGATTTCAAAGATGACCACTGATCGGTTTGTTTTCTGTGAACAGGTGAGTGGTTGATCAGGCCAATTTGAGCTTTGAACTGTCTGGCACACTAAACAAGAGATTCCGCTATGGGTTACTTGATTAACAGCAGACATGCTGCTGTTATGAGATTTATGCTGCTGGCGCTTCTGCTCATAGACCGTGGCTCCAGCATGGCTGAGGCTTCGCCAGGCAGAACAATCCCGAGCGAGACCTTCCCAAAACTCTGGGACAATGTTGAAATGCCACAAGGATAACTTGAGGGAGTCTTTGCCACATTTCTTCTGGCCTCCCTGAGAGCACTTTCCCTCCTTTAACTCACCATAAAAGATCTTCTTTGGCAGTCACTCATCTGACATTCTGGTGACATGGCCTACCCATCTCAGCTGTGATTTCATCAACCGAGTACGGATGCTTGGAATACCTGCCCATATGAGAGCCTCAGGATCTGAAACTTTGTCTTGCCATCTTATCCTCATCAGTTTCCTCAGACAGCCCATGGGAAAGTGGTTCAGCTTCATAACATGGCGTCTGTACGCCATCCAGGTTTTGCACGTGTACATCAAAGTTAACAACACAATGGCTTTGCAGACCTTCAGTTTTGTGTGTTGACTAATGCCTCTGCACTCCCACAAGTTTGCACATAGTCTGCCAAAGGACACACTTGCTTTGGCAATGCTGGCGTTGGTTTCATCATTGATGTGAACAGCACATGACAGTGTACTGCCAAGGTAGTTGAACTTGTCCACACCATTCATTGTGATAGTACGCTCTACCTAAGGCTTCCCTGGTGTAGGCTGGTACATCACTTCTATCTTCTTGATGTTGATTGAGAGACCCAACATTGTCACAAGCTGAAGAGAAATTGTCCATACTCCGCTGCATGTCAGACTCAGATTTGACATTCAGGAAACAGTCATCGGCAAACAGAAGATCATAAACAATCACTTCCTGTACCTTCGTTTTTACCTGTAGTCTCCTCATATTAAAAAGCTTACTATCACTCCGGTATCTGATGTCAATCCCGGTGTCACAGTCATGAAAGGCCTCTCTAAGCATGGCAGGAAACGTCATGCTGAAGAGAGTTAGGACCAACACACAGCCCTGCTTGACTCCATTGATGACTGGGAATGGTTCAGATGACTCACTATCATCCATAACGCGAGCGAATATGCCATCATGAAATTGCCAAACCATTGAGATGAATTTCTCCAGGCAACCGAAGTTTTCCATGATCTTCCAAAGGCCTTCCCAACTGACTGTATCAAATGCTTTTGTCAGGTCAATGAAGGTCATGTACAGGTTGGAGTTCTGTTCCAGGCATTTCTTCTGAAGTTGACAAGCTGCAAACATCATGTCTATGGTTCCATGACCTTTCCTGAAGCCACACTGGCTGTCATACCCTTGTTCATTGTGTTGCACCAGGCAATTCAGCAGAATTCTGGTGAGAATTTTCTTGGCTATTGACAACCAGAAGATGCATCAATAGTTGTTGCAGGATTGTCTTTTACCTTTCTGCTCGTACAAGTGAATTCCCCTTGTACTCCTGGGGAATAGTTCCTTGAGTCCACATTGACTGAATTTTTCCAGTCAGTTTCAAAGCCACGTGCAAGCCTCCAGCTTTATAGACTTTGGCTGGTAGATCATCTGCTCCAGGTGCTTTACCATTTGACAGCAGGTCAATCGCTTTCACAGTTTCAGTCAGTGCTGGGGGATCAGCAAGAGATATGTTGATGTCAGTCTGGGGTAGTTGATCAACTGCCTTCTCGCTAATAGATGGTTGTTGATTGAGGATGGTGTTAAAGTGTTCTGCCCACCTTTGCAGTATCTTTTCTTTGTCAGTGAGCAGTGCAGTGTTTCTGATGATGATGGCCCATAGATTGTCCTCAGAGCATCATAGAAGTTCTTCATATCATTCCTGTCTTGATTGGACTGAATCTCATCTGCCTTGTTACTCAGCCATGAGTTTTGCATCTCCCTAAGTTTGTGTTGGACAGTCCTCTTGATGTTGTTGAAGGCTGCCTTCTTATCTATTGAAGTGCTGTATCCTAAATGGCCTTATAGCAAAAACACCTGTAGCATCTTAAAGACTAACAAATTTCTGTCATAAGCTTTCATGAGCTGCAACCCACTTCATCAGATGCCTTAAATGGCCTTATGGAGCTGATGTTTCTTATTCTCCCTATATAAGGAACATTTTCATCAAACCAATCTTGATGTTTACGTGTGATGGAACCAAGGGTCACTCTCTGGATGTTACCTCTGGCCAGTTCTCTACCAACTAGAGCTGTTCTTCTCTCTGATCTATCTGCTGTTGTGCAGTCCACTAATGTGCGCACATTCCAAGGACTGATGGTGAGGGGTGTCACCTTTGTCTTTTTTTTTTATTATTTGTCTTTTCATGTGATTTTCAACCACTGTAGCAGGTTCCTCATCAGCCGCAGTATGCTGATCAGGGTTAAGGTGAAGCCGTCGATGTTCAGGGCACCTTTTCTACTGCTTTCCTCATACTACAGAGGTGAGCAGTGTGATCCTAACTAGGACAGCTCAGTCACCCATGGGAGCTGCCGAATTCCACTGCGAAAAGCGACCCTATGGCAGTTGTGTGCAGGTCTGCAGCAATGGGTCCCGTGGATCCGCACGTGTTGCTTTGCTGCTCGCCCATCACCACGGGACTTGGGGGGATGAGTAGTTAATTTCATGACTAGCGTATGAATTGGATTTAAGTGAGGGAACATTGCAGAGTCTCCCTCAATCTCTTATCCAGGCCTGTCTGAATCCAGTGGCACGACCGTGTCGAGAGATCTCGATAAGGGTCTGGGTGCCGTGGAAGGCCATCAGGTCCTGCTGCACCTGAAGTGATGCCGTAGGCTGTCCACACAGCTCTTACCATCCACCTTCACAGCCAGGGAAATCAGCGTATCTGCTTGACCGCCTGGTCCACCAGACAAGACCTTCCAGGGGGAGCCAGGTGTAGCTGCCACTCCGGTTAATAGTCGCAGATAGTACCGTCTGCTGTTACTTATGGTAGCAGGCGTAGCCTGACCTATTTTAAGAAGTTTGGACCATGCTTCGTCTGGAACCTCACCTCAGACCTGTTCACCAAAAGTGGCCCTACCAGGAGTACAAGACTCCAGACAACGTAGTTCTGAGGGTCATTGGGACACACAAGCCTCTCCACCACAACAAGGTAATTGTCCAAGGAGAGGAAGTCCAGACAGTCATCAGTTGAACACATCCCTCTGAGACAGAGAAAACGGCAACAAGAAATGTAAACTTTGAAGCCTACTAGAAAGTATCATTATTACTAGGGGCCAAGTTCTGTTTTCGGTTACACCACTTTAAGCTCAGATTTATGCTGGCATAAATAAATGGATTCGAATTTGGCCACGTGTCTACGTTTCGTATATTTCTAAGGGTACATCTCCACTGCAATAAAAGATCCCCACCACAGCTGCAGCTGGCCTGGGTCAGCTGACTCAGACTTATGGGGCTTGGGTTCGAGGGCTAGAAATAGCAGTGTAGATGTTCAGCCTTGAGCTGGAGCCAGGATCTGAGACCCCATGAGGGGGGGAGGGTCTCAGAGCCCATGCTGCAGCCCATACTTGAATGTCCACACTGCTATTTTTAGTCCTGCAGCTCAAGCCATGCCAACCCAAGTGAGCTGACCCAGACTCTGAGCCTCGGTGCTGTGGGTATTTTAATCACAGTGTAGGGCAGACCTTTACTCCGCCTTTTTTTTTGGTAAGTTTCAAAGTAAAAGAAAAAGCTGACGAAATGTGGAGATTTTGAATGACTGGTGTTTTTAGGTTCTGAGCGTCCTGTTACCGTGACATTAGCCAAACAATACATAAACACTATCCCATGGCTTTGTTCCGCCAACAGCAAAAAGAACCTCAGGTCAGCAAGCATTGTGATGTGATCTCAGCAAATACCTTCACAAATTGGGACCTCAGATTAATACTAGAGCTGGGTAAACGATGCCTAGGGAATAACTTCTGTTCATTCACAAAGGGTGCAAAACTAGACTTGGATTTCTACAGATTTGTTAATTATTTAAAGCTATTAGACATATTTTATGTGAATAACTTTCCGCCTATGGCTTATTCGGAAGCTACTCACTGCAACGGTTGCTGCAATAATTTACTATTTCTAGTGTGCTGTCTGTGCTCTGTGACCTAATCACAGGGTATTGATTCTGCTCCCTAACCGGGAAGCCGCCTTGAATAAGTTACTTGAAGTGGCATGATCCAGTGGATAGGGCCATGGTGCCTCGCTCTGCCACTGACCCGCTGTATGACCTTGGGCAAGATATTTCAGCTCTTTGTGCCTCTGTTTCCCCTCCCACACTTTTTCTGTCCTGTTCTATTTGCAGTCTGAGCTCTTCATAGCAGAGATTGTTTCTTATTATTTGTCTATACAGTATCCAGTACAGTGGGGCTCTTGTCTGTAATAAGAAAATAAAAGTGCTGTGAACATTCACCAAAAACATTTGCATGAAAAATCATGGCTTTCTCCCCTCTGAACTTTCTAGTGAACAGACATAAAATAAAATAGAATTTGTTCCTTACAATTATTTACAAAATGTGAATTAAAAGGACCAAACATCAAAGAGAAAGTATGGTTATCTGAATTAATGTCCACACATACAGTTCCCAGCGCCTTTCATCTCAGCCCAGCACTAATAAGCAACTCCCTCAGAAAGAAAGTTTACAATCAAGTCATTTGGGTTTTTTTTAATTAGAATAAGAGATCTAGTAAAGCTCTAGAAGAGTATAATGAAAATGTTGGTGCTGCATAAAAAAGAGTTACTACCGTCTTCTGCATTCACTCAAGATCCAAAATGCTCATGTTCAAGAATCTGTTTACTGCCATGTTTGGGGTCATTGCTTTACAATTTTTTTTTTGTAAGGGAAAATACCCTTCTTCATTCAGTTAGCTTTACATCATAATAGATTTGTGTTTCAGCTATGCAAGTGAACCGTAAATTAAAATATAGAATGGAAAGTGTTTTTCAAATAAAATTAAAATGTACTAGTTTAAATCAGATTAATAGATTCCAAGGTCACGAGGAACCACTGGTATAAACTAGTCTGACCTCCTGCGCCATAGAACTTCCTCAAAATAATTCCGAGAGCAGAGCTTTCAGAAAAACAGCCGCTCTTGATTTAAAAATAATCAGTAATGGAGAATCCACCATGACCCTTGGTAAGTTGTTCCAATGATTAATTACTTTCACTATCACTGGATAGTAAATACAATAGAATTTTTAAAAATAAAATGTACTCTTCACCATTAATGTCATTTGTTTCTTTTTTTAGTATTTATAGTGCAGTACCCCCGAGGAGCTCAAGTCAAGACTCCATTGTGCTAGGTGCTGTACAAACACAGAACAGAATGATGGTCCCTTCCCCAAGGAGATTACAATCTACATCCAAGCTTTTCGCGTTTCTCCCTGGATAATTCAATTAATCTTGTGATTTTACATTTGTGGCAAAGACCCAGGCTGGGAATCAGGAAACCTGATTCTGTTGACACACTATGTGAACTTTGGCAAGTCGGTCTTACATCTGTGTACCTCCGTTTTTGTCATCTGCATGTTAGAAATAGCACTGCTTGTATACTTTTCTTAAGCACTAAGATATATAAATAAAAACATTATATAAAGTGCAAGATATTAATATTCTGATGCTGTCAGTTTCGAAGCAGTTTCAGGTTCTGGTCTCATACAGCAATTTGTGCTGATGTAATGCTTGAGTTGAAACCACCACAGGGAGAAGTTAGTCCTTTAAAAGTAATAAATCTCCATAGAAGTGTAAAAAAATGTAGAGAATCATTTCTACTGAGGTTAGATTTTATTAACAGGTTTTTTAGCATACATTTAGCACTTTGTATGGCTCTGACCATGTCCCTTTAAGATCCTGGGTTGTGCTTGTACACGTCAAAAATGGTTTCGAAAACAAAACAAACCCGGACTCATCTGTTTGCCAAGCAATGTGTAGAGACTGAATCATTAATGGGCAGCCACGTGTCAGCAAGAGTAACAGGAAGTGCCTTGCGCTTGACCTTTATTTATAATAACAAGAATGACACTTCACTGCATATATTTACAATGATCTAATCAGCTTTGCTCCTTTACAGCCATCAGATCAATTGCAGCCATAGCACACGTGTTTTCCATTAAAAAAGCTGCCTAACGTTTATCAGACGGGAGCAACTATGAGAATGCTCTCACATTTCCCTGCAGCAATATGTTTTAAAGTGGGGGGTATTTTAGAGGTTGGGCTGAGAGGATTCTAATTTTATGTACTGTTTAGAGTGGAGCTTCTCTTGTCTTTTGGGTAAATAATACAACAGCTTGAATCTCCTCTACTTGAATCAGAGATTTGTAGTTACCCTCTCTGCCCCTCCTTGTCCAAGTGCCCTATGAGGCCTCCATTTAGCAGTGCACTTAACCACATGCTTAACTTTTAAATCCCGTTGACTAAAACATGTCATGTCCCTAAATCTAAGCACATGCTCTCGTGTTTTGTCGAATCCTCTGTTCAAATCCTGTCCCCAGCCAAAGGGGGATAAGGAACCTGGGTTTCCCATATATAAGGTGAGTGTACTAACCACAGGGCTGGCACTATTGCTGTTTAACTCATTCTCACAAGAAACAATATAGGCACCTGTACTTCCTGATTCTAGGAAAGGAGTGCCAGGATGTGGATTCCAAGCAGAGTCAGTTACCTCCCGCCCCTAAGTCTATGAGAGGGGTGGAACCTCGAACACTCCCCTCTTGTCGACATTTCCCATTGGTTTCTTTAAGCAGATCCCCATCTAGCATGCTGGCTTTTGTAGGGTCACATTTCTGAAGCACCCCTCTCCCCCCATTCAATGTATAGGGCTGAACGTCACCACGCCTACATCCCGTTTCGGATCTGAGCATAGGCTCCTAGTAAAGTGCGACCTGAGCAGTACGTGTGACTGTGCTGGGGGGGGAAGTATATTCACAGCTGTACAACGTGATCCGGAGAATTAATCAGAAAACTTTTCAGGCTTAAAAGCAATCATGAGTTCCTTTCTTAGGCCACACTGCAACTGGTCAGTGTTCCGCCTAGGCTTGCATATTGCCTTCACCCGAGGCCACTAGTAAATGCTTCTGTGGAAAATGTGCAAAAACAAAACCAATCCTTAGCCTGTCCCACTGCAGTACAGCATATTAATAACGGTTTTTACTGGGCCAACAACGTTTCTCCATGATTCCAGCTGATATCAGGTAGTTGACAGTTCGCAGGAGGAACATTGCTAGCCCTCATCATTTTTTGGTTAGCTAGTACAACGGAAGGGCACGATTCTTATTCACAGATGTCAGATCTTTTATGGACACTTGTGATACTTCAGTGTTTGCATTCATGTAGCCTTCGGGGAGTTCCACAGGTTATGTTATAATAAATCTATGGCCAGCTGACAACCTCCCCCGTTCACAGGATTCTGTACATCACGGCCACCTGGAACTTCAAGACTACAGCAGGGAGAGAACACAGATCCTTCTTACCCCAAAAGTACAGGCGCCTGACATACGAAGAATTGCCATTAGCTATTAGCCGCATAAGTCTTGTAGAGACTGCAGTGGTGCGAAGTGTAGCCAATTCCTTACAATGTACTCAGTAAAAATGTTTCTCATTTACCCTTTTGAGATTAGTTGCCCTTTTAATTGTATTGAATGTTCTGTTAATGCTACATAAGGTGACAGGGACTTCAGGAACACCCAGAATCTGCAAGAAATAAAATACTTCCTGGGGAGGTGCTGAGGGCCACTGACATCTATGGGCACTCAGCTATTCCCCTGAGGAGCACGGCATTCACAGGATCAGCTCTTGAACAGCTCCGTTCTTTAAAAGCTCTCACAGAATCCCTTCCCACCCCTGCCCCCCGCCCCGCCACCCCGATCCCTGCCTTTAATCATTTTGTTGCAGTTCTCTGCACCTTTTCTGTTTCTGCTCTGCTTCTATTGAGATGCAGACACCATCCGTTGCTGCATTTTTCCAGGGTAAGGTCCCACCGCTGTAGAGATCCAATTAGGCCTGTACACAGAAGCCACTTATCTGTCTCAAAATCATTTTCCTGTGTCCTGTGTCATTTCTGGAGAGGTTCTTCCCTTCAGAGGTGGCTGACGCATCTCATGCACAGTCTGGATCCCGTCCAGGGCCTTAAGAGAAATTCACACGGATGCAAAACTAAGCCAGATGTTGGGTCTGAGCCAAAGCGGCATTTCTTTAAAAGGTGCGTGCACTGGGACATTCTGTTGCCTGGGCAACCATTCTTGACATCATCGTCCTTTCCACATGTCCAATGCTGTCGCACATGAGGTTAGGAAAGCCTCCTCCATGAACAGGAAACTGTAGTCTGACACTGTGTGTTTAGCTGGGTGGGGCGGGAACTCCTTAAAGGGGAAAAGGCGTGGATCACTGCATAGCCTAGGGGGAAAAGGTTAGAGGCAATAAATACCTCCTTATCCTAGTCATCAGACACATAGCTCCGAACAAAAACCCCATCACTGAAGGCTGAATTATGCTTCTTCAGCATAAAAGCTGCACTGGAGAACAGGAGAAGGTGCGCCACTGGAATGACAGTGTGAGAAGACAGTATCCTTATCAGCAAGTTACAGAAGTATGGGTTGGATGAATGGACTATAAAATGGATAGAGAACTGGCAAGGTCATCGGGCTCAACGGGTAGTGATCAATGGCTCCATGTCTAGCTGGCAGCCGGACACAAGCGGAGTGCCCCAGGGGTTGGTCCTGTGGCCCGTTTAGTTCAATATCTTCATTAATGATGTGGAGGATGGGGTAGATTGCATCCTCAGTAAGTTTGCAGATGACACTAAGGTAGGGGGAGTGGTAGGTACCCAGGAAGGGAGGGATAGGATACAGAGTGACCTAGACAAATTGGAGGATTGGGCCAAAAGGAATCTGATGAGATTCAACAAGGACAAGTGCAGAGTCCTGCATTTAGGACGGAAGAATCCCATGCACAGCTACAGATTGGGACTCACTGGATAAAGGAGCAGTTCTGCAGAAAAGGACCTGGGGGTTACAGTGAACAAGCAGCTGGATATGAGTCAATAGTGTGCCCTTGTTGCAAGAAGGCTAACAGCATATTGGGCTGCATTAGTAGGAGCATTGCCAGCAGATCGAGGAAAGTGAGAAGAGTTGGGGGGGGTTGATAGCAGCCTTTAACTACCTGAAGGGGGGTTCCAAAGAGGTTGCAGCTAGGCTGTTCTCAATGGTGGCAGATGACAGAACAAGGAGCAATGGTCTCAAGTTGCAATAGGGAACGTCTAACTTGGATATTAGGAAAAACCTTTTCAGTAGGAGGGTGGTGAAGCACTGGAATGGGTTACCCAGGGAAGTGGCAGAATCTCCATCCTAAAGGTTTTTAAGGTGCGGCTTGGCAAAACCTGGCTGAAATGGTTTAGTTGAGGTCGGTCCTGCTTTGAGCAGGGGGTTGGACTAGATGCCTCCTGGGGTCTTTCCCCACCCTAATCTTGGATGATTCTAGGATTCCATGATTCAAGCCATTAGAAACTCCAGCTGTAATCTATGTCCTGGTTATTGCCTGTGTGACAGTTTCAGCTAGGGTAACCAGATAGCGAGTGTGAAACATAGGGATGGGGTTGGGGGGTAATAGACGCCTAAATAAGAAAAAGCCCCGGATAGCTGGACTGTCCCTATAAAGTCAGGACATCCGGTCAATCTAGTGTCAGCATGCTCAACACTTCCTCTTTTGAGGCACGTGCAGATTGGAACTATGATCTTTGAGCTCTTTTGCTGCTCTTTAAATGCAGCAGCTGCAGAAGGAGCTGTAGATTCAACCAGCCCACCCAGTAAATGCATTCGTACTAAATGTTCTCTCTCCCGATGCATCAACAAAATCACTGTATTTGGAAACCCAGAATGGATTAAGTGCCCAACTGTGGATACAATTACCTGCTTAGCATCTATAAATCCTGCCTTAATGCTGGTTCTCAGCATGTTCAGTGGCTACACACACATTGTGGCAGGCATAAATGTTGTGCCTACAAATAAATATGGTAGATCTGGCTAATTTTATGGCCATGCACAACATTTTTATGCATCCTGATGGCCTGATCTATCTGCCGCTGAAGTCAGTGGGACGCCTTCCATTGCTTCAAATGGAAATAAGATTGGCTCCTGTGGTAGACATGATTAAATCCTATGCATCAGGGCGAAAATTGCAAGGGCCAGGAAGGAAGCATGCAGCATGCTGAAAAATTACAAAGGTCATTTGTGGGTGGTAGGAAGGCTGTCACTCTTCATTGTAGGTTGGCACTGCAGAAAGCACGATACTGAACCTGAAGTACAACTGCTCTGATCAGACACGATAAATCCCTTCTTCTTTTCAACAACAGAACACGCAGCAAACAAGTCTGTTTTCACAGAAAGTTCTACTGTGGTTGCAGGCAAATTTCTGCTGTCAGATGTAAACCAGCAGGCAATGTGATGTCCTCGTGCCCAGACACTTAAGTGAGGCTATAACCTAAAAGGTTACAGGAAACAGACTGCGTTTGTCAGTGAAAGAGCTAACGCTAGTGTCCACCTTTTAAAACTTGGGTCATGAATGGAGTGTGACGCTGGCTGAATTAGGGGGCCCTTGAGGTTATTTAGGAGCTCTGATTACTCCCTTCTATACCAGTCTCGCGTTGGGGGTGTCACGCTGGCTGGATGGGGGGGAGCACTTATTACGTTGTTTAACGTCTTTATGTCAAAATCGTAATAATTCATGTGAGACACGCCATGTCAGGTACCGTTAGAAAGGCTGTAATGTGCTAAGTAAGATGATGATGTTTATGTTCACGTGTTACATGTATAATGGATGTTATGGATATGTTTGTATCTATATTTTATACTGTGCTGTGTTTCTGGGCGACACCCCAGACAGGACGGCTGCAGCACTAGCCGGCTTACTGGCCCATTGAGGAAACTCACAGGTACAATGGGCCAGGGGGAGAAGCCAGGGTTATACCTGATGAGTCACCAGTCACTCATGTGACCCTGGACTCCATCTTATTCCTGTCAATTTCCACAAGCAACATGGCAAAGGCCAAAGGACATAAAAGGCAGCTGCACCACATTCATTTTGTCTTCCGTCGTCTTCGGTCTCCAGCCTACCTCTGGATCAGCTCATCTACAAGTGAACTGAAACTATGAAACAAAGGACTGAGACCCATCCAGGTACCGGATGCATGCCAGAGGGACTATACAAGCCTGAAAACTCCACAATTCTATTAGAAACCTGATATGTATGGGCTTTCAAATCAATTGTACGTGTCTGGTGACTTTAACATTTCTCTTATAGTTTGTTTCTTTCTTTTTATAATAAACCTTTATTTTTAGTTACTAAAGGATTGGCTGGCAGTGTGGGGTTTTGGGTAAGATCCAAACTTATATTGATCTGGTACTGTGGCTGACCCTTTGGGGTCAGGAGAAACCTTTTTGGTAAAGAGCAGAGAGTTTTAAATAACTGATCTCTTTACTGGACCTAGTGGCTGATTGGGAGCCAGAGACTGGAATGCAGTAGAGGGGGCTGTGCATATTTTTATTTTGACTTCTTGATAACCAGTGTGGGGAATCAGAGGAACTGTTTGTGGCTGGTTGGGAAGTCTGACTTCAGTGTCACCCACCAGTGCTGAGAGAATCTACTCTCCTTTTGCCCTTGGCATTTTCAGGTGGCTGCCCTAGGCACAGATGGATCACAGGAAGCAGAACTGGAGGAAGGCCTGGCTCCGGTCTAGAAGCTGGTTCAACTCCCTCCTTTGTTCTTTTGGAAGGACAGGACAAGAATTCTCAACTCCCTCAGCTGCAGATAGCATCTTCCAGCCAAGGATCGCAGGGGAACTGCACCAGCTGAGGTCTCTTTGTGAGACAGGGATGACTCACTTGTACAGAAATGGGGAGAGGGGTAAATGAGGTTGAGAGAGGCACACAAATCAAGCCTAAATTTAGATTTTCAGAAACGCTGAGCACCCAGCCGCGCGTCATTGTGCTACTTCAGCAAGGTTTCCGCGCCCCTTCGGCACCCAGCATGCTGCCCTTTGCTGAGAAGATGGCAGCTCATTTTCTTGCCAAAATGGAAGCCAAGCACCTTTGAAAACCTGGCCCCAAACAGGGGCTCTGAGCCCTTTTGAACATGTGGCCAAAAACATCTCACGCTGGGCATTGCCAAATGGACACATCCAAAGTCAGTGGCTGCTTTCGAACCTTTGCAACTTGCTCAAGGTCCCACAGTGAGCCAGCCTAGATACTACAGTGATGTGCTTCTCTTAAGTGATTAATTAAATCGAGGCAGAGCTAGAAGCCCTGATTCCAGCCCCTGCTCAAGCCATGAGACTCTACTCCCTCTCTTTTCAAAGCAGCTAGGACCGAACCAGAAGCATTCCCCTAAAGCCTGCAAATCATGTACTTAGGAATTAAAATCTATATAGAAATTGCCTAGATCTATATGCTGTGTCAGCCATTGTCCTGCCTAAATCCCTGATAGTCATTAAACTGCATCCCAGCGAGCACTCTCTCGCAGGCTGTAAATATTAAGGAAACAGCCCCAGCTGCTGCTGTTAGGCTGCTCATTACTTGCCACCTAAGCTGTGAGGCTCTGAATGCCAATAACATAATTTAGCACTTAACTGTAGCTAATCAATGCTGCATTGATGACAGGCAGGTCTCACTCAGCCACTGCCCCTGGAAAACAGCCTGCTGGAGATTGCAGGGGGGTTGGAATTCAGTCAGTGAGGGAGAAATCTCATAGCTATTGTTTGTATTTTATTACTCATGGGCAGAAATGTGCCATTCAAGCTCTCTGGAAGTAAATATAGTGGTTGTTTTTTTAGGTAAACTGCTGGACTGACAGCCCCAAAGTCCTCTATTTATCCAGAACAGATAGGTCCTAGGCAGTGCCATGGGCCAGCCTCTAAACACGAGAAGCTGTACACACAAATTTGCCACCGTCAGACTGATTTTTTTTTCGAGCAGCAGTGAAGACACACTCAATCGATCCAGAAGTCGGTCTATTAAAACCACCCCCCCAAAAAGTGTAGCACTGGGTCGACGGGAACGCATTTCCTGTCAGCGTGGCCCAGTGGAGATGGCACGCTGAAGAGAAGTTAGCAAGTCGACGGGCGTTACGCAAGCTACTCTGCGTAGCTTGCATAACTACAGTTGACTGCCGCTAAATTTTGCTGCCCTCAGTCTCCCTGTTCAATCAATTCTGGCTTCCCTAATGCAGCTGCCAACCTAGAGGCCAGTTAGTGCCTACTGTGGGGATGATTTCTGTGCTGTGAACATAGTGGGCCAGGACCACTAATTCTTTTTCACATTCAAATCTAAGACCTGGTCTACACTTACCCAGCGAGTCGACGGGAGTTACGCGAGCTACGGAGAGTAGCTCACATAACTCCTGTCGACTGCTGTACTTCAGTTCTGCGTGGTGTCTTCACTGCACTGTGCCAACATGAACCGTTTTCCCACACAGCGCTACACCACTTGAGGAGGTGGTTTTAGTACGTCGACTTCCTGATCAATTGAGCGGGTCTACACTGAGCACTCAGTCGATTCAGATAAGTCGATCTGATGGCAGCGACTTTGCAGTCATCAGTGTAGACATACCCTAAGGCTCCCTCCTGCATCTGTCCTTATCTCAGTACCGTGCCTTGTCTTTCTACGAGCTGTGAGTCCATAATAATTTGTATTACAATAGCCCCTAGAATCCCCAACTTGTCAGCCAATGTAATTAAAGGAAAAGCTTCAGCTTTAATGATGAGTAATGCTGGGTTTTGCCACTCTGATGTTGCAATCCCATTTGTGTTATACAAACAGGTTTGGTTCACATTTACTTGTAGTTCCTCACGTTGTGCATCACATGGTGCCTTGCATAATCCTGTGAAAAGCAGATCTGACCAGACTGGTCTAAAGCTGACACAAACATCCCAGCTGGGGGAAGGCAAACGTCCACAGACCACAAACCATTAGGTCCTGGTGTTACCCAAATAACAAATATCACAGGATCTTTTTAGGGGATAAGGCAACAAGCCGCATTTATTGTGAATATGTTAACTTGGTAAATAGTATCAAAGAAAAGAAAAGTATCCACACTGCAACACCATCAATACTGTGCTTTAACTAAATAGTATCAACAATGCAATCATTACAGAAATAGTATTAACATTAGATCAATATTCCAATGACAGAGATTCTTGCTTAATAAAATATACTTTGTTGACACATGTTTCAATTCTAACTTTCATTCACAGTCACACACACTGACAGGCACACATAGACAGGGAGACAGACAGACATACACAGAGGTCCCACAGATGTTATAGTTACCAGCCTCTAGGTGCTCGTGGTAGTCACTGGCCAGGTGACTGTAGCACGAGGGTGAGGAGCAAGGTTCTGCCGATGCGCATCGGTACTCCTGGCTGGTGTGATGTTGTAGACCCGAACCTCCAGCTTTCATCCTTCTGTCCCATTTTATAGGAAAAGGACCCCATGTATCTCTATGGGTTTTGCACTGTCATGCTGCAACTGCATCTTTGGTGTGATCCTCAATCACCCACATTGTTGCAAGCCTGATCAGATTTTGTCCTTTGAAATGGGCTGGCTCCAAAAGTATCAGGGTGGACTCCTCTTCGGCCAGTTGCTATTATCTTCACTCCTTTCTTCTTCCTTCAAACATTTTTAGGTGATGCTGGTGTTTTCTTGTCTGTTTTGATGCCCCTCACTCAGACCAATTGTCCAATCACTCCACTCAACTCAATTGCTCAGCCATTCACACTTCTATCACTCAGTGCCAACTCCTAGCTGAGGAATTCACATTCACTTTGACAATATCTTTTACAATTAGATACAAATATTGCATTGCATAGTGTGGCTTAAGATAGGATTTTTACAAATATATATATAGATTAGAAGCAGGTAAAACTAACAGATAGACTGGCCAGTGGGCATAGTACAGATATTTACAAACAATCTCAAAATTATACCAAGTACAGACAGACTTGAATTAATATTTAAAAGGGTACTGGGGTGCCTCTTGGTGGGGGGGGGAGAGCAAGATTCTGTTCATGGCCTACACTGGCCAGCATCATGACTTCTCTTTTGCTGTGTTAGCGACAGAAAATGGGAACATGCCAGGCCCATCTTCCTAACTCAGAGCCTGGAGGTTTTCAGGCAGAAGTATTTTGCTGAAGCTCTTTCTATGGTTTTATAGGTCAGCCAGTGACCGTGGCAGCTAATCTTTTAAAGGTCACTAATTTGAAGTGCCTTAAAAACCACTCAAGTCTGATTCCTGATCTCCCTCCTCCTCATGGCTTGCTTTTTAAACAGCACCTTGGGTTGTATTTTTTTTTTTTTAAGTGTGGAAAAAAAACGTTGCTGAGATATAAAACAGGGTCCATTCCATGCCCACAGACGTCAGTGGGAGCGCTCTGCATGGTGGGTTTGCAGAAGGAGACGAAACATGAATGAGCCTATCCGCGCACAGCTATTAAGGTGTCACCATGAGATGGAGCTGGTAGGAGGCATGGTCTAGTGCTGAGGTTCCCAAATTTTTCTTATTGTGTGCCCCCTTCCAGATCTACCAGCTGCCTGTTTACCCCTACCCTTCTCATCACAGGGAGGGGATTAGGAAAAAGCAGAAAGCTTACAGGGAGTGGAAG
>ML675627.1:7845720-7872551 GCA_007922155.1 Mesoclemmys tuberculata | reverse complement strand
GGCACTAACACCTCCTTTTCCTTGCTGGAAATACCTCGCCTGACTTTACCAACCAATACAACAGGAGCACAGATCATTTAAAGCACTACATGACTGAAGAGCTGGAAAATACAAATTAGACTGGACTAATCACAAAGGAATTACACACGTGATGGGGCAGCAAATATGACGTGGAAATAGAGGAGTTGTGAAAAAAAATATGAGAGACAGATGGAAATGATGTTGGGTGGTATCACTGTTTTGTTCACTGTGAAGCTCTGGTCTCCAAAAGTATGTCCCCTGGTCTTATGGCAGTACTGAAGGAAGTAGTGAAAATTGTTAATTTCATTAAAGAAGGTCACTGAACAGGCAGCTTTTTGAAGCGTTACGCTCACATGGGAAATGGGAGCAGAGTTATTGTTTCACACTAAAGTATGATGGCTGTCACAGGATAGGGTGCTTACAAGGGTGTACGAACTCAGGAATGAGATTCACATTTTTCTAGCAGAGAAACAGTCTAACTTTGCACATTTGTTGGATGATGAGAATTAATCAACTTGTGAGATCTTGCTGACATTTTCTCCATTTTAAACTAATGGAATTTGAAGGTACAAGGAAGAGGCAGTGATTTGTTTCGACACAGTGAAGAGATACAAGCATTCCCGAAGTCGCTTGCACTGTGGCAAGCATAACTGAAAAGTGATCATCCGAGCTACTGCGTGTTCCCAACCCTGTTACAACACATTGAGAACAAGCATCAATGAAGAAAAAGTGAATGGAATGAAAAGTGTCATGCAGTTACATCTCACTGCTCCCTCTGACAATTTTAGTTGCTGCTTCCCTGCAAAGGGGTTTGAAATATGAAGCAAAAGCATTGGGGGGAAAGATCCTTTTGCTTTAGAAAATCCTGAATCAAGAATGGAGCTAATGGTGATGCCCAAGCAAGAAAAAGCTGCCAGAACTCACCTGGCACTCAAAACAGGCCACAGGTCATTACATTGGTCATTGTTTTGGATTGCTTTCAAAGAACATCCACTGTGAAGTAAGATTAGGGTTCTGCTGTTGCTGCGACATGTACATTGGGATTTTTAACTTTGAGAAAGTCGAAAACGAAAGAAAGAAACCGAATCAACAGCAGACGTGATATGTGGCCAGTGTTCTCATCTTGGGGTCCAGATTGGAACGAGATCATGAACCACAGGAAGGCCCACCCCTCACATTAAGTTAGTGAAACTCAACCTGATCATTTTTTTCACTGAATTTATACTGTACTTCAAAATGTTTTACTAGTAACATTACTGTCTAATTTTAGTTATTACTTGAAATGAAGTGATTAAAGCTAGCATGAACTGCCCTTCATTGTGATTTTATGAAAACTTTAGTCAGAAGATAGTTTTGTTTTGGGCCACAGAGATACATGTTTTGCTTCAACTGAGTTGCAAGAAAATAAAGTTTGAAAACCACCATGCGACAGCGTCACAAAAGGTCAGACCACTACTGACCATGCCTGGTTCAACCTCTCAAGTCAGCAACAGAAAACACAAAGACCTCTGTACTCATGATAAGGAAGTGAAGCATGAGGTTGAGATTCTCTTCTCACACTGGTGTTACACCAGTAATTGAAGTTGGTGAAATATTTCATTAGTGAAGCATAAGGTCTTCATGTCTCACTAATTAAATATTTCACCAACATCAGTGGACACAGTTTACCTACAGGGACAGTTCTCAAGCAATTTAGGACCTTAAATTAAGTTTTACTAAGTTGAATAGGATTGTAGTTGTGTTTTTTACAGGGAACAACATTCCCTGGCAGGGCTAGAAAACCAAACAGTTCCTGCCCTTGTGTTGGTGAATGAATGAGAAACAGAACCATTCATATGGCCAAAGCTGCATGAATGTCAACAAAGAAAGTAAGAGCTTAAATAGTGAAAATAAATCAGATTTCTAAAGTCCCTTCAGTATTCATTATCTAGGACCTAATGCTGCTGCAACTGAAGTCAATGGCAAGACTCCCATTGGACTGAATTCTCCAACAACTTGAGTCAGGAGCAACTCCATTTAAGTTAAGAGACTTACACTGATGTAACACCAGTGTGAGCAAAGAATCTGAACCCACTGACTAAGACTGTGATCTCACACTTGCTTTACACCACTGTAATTTTGACTTCAGTGGAATTACTCTTGATTTACACAAGTGTAAGAGATCAGAACTGGCTGGTTACATTCATTTTGAATGCTTCTTTAAAGCTATGATCCTGGTGAGTACCGCACATGAATACCTGCTGATTGGCCAATACACCTGTTCTTTTCTCCACTAATGGAAATTTGCCCACCAACAATGTCTCTCATTCAAAGAGAGGAAGTGGCAATTGTACAAGCAAAGCAAAGCAAAGTAATAAAGGCCAGGTCTACGCTACAGACGTTTGCCAGCACAGGTATGGCAGTCAGGAGTGTGTTGAGATGTGGTCTGTAACTGACATAGCTGTGTTGGTAAAAGCCCCTAGTGTAGACACAGTAATGCTAACAAAACTGTGTATTAGCTGGTAGAGCGTATTTTGCTCAAGGGGAAGAGAGGTGACTGGAATAAGCTATAGTTTTGCTGGTATATGCTTGTCACAGGCCCACTCTGCTGGTGGCTCACCAGATTGCTGTGTGAGGAATCCAAACCTCTGGATCCTAGGTGTTTTAAGCCTCCAGAGCCTGAAAAGAATGTACCCATTGCCCCAATCTTTGGGGTTCTTAGGCATGGTCTCAGGGCACAGACCCTGTGTCCGGCAGCCTCCCTGAAAACTGGAGCCCATGGTCCAGCTGCGCTGCCCCCCCCCGGGGCTCAGTGCTGGATCTCCAGACTCCCCCCAAAGCTTATCCACATTTTTCCAGAACTCCCCCCCAAAGTGTGAGCCTTCTGGATCAGCAGTGAACTCTCCCCCGAGGCACTTCGTGGTTGCAAAGAGGTAACACACACACCAGCACTTTGCCCAGAGTCTAACTCAATAACGGCTCTTGGACTTTATAGATAAAGCACAAGAGAGAGCAGGTCATTGAGAAATCAAGGAACACCCTAACTGCAGTGCCCCTCATGAGCTCACCCGTCCCTTGAGAGTCCTTGTCCAGGGCCATCTGTGTCCAAGACGGTAGACAGCATCCCCTGCTTCACGCCGGGCTGTCTCTCCCTCATCCTGAGATAGAGCAAAATGGCCCCCAGAAGAGCAACTTCTGCCCTTTTTATAACTTTTTGCCCCCTTTGAAGAGCAACTTCTGCCCTTTTTATAACTTTTTGCCCCCTTTGTCAGGTGACGTCCTGCTCAGCTTCCTCAGGTGATCACAGACCCCTGCCACGTGACCATGTTGTCAAGGCAACTTCTCCCTTGCTAAACCAGTTTTCCCAGTTGGAAGCCCATCTGTTTAGAGCTATGCTATTTTAATGGGAGAGCATCTGACATCAACTGCGGCATCCACATTAGGAACGCTTTGCAGGGATAGCTGTATTGGCAAAGCCTTCCAAGTATAGACCTGGCCGGGCAAGGTAGCAGTGGCTGCCTGCAATTCATGCAAAGAGAAAGAAGCGTGGCCAGTCTACAGAACTGATCAGAATCTCTCTTTTTAAAGACTAGTGTTTTTTTCTTAACATAAGATGTACATTTCAAAGCCCTGAACAGAGCCATCACGGATCTGTTGTTTGATTCCTGCGGAACTACTGTAAAAGTTTCCTTGTCCTTAAATTACAGAAAATAATGCCTCGCTGGTTTTTATCCTATGGGAACAGGATCTTCTGTGCCATGGGTCTCAAACCCAGGCCCATAAAGATCCAGGGAAGCACCCATGAGCCAACCCTCTGACTATTAGCCTACTGGCAAGCACTTACATGAGATAGACCTAGGAAGCCTAGCCCCAGAATGAGACTCCTCCACTGAAGTCTGATTGGTGGAGTTTCAGAGCAGCTGATAGGCCCGCTGGCCCTACTTAAGACAGCAAAAGGACCTGGAAGCAGTCTGAACAACTGGGCTCTCCTCTGTCCTGGACTGTGTGCGACCTGCTTCTGTGGCCTGACTCCTGGTTTCTGATCTCCATTTGGTCTCCAGTCTCTGAAGCCCTGGCCAGTTGACTCCTGTCTCATGACTGCATACTCTGGCTCTGACTACTAGGTCTGGCTACCCATGACCTGGCTGTGACACCTTGGCTGCAGTTGAGTGACAGATGTTCATCTTTTCTGTTGCATGTTTATTCTGGCCAGTGCCTAAAACAGTAGTACAGAATATCTGCAAAGATATGGTCCACTAAGGCTTTGAGCTGCACAAACCAGGCTGACGTTATATTCTCCATTGGCAATTGTATTTGGGTTGCTCAACTTCCGTTTGTCTGACAAGATTTTTTTTTTTTCCTTTGAGTGTCACAAATTGGACGGAAGAAGCTTCCTGATGGGGGAGGGGGAAGCAAAATGGAGTTAGGGTCAGACAGGAGCTGATAATATCTAGGAAGATGTGGGGGAAATGACAGACCTCCTCCTCCTTTGTTCCATTTTCTAATTTTGAGGGAGTCTTTTCTATTGTCTGCCTTGAACTTTACAGCCTCTGGTCTTAAAAGCACCCCCTTTTGCTTCCTATTGTCCCTGGCTCCTTTTCATTGTCCCCCCTGCCCCCCCCCCCACACACACACTCCCTTCCAGGCTCACTTTGTTCTGCCTTGGAAAGAAAAAGGGGGGGGGAAATTTATCTTCATCCCACATCTCTTTTCTTTGTCCTTATTTTGTGCACATCACCATGACTTGCCTCTCTAAAATCCATCCTGTCCCCCTTCTCCCCTATATCATGGAGTTTGCTTACTGCTTTCATTACCTTATGTTCCTCTTCTCTAGCTCTTGCTGATTTCCCCCTCCCCTCTGGCTTACTGTGAAGGTTTTCTGACTTTTTAAAAACAGGATCTATTTTTGAGTGAAAAATGGATTTATTTTTGCTCAGATGTTTTTAAGCAAAGACATCACTTTTTGAATTCAAGATTTGTCTGGGTGAAGATCATTCTTGCATATTTTGATGCAAGCCCAGATGCTCCAGAAAGACTATGTGAAAGGAAGTTTCCAGTTGCTAATGTTGATATTTTGTTTTTTCTAACAAGATTTTCTCCTAAAAACTTGCATCAGGTTTGTCATTACTACCCAAATGTGTGCTGGCAGGTAATGCCCATGTTCTGAGACCTAGCTCACAAACGTAAATGATAACACGGCTGAATTTATTTTGATTAACTCCTGTGAGCGAAGATTCCTACAATATTTAGAAGTGATAGGGTCTAATCATACAGTTAACAGAGGAAGTTTTGCTTGTGGTTCACAAGCATTAGCACTTTGCACTCCTATAGACCCTTCCACCTGATAATCTTCAAAACACTTTACAATTATTGCTGAGGTTTAGTGTGTAAAATTTTATCTCCATCTGACGGCTGGGGAAACTGAGGCATCACGATTAAGTGATAAGCCAAAGGGGACACAGAGTCGGGAACATATTTTGTGCTTTAACCACACGATCCTTCCTTCTTTGATAAACGCTTAGACTTTAAAAGTTTAAACTCCATCTATACACTTTGAAATTTCATTCCATTTCAATAACCAGAATAGTTCTAAGGCCATCCTAGTCTGCTGCTCCAGAATGCATGAACCTTAGTTAAGGGAATGATACTCCATCACCCCCTCGCCCAAAGAACGGGAGCTTCTTGTGCTGGCTTGGAATGCAGAGGCGTGCTAATTCCAGTTTCCTCCTAACTCCGCAAAAGAGGCAGCATTTTCCTCTGTGGTTTGTAAAGTAGCAGTGGCCCGATATTCCCCACAATCCGGCAGAAAGATGGATCCAACTCGGCTCATGTTGGAAGTGTCTCTCTAGTTATGTCATTCATCACCCAAGACCTCTTTAGGAGACATCCTAACCACTGCCACTACTGTGGATAACTGTTTGCAGTAGGTCAGCTTCCATTTCTGGAGTTTTGAAGGAGTTTCATAGTTCGCAAGTCTACGTCCACGGGATACCAGCAATTGCTGGCAACAGCATCAGCAGCTAGAGATTAAAGAGGAGAAGGCAATCTTCAATAACCCTTTGCAGGCCGAGCCTCTGGAATCTACGGCATCTCTTCCGCCTCAACCCTGAAATGATAGAACACAAAATAATTGGAGGGAAATGTTTGCCACCGTCACTTGAATCAATCTGCAGAAAAGGGTGCTGTCAAGAGAAAAAGTTCAAGGATCCGAAGAAAAAGAATCACCGCTAACCTTGCTGCAGTCTGAGATAAGTGTAAGACCCGCCTCTGTGTTAAATGAACTCCGAGCCTGATTCTTGGTGACAACACTCACCTCTTGGGTAATGGGAGGCAGAAAGATATTCTAGTGGTGAAGGCCTGGAGGGACAGACCCCATTAAACACAGCTCTGTTGGGAGTGATGGCTTATCAATCATTTTGTAACTAAGGCTTAGCCACACCAGAGGGGTGTGAATTCCAGTGTGTAGTGGTATATCACGCACAACTGGACCACCTGGGCGTGGTTGGCAGCCATTAGATGTTCCTACTGCACGTTAATGCAGTCGTGTTTCAAACAGTACTGCAGGAAGACGCACTAGGAAATTTTCAGTGCACGCCAGCGGGGTCCACATGCCCACTAGAACCTACACCCCTCTGGCGCTGACACATGCACCTTGTAGACAAGTGTGATGCTCCACAGGGGTCCCCAGGGTCATGTGGTACCTCAGCACAAGCCCCCCTTAGCCTGAAACAGCCTTGTCTGTATCTATTGTGGATCAGCTCCCTGAACCTATCAGCCTCTAGCAACACAAGCAAGGCCTTTCAGGCCTCCGCAGGCCTCGCTTTCTGTGTATAGCTAGTGATAGGGGTCCACCAAACCCCACCATGTCCACCCTTAGTCCACCGAGTGTTCACAGAATGACCAGGTCTGCTCCCCACAAAGGAACAGTACATGCCAGCTTGCGCAGCTCAGGACTGGCACCTTGCTTAACACCACAGCATTTAGATATATTTAGAGTGGAAACCAGACGATGCTGATTCTCAAAGAGCCAAGTAATAGTGAGTAAAAATACGGGAGACAAATGGTTATATAGAAAACAAAATTGCAACATGCTTTCTAGAGGCTAAACTAACACATTAAGCTGCTGGCAAAAGAAGTTTTATCTCACCCAAAGTTCTTTTCAGCGCTTTCAACCAAGCCTTTTTCATTCAGCAGAACTGCTGTCTTTTTACCGCCTCAGCGAAGTGTTCCTGG
Organism: Mesoclemmys tuberculata; assembly: GCA_007922155.1. Taxonomy (NCBI): domain Eukaryota; kingdom Metazoa; phylum Chordata; order Testudines; family Chelidae; genus Mesoclemmys; species Mesoclemmys tuberculata. Next base: position 7,865,318 of record ML675627.1, on the reverse strand, counting down.
GTGTCTTCTCTGCCTCCCAAATATAGTCAAGCAAACCTTGGAAGCGCAGCCACCAGAGAGGGCTCCCCACCCCTCCCACTGCTTTTCTCTGTCACTTTGCTGCTATCTCTGAAGTTCTTACAATCCTTTGCGAGTATTCAGCATCAGCCGAGTGCCAGGGAGCCTGCTGTGAATGAGGCACTCCTCAGTTGACATGTGAACAAACAGATGAATGAGCATCTCTTGTTGGAAAGAAAACCTGTATTTCCCCTTGCTGGTGGCCACCTCCTACAAGCTTTCAGGGTATATGCAGAACTCCTTAGACAGTATTTGTACGTACATTTCATGATGATTTTGATTACTAGAGTGGTGCAAGCTTTTATTCAATGCCTGACAAGAAACTCTTTGATAACAGGAATGTACAGACCAGACCCCAAGTGAGCCTGTAACCACTCTGCACCCCCCTTGTCACTTGGCATTAAGAGATTCTTGAGTCCCAGCAAGTCCTTAGTAAAGAGAGAGGGGAGCTAGCAGGACATCTAGCAACACCAAGATACGGGCATAGATACCAAAATAACTGGCTTAATTGTCAGACATGCTGAACACTTGCCAGTCACATTAGTTTCAAAGGGAGCTTCAGATGCTGAGCACGACCAAAAAACCTGGGCATTTATTTAGGTGTTTTAACGTTTAACTTTGAAATGTTGTCCCTCCTCCAGACCCTGGCCAATGCAGGATTGTACTTTACTGTACAATCTCTAACATTTTATCCAGTTTGCAATGACCCCAAGTGATGAGGTTTCCACCGCTTCCCTTGGGAGACTCTTCCATGCTCTGGGCGAATTTGTGGTTGAGATGTTTTTCCTGATGTTCAACTTAAATTTACTTTGCTCGGTTTCATTCCATCCCCTTTGTTTGGTTCAGCTTGGACTGCTCCATCCAGGGCTCTGAGGAGGCATGCATGTTATTTTATATTCCTTCACATTGTGCTAAGGAGTGAGAACCTGAGAGTGGAAGTGGGTTGGCTGTTTTCATTGTCCAAGCTGAGAGAAAAGCACTGAGGAAACAAAACAGAATAAACAAGAAAAAGAACGTTAGAATTTTAAAATTCTCTCCGTTTTAAAGGGAGATGGGCCAAACGAAACCCTGGACTGAAACATCCCCTGGGCTTTGGCGAAGTTCAGATCATAGTGTAGCTAAGATATTAGAGTGCCAATGACCACAGTGTGGCAGTGAAACAAGGAACATGAGATCCAAATCCATGCAGACATGGCCAGTAGAGCTCATGTCCAAAGCATTATTTACAAAGTCTTTCTAGCTATCTGAACCAGAGATGAATATCTGGACTTCACAGGTCAAGGTCAGGGCTAGTTCTTGTTATCCTAGGCAGTGAGACTAACAACTGAGAAGTCAAATCCTATAGCATTTACATAGACAAAACTCCCATTCACTTCATTTGGAGTTTCGATAAATAGATTGGGCCTAAGAGGTTTGTGTCAGTGTGTCCCTTTAACAAAGCTCTGTCTTCAGTCTCTATGCCCACTCTTCTTGTCCACCACCTTGTATCTGCACTTTGGTTATACCTACACTAGCTTTAGGGGGAAACCTCCCACCAGTTGCCCTGCCTTTGATGCTGCTCCACCAGTAGTAGTGACACAGAGGATGTGAGTGTTTTTACCACCACTATGCCTGAGGTAAACGGGTAGAACGATATGGTGAAAATAGAACAGCCAGTGTGAGTGGCCAGGGCCAGGGGATGAGATTTAGAGATGATAAAAGTACATTATGTGTCCTGATGATAATGCCCCACACACGCAATTGCTGTCTTTGTCACGGGGACGTTGTGTGTTTGCAAATAAGAGCAAAGGTTGTTGGCAAGGCAAATGTTTACATTGACATGTCGTCTGCGCCGTGACAGAGCTGGTCAGCCTCTTGCTTAGGGAATGGGGAATAAACTATAGAGTCTTTCTTCTCTGTCTTATTGCCCATTAGGGTTCTTTACATCAACACCAGTGAGCCTTGAGTCAAGCCCTTGGTTATTAGTTCAAACCCACCAGCCCCAACATGGGAGATTTCAGCTTTGGGGGGCATAAGATTAACATGAGGTCAGTTTCCAACCTGATTCTGTTGGAACCCTCTGCAGGGGCTGATCTTCAAGCCGTGATGGTGATTAAATTTTAAAAATAGGCACAAATGAGATCAGAATTAAAGGCTCCTGGAGCTTCTGGGCTGAGGGAAAGTCACAACAAAACACTTTCTCATCCACTCCTGAAAGGAAAACCCACACACATTCTTTGCTATTCAGACCAAACACAGTGTGCCTGTTACTCATTCAAGCCTTCTGAACGTTTTCTTCGCTCCCGGCTAATCAGACTGAGCCAACAGCACACAAGCAGAGCTGCTGGTTCTAGATGGGCAGGAAATCAAAGCTGTTGGGGATAGCGTTTTCTAGAACAAGAGTAATCAAGGTTCGGCTTGTTTTTTTCCTAACCCTAAACTGTAGTTAATACGCAAGAGTCAATGTGAAGACATCCTAGAGTTCCCTCTTTCGTTTCCTTTTGTGGTTTCCATTAAAATTTCGGCTCAGTTTATAAGTCAGCGCGAAGGTGTTTTTTAACATCAGGGTGCTCCGTGCTTTCTACTTCAAATGATGAGAGACAAGCCAGCACAGAAGCCATTTATCTGAACCCAACTGAACACTGGGGGCTGGGATAAAATTAGATCCAGTTCTCAATCATCAGATCTGAAATCATCCGCCACTTCAAATGTATCTGTTTTGTATGTTGCCTTTATCCAGAAGGGAGCAAGGATGGTTTTGTGGTGAAATCACAGGACTGGAAACCAGCGTCTGCAGGCTAATTCAGTGGCTGACATTTGACAAGTCACTATGCTGTGCCTCAGTTTCCCCATCTCTAAAATCATAGAACCATAGAAGATTGGAGTAGGAAGGACCTCAGGAGGTCATCAAGTCCAACCCCTGCTCAAAGCAGGACCAACCCCGACTAAATCATCCCAGCCAGGTTTTGTCAAGCCGCATCTTAAAAACCTCTAAGGATAGAAATTCCACCACCTCCCTAGGTAACCCATTCCAGTGCTTCACCACCAAAACGGGAATATTATTACTCCCATACCTCAGGGATGTTGTAGAGCTGAATGTTTTACTATTACCAAAATGCAATGAGCTCCTGTGACAGAGGAAAGTCTAGAATCAGAATGCAGCAAGTGATTTTCATTCCCTTGACCCCGGAAGGAAAAGAGGACACAGCTATCTTAACCACTCAAAAGGCCTGATTCTGAAAATGCTGAATACTGAAGTCACCCATCACAGTGTAGAATCAGACCCTAAACCTGCTTCACACCAGTTTAGTAAAACCCATTCAGGCTGCCTGGAGCCAGCTCCAACCAATTATAAAACTGGTTCAGCTGATCTGGTCATAAACCAGTTAGAACTCTGGGTCAAATTTTCCCTGGAGTAGACTAGGTTTTGAACAGCAGAAATGAGCAGTACAAAGCTTTTAATTACCACTGAGCACCTCAACCTGGCCGTTTATATTACAATAATTCCCTGTTGTGTAAGGCATTGTACATACACATAACAAGGAACAGTCCCTGCCTGGAAGACCAATAGTATAAATAGATAAGGACTAGAGCCCATGTCTTCTGAATCCTATTACGGTGTCTGCTGGACCACACTGGCTACCCCCTTGTGTACAGTGATAGAAAGTCCCTGCCTAGAAAGGAATTAGACGTGAAGAAGAGCTCTGTGAAGTTCGAAAGCTTGTCTCTTCCACCAACAGAAGTTGGTCCAATAAAAGATGTTACCTCACCCGAGTTCTCTCTCAAATATCCTGGCACCAACACAGCTACAGCAACACTGCAAACAATCCGAATAATTGCCAGGAGAATCCAGCTGATGTGGATCAAACTTTCATTCATCTGGGCACTGAACCCAAATTAAGCCATTCCACTTTCTTTATTTTTTTCCCTTTGAGGTGGGAACAGGGAAAGGCGTCTCCATGTTCTGCTGCATTTCCTGGCTAAAACCAGGGAGAACTGGAAGTTGTCTCAAAAATCTTTATGTACACCTTGATTTCTAGCCCAGAGGGCACTGGAGAGGGAAGCAGCGTGGGCTGGTGTTTGTAGAAGGGAACTGGAAAGATTTGCGTTGTCATCCAGACTCAGCCCAGATTTGTTGTGGGATTAAGCTGCTGAGCCTCTGTAAAATGGGAAATAAATACTTGCTCACCTTCCTGAAACCCTTTCATCTCCTGAGATGAAAGGTGGGATATAGAGAAATGCATATTATTAGGGTTAGAAGCATCCAAAGCTTGTGACACCCATCGACGTTCTGCCCCTATAAAGGCTGACCCGTTACTAGAGTAAGGACATTTTTTGGATCAGGATCACCATTTAATATCTCACACCATGATGACACCATCTACATAGCAGCTGATGGATAACTCTGTTTCATCATTAGGAAATTCCCCGAGAGAAACCATCTCCGCTCTCAAAGCTGGCTTTCCTGTTTGATCTGCTGGCTTTGCTGGGTGGCACCACGTCATCGCTCTGTTTATTATGATAGCTAATTGGTGGTATGCCTAAGGCTTGAAAACCAGCAGCTTGTTTTTAAATCCCGTTTTAGCTAACAATGAACAGATTTGAATTTATAGTTTATGAATGTGGATCATGATCGTAGGGTCGATCTTGCCAGGAAATTCTTTGCATTTTCTTGGGCAGTTTGTAACTCTGGTCCTCCCGTTGGCATGTGCTCTGACACTGCCTTTGTTTGTAGTGGCTACCTCAGAAAAGAGTTATTACAGTTCCTTTCCTTGCAGGTTGTGTGAAGCTGATTATTTTTAAAGTGAATGTGATGTTTTCTGAACATGCTGAACAGGGCCCAAGCATAATTTTTTCAGGCCCAGTACAAACTTGTAACACGGACCCCCTCCCACAGACATACCACAATCCCTCATCCTATACATACAATCTCATGAGCCATGAAAAATTTTTTTCCTCATGGTAATGGGGGTTGCAGCCTGGGCCAGGCCCCCCAGGGCCTCCAGGCCCCAGTAAAGTGTACCCTTTCCTCCCCTCTGCTCACCCCCTCATTTGAGGGCCCTGCTGCTGAACCAACATCCATGGAAACTGAAGCCCTTTCTGCCCACAACAGGCAGAGTCTAAGCTTCCTTTCATCCCTCTGTTAATTTGCTTCACACTGCCTTGGTGAGTTTACAGTCTCTTTTGGAAAGAACACAATGAGAGGAAAATGAGGACAGACAATTACTTGCCTCCTCTGTAGAATCCTCCACTGTACAAAACTCTCAAATCATTGAGTCATTTTGCAGCCTTCACCTCCTTTTAGGCTCTGCATTTCCACGAAATGCCCGAACAGCAGTGGTGGGGGAAAATGCTCATTTCCATCTATGCTTGATCAGAATATGGGACCGCATCCTACCAGACTTGGACCTGGTTGCAGTTTTCCACAAATTTTTTCCCTCCGGCATGATAACTGCAACTCACTGTATCTCGGAAGGAAGCCACACAGGCTGAAAAAGCTCCAACTGATTCAACACTCAACAACCCGTCTGCTTAGGAGCCTGGGTCACCATGAGCATATCAGCCTGGTGCTCTGCTCACTGCAGTGGTTTCCCACTGAATACAGAGTCCAATTCCATATCTCTGCCCTGATACTCTAGGAACTACCAGAGAAATCGACTCTCCCTCCACGACTAACTCTCCCTCCAAATCCACATCCTCCTACGACAAATACATTCTACCAGAACAATGAGGCCATCATCCAGTGAGGAGACACTCATGAGCACAGGAAATAGGAGCTGGACTCAGATTATGGTCTTCACTATTTGAAGAGATCGGAATGGCCACAGGCCTCACTGCATTTAGAATTCAACTCTCAGACCTAGGAACTAATCAAGCTGTTTTTCCACCCGCAGGCTGGAAACCAAGGAAGAGATTTCTGTTATTTCTATTCTGAAATATGCATGAGGTGCTCTGGGGGTTAGGGCCAGAGTAACTAATTATCCAGAGAGTAAGTTTATGCAGTTATCAACTCATGGTCTGCCCTGGCACAATTTGAGGGTTCTGTGAAAGATATTTTTGTATTTATCTTGACTCACTTCATCTCGGCAACAAAGTCATGAGATTTTAGGAGGGATTTGAATGAAGAGTATGTCAACACTACAAATGCTACAGCACCACAGCTGCATCTATACCACTGTAATGTAGACACTACAGCGACAGAGGAGGTTATTCGGACAGTGCAGTAAATCCATCCCTCGGAGACAGTAATTACGTTGATGGAAGAATTCTTCTGTCAACACAGCTGTATCTATGGGTGCGGTTAGGTTGACCAAAATACATCGCAGAAGGCGTAACATTTTTCATAGTCCTGAGTGATGCAACCAGGTTGACTTAAGTTTTAGGTACAGGAAAGGTGGTGCCTCAGTGAACAGGTTTTAAGTGGATGATCCATGCAGAGCAGTAAGGAAGGAGGAGGGGAGTGGAAAAAGAATAGGTTTTAGTAACATAGAATAATGATTACTTATTGAGTAGTAATACTTAGCACTTGTTTAGCATTCCAGATTTTTGCAGCATTGCATCAAATTAGTCCTCAGTTATGCAGTGATGTGAGTAATTATCCCAGTGGTACAAGCATGGAGGGCTTCTTACACCGGGCTCTATTATGGACCTCAGTGAGATTTTTTTTTTAAATAAACCCAGTTGGAATGTAATATATTGTAAGATACTGGACAAAAAGCTGTATAAGAAATTCCACTTTTTTATATATGGGATTCATTTATTCATAACTTGGAATGGAAATGGAGATCCAATTTTAAGCATAACAAGACAAATTGGAGATTGGGCCAAAAGAAATCTGATGAGGTTCAACAAGGACAAGGGCAGAGTCCTGAACTTAGGATGGAAGACTCCCATGCACTGCTACAGACTGGGGACTGACGGGCTAGGCAGCAGTTCTGCAGAAAAGGATCTGGGGCTTCCAGTGGACAAGAAGCTGGATATGAGTCAGCAGTGTGCCCTTATCGCCAAGAAGGCTAATGGCATATTGGGCTGCATTAGTAGGAGCATTGCCAGCAGATCGAGGGAAGTGATTATTCCCCTCTATTCGGCACTGGTGAGGCTTCACTTGGAATATTGTGTCCTGTTTTGGGCTCCCCCGCTACAGAAAGGATATGGAAAAGTGGGGAGAGTCCAGTTGAGGGCAACAAAAATTATGATGGAGCTGGGGCACATGACTTATGATTAGAGGCTGTCGGAACTGGGCTTCTTTAGTCTGCAGAAAAGAAGAGTGGGGGGGGATTTGACAGCAGCCTTCAACTACCTGATGGGGTATTCCAGAGAGGATGGAGCTAGGCTGTTCTCAGTGCTGGCAGATGACAGAACAAGGACCAATGGTCTCAAATTATGGGGGGGGTGTCTAGGTTGGATATTAGGAAAATCTTTTTCATGAGGAGGGTGGTGAAGCACTGGACAGGGTTACCTAGGGAGGTGGTGGAATCTCCATTCTTAGAGGTTTCTAATGTGCGGCTTGACAAAGTCCTGGCTGGGATGATTTACCGTATTTTTCACTCCATAAGACGCACCTGACCATAAGATGCACCTAGGGTTTTAAGGAGGAAAATAAGAAAAAATGTCAGAAGCTAGGGAGGGGGGTTAGGTGAGGGGTTTGGGTCAGTGGCTGGGGAGGTGTCGGCAAGTTGCAGTGCCAATCCGGCAGGGACCGGATCAGCAGCTGCAGAGGGAACTTGAAACACAGCGGTGGGCTTGGGGAGCGCAGTCTATAGTTCCGTCCCATTACGCTCCCGCTGGTGCCCACTCTGCAAATGTTTACCGGCGCCCCCCCCCACCCGCGCCCCGCAGCAGCTAAAAAAAATGAACATTCGCTTCATAAGACGCACAGGCATTTTCCCCCCACTTTTGGGGGAAAAAAGTGCATCTTATGGAGCGAAAAATACGGGTTGGGGCTGGTCCTGCTTTGAGCAGGGGTTGGACTAGATGACCTCCTGTGGTCCCTTCCAACCCTCATCTTCTCTGATTCTATGATAACCACAAGGAGAGAACATTTTTAGTTCTAAAAGGACATTTTCTTTATTAAAAGTGCTTAAATTCTCAACCTGCCTCCTGTATGCTACATCAGTACACATACTACACACACACCAGAACTTATAAAGTATATGGGGGCTGCCACTCTGGCAGCCACAATTTACTGTCCACACAGGACTGATTAACCATATTTATCTTTGGGAGGTTGTCTCCCCCTTTGGGAAATCAAAGACTAAGTGCAGCAAGACCTATAACCCTCTATAAATCTATGGTGTGAGATTCTCCAGTAGGAAAGGGTGCTTGATAGCACTACATTGGTTCCACTGGTGTAACGCTCCTTTTTCCCTGGGCAGAAGATTAACTCCTCAAATTTTAAATCCTAATGAGTCCAATTCAACAAGGTCCTTTAGCACATGCCTAACTTTAGGCACATGAGCAGCTCCATTGGATCACTGCTCACGTGCTTCTAGTTAGTCGCAGGCATATGTGTATTTCCTAGTCAGAGGAAAGACTGGTACCCTATCCTCAGCCTCCCCAGATTAGTGTATGACGACAAGCAGTTTCAGCCTCATCCATTTCAGTTTCAGCCCCATCCATCCCCCGGACACAAGATTTCAGATCTACCAGGAGTTGATCCTCTTATTAGTTTTTTTGTTGTTGGTTTTTTTCCAAGAGCTGAAGCTGAAGGTTGTGCATGTTCATCCATCAGAAAGCTATTTAAAATGATTAGAGCATTTTCCACTCCGATCTGAAATTGAAAGTGGATTGGTGAGGAGCACTCCAGTGACTTTGGATCATGGCTGCGTTACAAAAATCTTGCAACTCCAATAATTTTATGAACGAGACACTTAAGGAAATGTACACAGCAGTAAATAACCTTTAATGGCTCTTTGCCTGGAGCATTATTTTAGTACTTGGGGGGAGAGGAGGGGTGAATAGAAAGCCGGACTGTGAAGGCAAATCAAGTGTATCTTTATGGGAGAGGTTTGAGAGATATTGATCTGTTCTCACATTTTAACATCCAGGGAGGGAAACATTTAACAAGGTGAAAAGCACTCTGTAAAGTTCAGCAATTACAAAGGCTGGTGTGACGTGCTGCATGCTTGCGCTGGACTACTCTTGTTAGCTGCTGTCACAAGCTAAGCGGAGTTTGCTTGGTGACATCCAGGCAAAACCCAGTTGTTCTGCATGAAGTAGTGTTGGTATTTCTGTCTGGGGCGTTCTTCCTTTTGAGCTAGCACTGGGCAGACTTGGTCTGGTCAGAATATTTTCAATGAAATCTCAGAGAAATGTTAGTTTCAACAAAGTCTTCATCGAAAAGGATTAGTTTGGGGAAGTTGTCTGGCCTGTGTTGTAGCGAGGTCCCTTCTGGCCTTAGAAACTATGAATCTACAGATGGGGTCATCATTGATAGGGGCTATATCAGTGGAAGTTATTACAGTTATCAGGCAAGGCTATTTATGAAGCAGAAGGTTTTAAAGAGGCAAGAGTTGACATGAGTTTTAGTAAAACTGATGTGGGGAGAGGAAAGAAATTCGTACAGTTTCAGAGGTTGGGTGAGCACCTCTCAGCGATATGCTTTACACTATTGCATATAGGGTAGGAAGGATATATAGACTTTTCTCACTGTCTCCTAATGAAAAAGACAGTCTAGGGGTCTTATGGATGTTGTTCAAATATAAATTTTACAGCCATTGAAAGCAGATGGAGGAGAGGACACAGTGCTTTTTTGATAAGAGTAAGGGGTGAAATCCTGGCCCCACTGGAGTCAGCGGGAGTGGGCCCAGGATTTCCTGGGAGACAAGTGTCTCAGTGGTACGTGCCGTTCTGTGGGGACCGTTGAGAGTGGATGGAGCTTCTAAACTCCAGCATGACAGGTGCAGACCTGATCAGAGAGTCAGGGAACTGCAGCCAGCTCCCTGAAAGCCCCCTCCCCTTGCACACACAGTAGTTACTGGGAGCAGCAGAGAATCTGGGCCCCAAATTAAACTAGAGGGTTGCACACCTATTAGTCTCTGTAGCCGAGCTCATTGCACTCACCAGGGGTGCCCCTTGCCCTGCTCCATTCCCTCCTACAAGATCCATGTTCCCTACCCACTATACCCCCCTACTTCAGTGACTCCTTGCGCACACACACACACCCCATTCCAGGGTCTCTGTGTGCCTCTTATCCAGCCCCATGGGTCTCTGTGCCCCTGACTGGACGGTGTTGTGTCTGGGGCCCACCTTGCTGAGTCCATGTGCTTCCCAAGTCTCCTGCGTCTGAAAAGAGCCCAGGCACTGCCTCTGGCTGGGGTCTTTTGGAACACTTTTGTGGTCCAGATCCACTATCTACCAGCCCCTTCTGAGGGCTGAGACCCACAGCCCAAATGCCTAGTTGCTGTTACCTGTACTAACCCATGAGACTTCCCTATAGCTTAAACATACCCTCTCCCAGAACTCTAGCAGTGCATAGGGTGGCGAACTCTCTAGAATTGTCCTAGAGTCTCCAGGAATTAAAAATGAGTCTTTAATTAAAGATTGTGTCATGTCATGAAACTTCCAGGAATACGTCCAACCAAAACTGACAACCCTCGCCGTGTGGGTGTGCTGAGTTTACAGTTTAACCCTTCAGGACTACGGAAACAGACACAGAGACAGACTTCTCATGGGATTCGAAATGCAATTATTCTGTACTTAGCAGCATGTGAGATACGCAGATCTTGATAAAGTAATAAACTCACCTATAACACAGTTCTCTGCCTCAGTTTCCTCACCCCTCAGGAGAGTTTTTTGGGCTGGGACAGAGCCCTCTGGAGTGTCCAGGATCATTCCCCTATCATTTATCAGAATCCTGAAGCCTCTTTCCTCTCTAGGCCTATCTTTCACTGGTCCTACAGTTAAACATAACACCCTGCTACGAAAGCATGCCACCCTTCGCTCCTACCCAAAGTTTCCTGTATTTTGCTCTTCAAATCCCACAAATGTATATATCCCCATAGCTACACCTGGTCTCTTTGTTCTGCTGCTGCAAAGAAATTGGAGGGACTAGCTACTCCCAACTTCAGCCTACCCATATCCCAAGGTCCACCTAAATAGGTGACCATTATATTATGGCAACCATCCGTATCAAAAGGCAGTGATATATGCGCCAAAGCAGTTCAGTTCCTATGTGTTGTGTTGCAGCATTGCAAGGGGCTAACACATCTTACTCTAGAGTGACAGTCCTTGCCACAGATAATGCACGTGCAAAGAGTAAGGCCACATGAAGTCAGCACCCTACTAGACTTCAGGCCTACTGTGCTGACCTCTTCACTCTCTTCACTGTCCAACCACCACTCTTCAGCCCTTTTGACTCCCTGGGGCAGGCCACCCGTCCAGTGTAGCCTGTTATTGGCTGCACCTTCCCAGCTGGCAGGATCAATGTTGAAGTTCCTCTTGCAAATGTTCTTGAAGTTGAGCCTAATTGGGCCCAGTGGCCGTGGAGCATCGGAAAGTTCTCCATATAGGAGACTCTTTGAAATGCATCCATCCTCTAACCAGTGCAGATGAGCAAGCCGAATGAGACATCTGTGTTTGAGAATAGTGATTAAACCTGGCAATTTTGCTTTATCAAATACTTTAGTGTCAATAATTTTGGTTTCTGACTTGATATTTGGAATGCAGCAAAGCCAGTAGGTGTGGAAGGTGTTTAGCCTACCCTCATGCCTCCTGTCAGTGGTCCAGGTCCTGCTACAATACTTCAGCACGCTGAAAATGCATGCCTGGTAGACCCATATCCTTGTGTTCAGTGTCAACTTCCTATTATCCCATGCCCTCTTGGCCAGTTGGCCGAATGCCTTGCCAATGCAAGAATTACTCTAGTCATCTAGAGATAAATTATCTGATACAATTGATCTTGGCTAGAAGAACTTGCACACCGCTTCTCATGTGGTGCTAGTTATTAAAACTTCTGGTGCAGTCAACACACTTTGTGCCCTAATCATTGCCTTCTTTAGACTGATGGGTAATCCAAGTTAATCACAAGCTAGTGCAAAGCTATAGAAGAGTTTCCGGAGCTACTCTTCATTGTGTGCAACAAGCACTGCATATCTGGCGAAAAGAAGCTCTCTTCTGAGCACGTTTGACTTCTTTTTCTCTTAATCATACAATGTTGAAGAGTTGATCTTGTATGAAGATGTACACTCCACATTGTTTGCTCTTTCCATGCCAGAAACAGGTGTAATGAATCCCACAGAGAGATCCTGTGTCAGCTAGCCTGGTCTCAGAAGAGTGATTACATCGATGTAATCGATGCTGCAGCTCTTTGTCAGTGGTAGCGACTTTCTAGGGTCTCCACTGGATTGTTTGCTATACCAATGAACATTGTCCTCACATTCCGACAAGCATGTCTGAGGAAGACGACCATCAGACCAGAAGCTTAGGTGCGTACATCTCACCAGAAAACACAGAGGCTGGCGCTTGCTTTCAGACCAGAGCCCAGAGTCTTGGAGACCAAAACACTCGGAAACAGCTTGGAAGCTGCAGAAGATGTCAGAGAACAAAACTAAGTTGCAGGGCCAACCACCTGACGTTTTCTCCACACTTGGTTTGGGTTCAGAGTTTTCTTCCCTAGCTTTTGTTCAAACCAGGAGCTAGATGCAAGACAGCACCACAAGATAGAGCTAACTCCTTTGGATGTTGTTTTTCATTCCAGTGGGTATTGGGCATGCCTCCCGCCCCTCAGTGAGTGGTGAGGTTCCTGGTTTAGGCCACCCTACCTGTGGCAAACTGTATTCAGTTATGTGGTACAATAGCAGGTCTGCCATGTCTGCCCTGAAGATTTAATGACCGATTATTGTTTCTGATCTGGCAGAGATGTGCTACAGCCCATCAGCAAATGGTCAATTCCACATCCACATAGAGGTGCTCCGTGATACCCCAATTTTGGGACAACAATTTCATAACATCCAACAGAATTCTTACGCTGTACATTGACCGGTTCCCCAAATAGTGTTACACTCTCACTCCCCTCTCTGCCACATTCTAAGGACTCTGCGTGTCTCCCATGTCCACCTCCCCCATACCATCAGAGCCATTCTCCCCTCATGTCTGGGACTCTATGTTTCCCCCTCAGTCCCTCCACCTCCCACCCCCTTACTGTTTCTTTTCTTTCTGGCTGAGAGCTAAGTCATTCAGGGTGTGAACATGTTAAACTCCATATGGAGATGGGCAGGTCTGAATGGGGAGTGTTATGCTGGGGGGCATTAATGGCTGCCATCAACCAGTTCTTTGATCTCCAGATAATTACAGAGCTGGTTGAAGTGGCTGGGTCTGCTCATCAAATACCTGAAGTTCCCTGTGTCCTCCGTTTTCCTCTCCCGGTTTTTCAATTTTCACCATAAATCAGTAGGATTCTGCCCACTGATGCCTAACACATTCCCTTAAATATTGCAGTCAAGCACTAGATGGGGAGGGCGCTGAGTTACTTTGTTGCCAGGTGTCCATATACTCAGGGTCTAAGTGATCGCCACATATGGGGTCAGGAAGGAATTTTCCCAAGGTCAGATTGGCAGAGACCCTGGGGGGTTTTCACCTTTTTCTGCAGCATGAGGCATGGGTCATTTGCATATTTAAACTAGTGTAAATGGTGGATTCTCTGTAACTTGAAGTCTTTAAATCATGATTTGAGGACATCAGTAACTCAGCCCGAGTTTGTGTGCCTAATACAAGAGTAGATGGGTGAGGGTCTGTGGCCTGCAATGTGCAGGAGGTCAAAGTAGATGATCATGATGGACCCTTCTGATCTTAAAGTCTGTGAGGCATTCAAAAGTTATTGTGTTGCAAACAAACAGACAAAGAGAGAAATGCCATTGAGACAATTTGCTGCCTATTCAGCACCTATTCAGCTGCATCTGAGCACCCAAATATTAACGGATTAATCCACACAACATCTACCTGGGAAGTAGGGAAGTGCTGTTATTCTCATTTTACAGAACCAAAGCACAAAGAGATTAAATGATTTGCTCAAGGTCACACAGGGAGTCTGTGACAGAACGTGGGAATTGGCCTCAATTCTCCCGAGTCCCACTTAGTGCCTTAAGGATAAACCATCCTTCCATCATTAAAATGAGGACAGAAAGGGTTTTTTTTATACATTTATAATTTTTCAGTATTTTTTCCAAACACAGCGAATATTCCAAATGACCAGATTCATCATAATGTACAAAGGAAATAAAGAGTTAGGATAAAGGGAGGGAAAGGGAAGTGCCATCTCTATCATAAGAATCTATGTTAATCACAGACTTTTAAAAAGTCAGCCCCAATTGCTCTGAATTTTTCAGTCATTCCCTTTCTGCAAAATGCCAGTCATTCATTAGCAGCAAGGTCGGCCATGTCACCGAGCCAGGCATCCACATTAGGTGGGGATTGACTTTCCCATTTTTGCAAAATTAATTTTTTAGCAACCCAAGCTGCACCTTGAAACCACACTGCTTTGTTACCAGGTAACCTCCAGATATCAGGAATATATCCAAGAATGAAACTTAAGGGGGAAGGCTCCAACTTAACATCTGATATCCAATTGGTCCTTTCACCTTTCTCATACCAGAAATTCTTGATAAAGGAGCTCTCAGATTAGTCTATGTGGGGACCCGTATATCTGAAAAGAGGACAGAATGTTAATTAAAGTGTTGGGAGAGCTTTTGCTGAGAAGCAGAAGAGATTAAAAACACTAGGATTCATTAGCTTTCAAAGCAGAGTGGCATTTTTAGTGATGGTTTAAAAAATAAACTAGAAAATTTATTACTTGAAACTTCTGACTGAACATACTATTTGAAACTTTCTTTCCATTACATTTCTGGAATTCCTGCAATTTCAAATGACTGTTTCTGTCACCCTGCAATCACCCTTAAGGATTTATACCACGCGCAATGGATTTTAAACATTGATCCTGTGATCCATTTCTGCCTGAAAGAGAGAGAAACTAATTAGCCTACCATAGGGGAAATATAATAGGATTTTACCCTGAGTGTGGTGGTGGGTCCTTTGTGAGCTAGGGAGAAGGCCAGCTTCTTACACATGGTAGAGAATGTGGGTGCAATGACCACCCCTGGAACCTGGAAAGTGCGAGGAGGGTCGCTGGTGCAAAGAAAGAAAGGAAAAAATACTTTAAAGATTGAGCTGAAGTATGTGGACCTGGGCTGGAAAACTTACTATCAAAGGCAGGGTAGACGCCCCCTAAGAAGGACCAAGGCCAATGCAACTGTGCCTAGCCAGCTGACCCCAACTGGGCTACAGGAAAAGGCAACTGGGCCTAAAAGGAAGAGAAGCCTAGGTGAAAGCGGCTTCATAGTCGGTCAGGAAAGGGGCAGAGAGAGCAGACATGGGGCTCTCACTGTTAGCATGCTGGGAACAGGGAGACAGGCCAGAAGCAGGAAGTCCCCTGGGAGAGGAGGAGAGAGGAGAAAAGGCCTGGATAGTGGTGCTTAGTGAACTGAGCAGAAAGATTTTACCCGAAAGCAGGAAGGTAAAGGGGATGAGGGAGCCTGAGGAGCTGTTCTGTCATGTTTGCCTATGTTTGGAGAAAATAAACTGCCTGGAAAAGAGACTTGAGACACGGCAGTGGGCAGTGCCACCCAGAACGTGGGAGGGGAGAAGGGCTAAAGGGGCAGTTTGCCCTGGGCCCCCCGTGTGAGAGGCCCCTCACCCCCCCAAAAAAACAGAGTAGTGTTGCAATCCTGCGCATCGCCACTCAGTGAAGTTTGGCTCAGCCCCCCACCCTCCTGTCATGACAGAGGGGCAGGAGGGCCAACCCCTTCTGTCAGTTTGCAACACCACTCGCTCCACCGAAGCTGGCTTGCATCCCATGTGAAAAATTCCTGGAGGCGCCCCTGGGAGCCCTGGCCCTGTGGGACTAGCGCAGTGTGGGCTTGCTTTCCAACACGTCCCACCCAGACCTTCCCTCAGGGGTTTGTACTCTTGGTCAGAATCCTGCCTTAGTTTCAGATTTTTCTGAAAGCTCTGGGCAGCCATAGCAATAGGTCATTTGTGATCTGGGGAGAAAGGCAGCTTGTCACCTGGTTCCTAGGGGGAATTCTGAAGCTTGAGATGAAGAGTGGAACCCACACCCACTCAATGAAGCACTTTGTCCCCTTCTAATGGTGGCTCAGCCCCCACTAGAAGTTGATGAGCTTGCTACAGCTTTGCATAACAAAAGGGTCCTTTAGCACAGGCAAGGGAGAGAGGTTCATCAGGTATTTAGATCCAGAGGTCCAGGATCAATCCCTGCTGCTGTGGACCCACCTGGAAGTGTGGCATTATAAAAGCCCCTTGGTATCTTGCATGCAAGAGCAGATCTCCGATCCCAGAGCAAACACAAGGAGCCATGCCCATAGTAAATGTGGCAGGGCACTCCATTTGTCCTTTCAGGCCCAAAAGAAATTGTTCCAATCCATGTTTCCTGGGCAGCAACACCTCTCCTGGAGAACCATCTGTAAATTGACGAATGGGAAATCAGGGTAACTCTTTCCATCGATTTCAAAAAGAGTTGGACCAGGCTCTACGCTTCCTCAATTTACTAGTGAGAAGATTTCACGTTTAAAATGTCAGCGTTGCTGGTTTATGCAGGGACCTGAGATGCAAACTGTGCCTTCTCTGCCAGTTACAAAGATCTCGCCCCCAGACATTAAAACCTCACTCTCCGAATTTAACCATCTTGCTGACGCATGCATGAATCCGGCTTGTTTTCTGTAGCCGAGCTGTCTTGGCTGTCAAAACTTGTTCATATCTGTCCCGTAAACACATCGGACTCAGACAGACCCAGAGAGCAGGGAATTAAGGTGGAAGGTGCCATATTACATAGGGTAGGTCTATATTTTAACCTATCTAGGTCCGATAGAAGCCCACCGGGAACCACCTGGGTAATTCCTCATGATAATGCAGATTCATTGCTCCAGGTCCTGTGCGAGCTAGATTAAAGCTAGCGCAGGTATGTATACACAAGCTGCAGTCACTACCCTAAGTCATTTTGCTGATCTCAGCCACCCTTTAAAGGGGCAACAGTTGCC
This sequence comes from Mesoclemmys tuberculata, assembly GCA_007922155.1. Lineage (NCBI taxonomy): Eukaryota > Metazoa > Chordata > Testudines > Chelidae > Mesoclemmys > Mesoclemmys tuberculata. The sequence goes on along the minus strand of ML675627.1, from coordinate 7,848,234 downwards.
TCAATCATCAGTGGATATTGCACTAGCTACGTACGTGGTGGGGCACTTGTCGTCAGAACTCGGTCCATGTTTTGTGACTCGGACTGGCAATCAAAGTACAGTCTCTCCCCAGCACTCCTTTGTGTCAAGCTCCAATTACATAAGCGAGGCCAGGGATCGGGTCTAATCAGCTTGGCAGGGTCAGTTAAAACACTACGGCAGCTTGCTGCTAACAAGGTCACAGAGGAGTCAGAGTGCAACTGCTGTGTGATAAAGGGAGGCCCTGCTCCCAGGATCTGCGAAAGTTTTGAGTAAGACTTGGCGTGGCAGCTTGCCATCTTCCATCCACTTGTGGGGAGCGTTCTGGAGTTGGCGTAGAGGTCACAGACAGGCTCAAGCGTCTCCCTTTCCCCAGTGTCCCAGACTTTGTCATCACTTAGTCCAGGCCAGTGTGTGTAGCATGGATTTAGTAGCGACTCGACGTCTAACGTGAATGCCAGTGAAAATGAGGTAGGATCTGAGCCTAAAAAATAGGGAATGACTAAGTTAAAAATGACTTAGACGAGTTAGATGTCTTCAAATCACAAGGGCCTGAGGGAATACATCCTAAAATACATAAGGAGCTGACTGAGGAGATATCTGAGCCATTAGAGATTATCTTTGAAAAGTCATGGAAGATAGAAGAGATTCCAGAGGTCTTAAAGGGGACGGAGTCATCCATCTGCCATCAGGACCAGGAAACTTGAGAAGCGTGATGCTTGCCTGGAGTTAGAATTCAGGATGTGACAGAGAGTCTGCCGAGACTCATCAAACCCTCGAACCACTACTGCTTCCCACTTCTCCGCATGGGCATCACTGATATGGCCAAGAATGAATTTGAGTGGATCACTGCAGACTATGTGGCTCTGGGAAGAAGGATAAAAGAGTTTGAGGCGCAAGTGGTGTTCTCGTCCATCCTCCCTGTTGAAAGAAAAGGCCCAGGTAGGGACCGTCGAAATGAGGACGTAAGTGCGTGGTTACACAAATGGTGTCAGAAAGAGGGCCTTGGATTCTTCAACAATAGGATGTTGTTCTAAGCCCAGAGGTCAGAGGGGAAGTGGGATACCAGCAGGTAGCACAAGGAGGAGGGTGCAACAGGGGAGGCCTCCTGATTCGCACTGAGAAGGTAGAGCAAGTATCTAGTCATCTTAGGTGCCTGTACATGAACGTAAGAAGCCTAGGAAACAAGCAGGAAGAATTGGAAGTCCTGGCGCAGTCAAGGAACTATGATGTGATTGTGAATTGGCCTGCTGCTCACAAACAGGGAAGATTTGGTAGGTGAAGAAGAAGTGGGTGGCAACTTGGACAGCAGTGACCATGAGATGGTCGAGTTCAGGATCCTGACAAAAGGAAAAAAGGAGAACAGCAGGATACGGACCCTGGAGTTCAGAAAAGCAGATTTTTACTCCCTCAGGGAACTGATGGGCAGGATCCCCTGAGAAGCTGATATAATGGGGAAAGGAATCCAAGAGAGCTGGCTGGACTTTAAAGAAAGCTAACTGAGGGCACAGGAACAAACAATCCCAATGTGCAGAAAGAATAGCAAATATGGCAGGCAACCAGCTTGGCTTAACAGAGAAATCTTTGGAGAGCTTAAACACAAAAAGGAAGCTTACAAGAAGTGGAAGTTTGGACAGATGACCAGGGAGGCATATCAAATACTGCTCAAACATGCAGGAGTGAAATCAGGAAGTCCAAAGCACAATTGGAGTTGCAGCTAGCAAGGGACGTGAAGGGGAACAAGAAGGGTTTCTACACGTATGTTAGCAACAACAAGGTCAGGGAAAATGTGAGCCCCTTACTGAATGGGGGAGGCAACTTAGTGACAGATGATGTGGAAAAGGCTGAAGTACTCAATGCTTTTTTTGCCTGTGTCTTTACAGAGAAGGTGAGTTCCCAGATTACGGCGCTGGGAAGCACAGTATGGGAAAAAGGGGAGCAGTCTTCAGTGGCAAAAGAACAGGTTCAGGACTACAGTATTTAGAAACGTCAGACATGAACAAGTCCGTCAGGCTGGATGCAATGCATTCCAAGGTGCTGAGTGAGTTTGCTAATGTAAATGCAGAGCCATTGGCCGTTATCTTTGAAAACTTGTGGTAACCCAGGGAGGTCCCAGAAGATTGAAAAAAGTCAAATATAGTGCCCATCTTCAAAAAAGAGAAGGAGGAGGAGCTGGGGAACTACAGACCAGCAGCCTAACCTCAGTCCCTGGAAAAATCATGGAGCAGGTCCTCAAATAATTCACTTGGGGAGGGGAAGGTGATCAGGAACAGTCAGCATGGATTCACCAAGGGCAAGTCATGCCTGACTAACCTGATTGCTGTCTATGATGAGATGACTGGCTCTGTGGATGTGGTGGAAGCAGTGGATGTGATATACCTTGACTTTAGCAAAGGTTTTGATATGATTTCCCACAGTATTCTTGTCAGCAAGTTACAGAAGAATGGGTTGGTTGGATAAATGGACTATAAGGTGGATAAAAAGCAGTCTAGACCA
>ML675627.1:7811327-7840720 GCA_007922155.1 Mesoclemmys tuberculata | reverse complement strand
CAATACCCCAAGGTCCTTCTCCTCCTCCAACATTTCCAACTGATGCGTCCAACTTCTGCCAACTGAATAAGCCCAGGTCCCTCAGCCTCTCCTCATAAGGCACATGCTCTAGCCCCCTAACCATTTTCAGCCAGGTCACTAAGGTCCTCCTCTTCCAGGGAAATCAAAGTCCTTTCGGACCAGCTGTCCGACTGGTGTCTCCAGTGTCCTGTGCCACTTCCCAGTGGCTGGTGGGGGAACTCAGGCCTACCTTCTGCACTGGGTTCCAGCCCAGGGACCCTATAACAAGCAGCCAAGGTCTGTATGGTCCTACCCCTTCCTCCTGATTCCCTGGACGCCTTCCTATTTCTCCCATTCCCTCTTCTCCCAGCAAGTGACTGTGGACTACTTCCTTGTAGCCTGCTGCTGCTCGCAGCTCCTGGGCTTTATAAAGGCCTCTCGTCTTCCTCCCCAGCTGAGCCCATTTCCATTTATCCCCCTGCCCTTCTTCAGATGCAGCCTTGTAGTTAATTGACCTGCCTACCCACTTTAATCCCTCCAGGCCTTACGTGGGGTGGGCATCCCATCACTCCCACATATGAATGTAAGCCACTAGACTGTCCTCTTCAAACACACACCAAAAATGGATTTTTGTTGGGATGAAATATAGTAAGTAAAGCTGTACCCTCATGAATTTCCTTCATTTACATCTTGCCTCTTGTCTCCAAGTACATGGGCGGATTTAAACACACACTCACACGCCTGCCTCTGAACTGATGTCTCAGGACAGCAATACACATCAGAAACCACTGAGCTTGCAAAGAGAGAGTCATAAAACAGTGAACACAGGAACATCAATTGCCAGATCAGACCAGGAGTCCATCTCAGCTGGTATTGTGTCTGACAATGACTAATACCAGATTCCAAAAGGTAAAGGAAACCCCATCATTGGTAATTACGGAATAAGCAGCCCATTCCTCTAGCTCCAGACAGCCAGTGGTTTAATCAGTTCAAATTCTCTGCTATGAAGCCTAGTTAGTGGCAGACGCAGGGGCCAGCCCTGGATTTACCCAGTAGGATGATGGAACCAGCATTCCCGTTCTCACCTTTTGACCGGAATTGTTCTAATGGCGTCAGTCTAAAAAAAGAACTTTAATCGTGTGAACTTCCGTGCGGAAACATGTTCTACTGGAGGGGATAGAAGGTGTGTTCCCTGGGAGCAGTTAGGAAAATGCCACCGGGCAGTTCCTTTAGGGCTTCCTGCGCAGGAAGGAAGATGCTTTGATTTATTCTAGGTGTCAAACTTGGCAAGGCAGGCCTGCCAGATGTTTGTGTTGGATCTGTTTCCTATCTGACTCTGCTTCCTCTTGAGTCATACACTTCAAAGCACATTTGCAGCTGCCCTTTGAAAATCCACTGAAGAATTCAAGTCGTAGAGAGGGTGGGCTGTAGGAGGGCGAGATGGAGAGAGGAAGATGTGTTACATAGTGATCAGGACTCAGTCACTGACAGCTAATGTGTGCCTTCTGCAACCATGGACTGGCTAGAAGAGGGGGTGCGTTGTGTGCCAGAGCCCCACCCAGGTGGCAGTTCTGCCTGTTTAAGGCTGTCTTAGGCAGATTGGGGGAAAAGCGTTTCAGCTGAGATGGCTAACTAGGAGTCTTGTTTATCACCTGCTGGGAAGTCACCTATGGCTGTCTTCGTGGTGCAAGCTGGGATAAATCTGAGCTTTTCACGTTGCCAGAAATCCAGGCCAGCCCTGACTAATTGGAACAGTGATGTGCTTCCTCCAGAGCAGGCAGGTCAGGGAAACTGGCAGTGGCAAAACCCTGGGGACTGACAGCAGGAAATCCAATGCCTTATTCTCCTAAATACGCCAGCGACGCCCTCAATAGAGATTTAAAGCTCACTGATAGCAGCTGTACCTACAGAAGCAGCAGCATAGCTGTTGCAAATGCGCCTTCAGGCAGGGTTCACCCACTGATACAAAGCTGCCTTCGGCTGATCCTGGCATGGCACAGAGCCGCAACTCACGGGAGCCAAAATTCTCTCAGATTCCTCAAAAACTGCTCATCTCCCATCCCTGCCTCTTTCCTCTTTTGTCCGCTAGCTCTGCACAAGCTGTCTGCAAGCCCCTAGAAGAGGGGAGATGTTTTCAAGTGGTGCATATGGAGGCAGCGTGTAGCAATAGTTCAAACCAGGGGATTGAGATTCTCATTTTATACCCAGCTGGATGGTTAGATGAAAAGCACCACCCACATCCGTCAATATTACTGCTACAACTAAAGGAGTTCCCCCAGATTTGTTAACCAAAATAATTTCTTTATAAAGTGGCAGCTAGGCCTTTGATCTCCATTTATGGTTTCTGCTCTCACAAGGCACCTCAGCCTCTTTATTAAAAAATGGTCAATTTCACAAGGATTAATAAAGTTTTACGGTGCCTAACGCTTTCTGCCCCATGCCAAGCTCCGGTAGAAATGTTCAGAAGAAGAGATGGGACTGAGAGAGTCTCTTATCAAAGTTGAATGCAGTCACTGCAGATCGAATCAGTGCCAGGAACTAAAGAGCTTTGTTAGAAAGGATGTGATGCTGCTATCATGTAAAGCTTAACTTTCTGGGACATTTTGTATTTAGAAAAACTTAATTTGTGCTATGTTGCCTGCCTGAATGGCATGTTTCAATTATATTTCAAATCATTTTGATTGCAACTTAACAAGCCATATACAGCAATTCATATTCATGTACCATTCTTTCAGCTCCTCAGTGCTACCACCATGTATATTATAGTAGCATCCAAAGACACTACCCAAGGTCGGGGCCAGATTGTGCTAGGTACTGTACAGACGTATAGTAAGATAGTCCCTATCTACACTCTACATAGACAAAGGGTCGGAGGTAAAACAGAAGTGACTTGCCCACGGTCATACAGCAGAGCAGCAGCCAGTGCAAGCAGAGACCAGGTCTCTCAGCACCTAAGCTGGTACCCTCGCTGTTAGAAATATCTGTTCTTTGGAATCAGCTTCCTCGTGCTTTCCTAGACGACCCTCTCAGAGCAGTGTTTCAAACTGAACAGTGAAATCCTCAGCCAAACTACCAGGCTGGTGCTGTCTCTTCAAAGGAGCAGCAAATGTGTAGGGGTTTATGAGGGTCCAGGAGAGGGACTGGACAGAACTAGGGAGACGGTTTGGAGGAAATTCGGGGCTGGAAGGACTGGTGGGGTTACCCTGAGAGGAGTAACCAGGCTGGTGAAGCCAGGGAGAGGCCATTGTGCTGTGGGCTGGCTGATAGTCTCAGGGCTGTAAGCCACAGTTCCACAGCACAGAAGCGCTCAGGGTTACAGTACAGGCAATGGTTCCTGGGCTGGGTTGAACTAGCAACCCATTTCATCCACCACTGAAATGCAGCCACCTCTGGGACAGCGTGTGACAGCGATTGCACAATGCAAACGACATTAGACATTTGAGACAGGAAGGGAAAATGTATCCTGTATCCAAAGACAACTGAAAAGGGAATGTAGGAAAGCCAAACAAACTACCCAAGTCTTAATGCCAGCACAAACATGCCTTCTTCTTCGTGAAGAGATTTTATACAGTGCGTAGGCATGACACATCATGCATTTAGTTCAGACACCTTCATCTTGTGAGGCACATGTAATGTAAGTGTTGGCTTCAATTACTGCCTTTATAGCTTTAAGTCGGCCCTTTAAAGTTATAGAAGTATATTGGCAGGTGTGATGTTTAAAACCATCCCACTTCTGCTGCTATAGCTTCCAGGGAGCTTTGGGAAATGGACAGCAGGAATATATTTGGGGTCGCTAGCCCCTCCCACTGCTCACACCACTGTGGTTACACTCTATTTTCAGCACACAAGCTCGATCAGATGTCTCCTTGAGCTGGAATCTACACCCCAGCTGGAAATGCAGACCTACCCTAATAGGAAAGAGGCCCATCGTCTACCCCCAGTCCCCTGGGCCAATCAGCATATCAATGGTTTTCATTGATTGCAGTAGTTAAACCGTCTCCAAGACTCTCCCAGTTACACTCTTGCTTTGCTAATATTACATACGCACCAGAGATGGGTCAAACCAAATCCAGTAACCATAGAGGAGGCAGGTGCAGCCCGAGATACTTGCAATAAACTCTCTCTGGCCAGCGAGCTGTACATGCTGGATTATTATTATAGGGCTGCTCCACACAGCTATGTTGACTGGTTTTTCATTGTAGTGTTGCTTAGGTGGAAGGAACTGTGCATACTGGTTTGTTACGGTGGGATGACTCACGGCCTGTTTCTTTTTTCTTTGAAAAAAGTGATGACTAAACACTGTTGTCAGTTGTTAGCTGTGTGTTTTCTCTGTGCGCTGGGCTAGCTCTGTGCAGATAGCTGGCCCAGCAGACCTCGGTCAAACTGCTCAAGAAGACCGCAGACTCGGTTCAGTGGCAGAGGCGATCGGCCAGGTTTATTGTCAATGAAGCATGTTCCTACCGTCTTATATGTGCTACAAACACACCAGGACATGTATGCCCGTTACAATACATTCAGCTCAGTGAGCAGCAGGACTTTCCACTCTGCCCACGGTCAGAAAAAGACACACCCTTTGTGGCTGTTCTTTTACACGCTGACACAAACAAGTGACATGCTGCTCCTCTGACTGGGTTAGTTACCACCCTTTACCTTGTACCTGTTAGTTCAGTCAGAACATCTCTAGCCATCCCCCTGTCATCCTGATCTTATCTTGAGGAGGGGACGGCGTGTCCTTGAATCATCTTTGGGGAATGTGTTTACACCTGAACTTGGTATCAAGGTGTTCTGGCACAATCCTTATGGAATCTGTTTTTGCAAGTGTCCTGTGCCTAGCACTTTTTAGGAATTTTTGTGGTTTTGCAATACCAGCCCTGGTCTTGCCAAGCTCATGTTATCTGCAGGTGAGCACGTTTTGTAACAGGGCCTGATTCTTGCTAACTTTGTTTTATAGCAGCAGGACCTGCCTTAGGCCTCGTACCAGGCCCTTTATAGCAGGCCTTGTGTCTCAGGCTCTCTCTTACTACTACAGCCTGCATTTTAGACTATTAGGGAAAAAGCAGAGTAAAAGATCTGGGTTTATTAGTTCTGATGTTGCCTCTTTAAGACAGTGAGACCCTGCGAATATTAGGAATACCGGCTATTATCCACCCAGCCCGAATCCCATCTCCACCAATGGCTTCAGAAGCTGTAAAACCTCCATTTTATACTTTATACCAGTGGTTCTCAAGCTGTGGGTCGGGACCCCAAAGTGGATCACAACCTCATTTTAATGGGGTCACCGGAGCCAGGGTTAGACTTGTGTGGACCTGGGTTGAAGCCGAAGCCTGAGGGCTTCAGCCCAGGGGGCAAGGCTTGGACTCCAGTACCCCTACCCCAAGGTGGCAGGGCTCGGACTTTGACCACACACACTCTGGGGCATGTAGTCCCCTCGGGTCAAGTAGTAATTTTTATTGTCAGAAGAGGGTCACAGTGCAATGAAGTTTGAGAACTGCTGCCTTATACAATATTACAGCAGAAATTCCTTCCAGCTATGGAGGAGCTAATACCCTGCAGTCTGAGTATGTCCAAGATAAAAACTGTAAGAGCCATTCAGTTTAACTGCAGATGCTCTTTGTGTCATACATACCTAATACTTTGATGTCTGCAAAGCCATTTGCCTTGATAATATGTGTCAGCCTGTTTCACAGTTTAACGATATTGTGAAAAGTAACTCCTCTCCAAATGTGTTGCCTTTTAATTTCATAGAGTTCTCTCTTGTTCTTGTATTACGGGGAAGGATAACATAAAAACCTATTGATTTGTGTTGTATAGTAGCATCTTTGAACACATTGCAGAACCAAACCATAAGCCTTTTGTCATTTATTGGATTAGGTTAGGCCCAGAGTCATCACAGAGGTGCCTAGCTGAGCATCTTTTTCTTTTACCAGTTGTGTTCGTGCCTGAACCAAATTCCTGAGAAACTGAATGTTAAGTATGAGACCACTACAGGAGCGGAGCAAGCCTGAATGCATATAGTCTTCACAGTGTTCATGGGAGGCAAATCCTATTGTCTGGTATCAAGCACAGACTGCTCTCTCTGCTACTGCTAAGCCTATGGGAGTCCTTGAATGCTAGCATTTGTACAAGTGCGTATGTGTGTGCACACGTGGCACAGATTGAGGGCCCCGATTCCTGTGAAGAATGGCATGAAGGGCCCGGTCCTTCCGTGGCACCCTCACAAAAAGCCCATGGGATTGTGAGGTCTGTTTCTGTGGCAGGATCAGTGCCTAACTGACCAGGCACCCACTATAAAATGGGTCTGTGTATTTGCTACTGGATATCTAAGAGCAGAGAGACTCTGGAGAGGGTGGTCTAGTGGCCCAAGCCTCCGGTTTTAAGTATCTAGACTTCTCAAGTTCACTGGTTCTAATGGCAGCATGCAGCCCCGGGAATAAACTGAATTCCACACCATTTGCTGTGTGTGGAGCCGTTCAGATGAGACCTTAAAAACCAAGGTCTTGTCTGCCCTGCTAAAGATCCCACCATGCCGTCTGCACAGGGGGATTGCCCAGTTCTCACTGGCTGCAAGTTTCCCCTTCTCCCAGCAGCAAGCTGCTGCCCTCCACCCAGAAGTGGCTTCACTGTAATTGGTGCTCTGTACTGTATATAGAGAGAGCATATCAGCTTGGAAGATGCTATAAAGTTCTGTCTTACGACTGACCTGTGTGTGTGTGCTGTTCACCCAGCTGATCAGAGAATGGGCACCAGCTAGCACCAAACAGAAGGGAAAGTCCTTCTCGGTGGGGGGGAGGAAGCGTGGGGGGGGGAACATGGTGACAGAGGAAGGGCCGGGCAGCCAGCTCTCAAGCCGTAAAATCCCACACTGGATGACAATATAGCAGAGGGGATGTGAAATCAATGTGGGAAATCTGCAGGCGACCGGCAGGGCTCTGCATTACTGCATGGGAAAGAAGGTAATGAGCCATGGGTCTCTGCGAAGAATGAACAGGTGGAAAATCCAGATCTTGAAAGAGATGTGGGACTTGTGGAGGAGTGGGAGTGTGGGGGCAGAATGGAGACAATGCTGGCCCAATAGCAGTGTGAGACACAGTGTCCAGAAGCAGGCAGTCATAGAGACTTGGGAATTATAAGAGCAGGTTGCATGTGTAGAATGTCAGTGCTCTGTGGATAAAGAAGGTTGTCTGTTCTAGCCCCTCACCCCCAGAGGGATGAAAGAGAAAGAAATTAATCATCCCCTCCCAGCTACCAAACCCCTTCCCCTCTGAGGCAAGAATCCCAACTTCCTGTCCACATCTGCCACCCTTTTTCCACTTCCTTCCATGTGACAAGAGATCAAGCCTGACATCTCCCTCTGTCGGCCCCTCTGCTCTGTGTAACGAGACCCTTGACTCATCCCAGAGCCAAGTGCGGGCCCAAGCCATCTTGCCCTTGTCCCCTGCAGATGAACTGATGCCTGTAGACAAGTCTAGTCACATGGAGTCAAAGTTTGGACCCTCTGGGCATGTGCAGAAGGCAAACCACATGAGAGAACAGCTGGCCAAGTACTTGCTCAGGAAGCCTAGCCCCAGGCAGGAGCAAAAAGCCAGCTGCATGAGAAAGCAGCTGACAGATGTTTCATGCCCCTGGGGTCCAGCCCAGAAAAGGGGAGAAGAAGGAACCAGGTGCACAGAAAAGCAGCTGGCAAAGAGCTTGAGCCCTGGAAGCCCATACCTGCAGCAGAGGCTGCAGAAAGTTTGTCAGCTGCCTTTTCACGGTCATGGAGCTCATCCTCTAAGAGCAGGCAGGAGCCCTGGGCCAGCCATATGAGAAAGCCAGGAGTTGCCACCCATTCTGCCAGGGCAATCCCACATCTTGCAGGCAGTGGGTGCAGGACAGTTTTACTAGCTTTACTAGGGGTACATCTGTACTGCGGGTTTCGCTGTAATCGATGGCAGGATCGAATAAGCAGGTCATGTAGACCTGCTCTGTCGATGGGAGAGGGGCTCTTCAGTCCATGCTATTAGTCCACCTCCCTGGGAGGAGAAAGGCTGCATCAATGGGAGAGTATCTTCTGTCAATGCAGCACCTGAAGACACGAGGGTATATCAACTTAAGAACATCGATAGGAGATACGCAAGCTGCATAACGTAGCTGGCGTATCTCCCGTCGACCGCCGCCGCCAGTGTAAACCAACTCTCAGAAATGATTTCTAGCTTGCAAATGTCACCACATCTCAACCCAAAAGTTTCTCCTGCAGGACACGTTTTCCTTAGTGATGAGCTAGAGAAGATGGGGAAAAGCAGAGGGGAAGGACGTTGGTTTGGAAGGCATCATGTCAAAGACACAGAATTCCCAACACCAGGCAAACAGGGGAGAGACAGTGGGAGGTTGCTCAGACCTAGGACCAAGGAACTCTTACCACTTTTGTTCTCACTATAAGAAGTACCCTAGCAGGCATCCTGGAAACAGAGAGAGATGAGGTTCCATTCTCATCACAGAGAAAACCCCTTGCCTTTAGATTCTCTTTCAGCTCAAGGTCTCCTCTCCAATGGGAAGTTTCACAATGTGTTTTAAAAATACAGAAAAGGTGTGGTGGCCAGCATCTGCCCTAAACCATTCGCTGGCTCCTTTGGTTAACTGGAATGGATCAGAACACGTCAGTTTATATGGTTGTGTGTCCCACCGGCTACTGAAATGTTAGATTTAAGAAGTGCTTGTGCTTCAACATCCATTTACAAATGGATCGGTCCAAGCCTGTGCAAAGTGGGCTTGGGGGCGCCAGATATTTTATTGAATTTGGCCTCAAAGGAAGACACAAAGCGGTGAAAGATTAAAATATCAAAATGAAGCTGCACGACTCTGAGAATCAGAAACACAAAGAAATCAAATCCAGACTGCATCTGAATCGTCTTTACCTAGTTGTTTTAGGATTCATAGTTCAGGTGTTGCTATATCCTGCCCATGCTTCTCCCTAACATGGTTCCTCTTCCAGGCTGAATCCTTTCTAAATATTTATGGGTCTTTCCTTGTAGGTAGATTTTTGAAACAATCGTTCTCCAAGTCTTCTGATTGTAAGGTGTACCACAGCTGCCACGGACATTCACCTTACACCATGAATGACACCTTAACAACGGCCCATCAGGAAAGCTTGTTACCAAAATAGACATTGGTTTCATTTTAAGATGCAAATAAAAGCTATCCTGAAGCAATAGAATTGATGGAAAGGAAGGAAATTCAGCTGAACAAATTTCCTTTCTTCAGAACTGCAGTCTCATATTTCTGTGAGCTTTTTATTTTTTTTTTTAACTGAAAAAGTGCTCAGAGCCATATAAAATAAGAAGTTCCTATTCTTCACGGGTTCAGGATACAGAGGACGTATCCTATTCATTAGAGCAAATTAAAAGAGATCTCCCTTTATTTTAAAATAAATTTACTTCAATTACTTGGATGGGGAGCGAGAGACTAGGATGTGATGCTGGACTAGAGGAACAGGAGACAGAACTGGCAAAGGGCAGGTTTTAGGGGGAAGACAGGTCTATGCCCGCTAGAACACACTCCTCTCCAGGCCCTGGAACTGAACCCAAGATTCCAAAGCCTTTATGTTCATCTACAGTAAGCAAATAGCTATGAAATCCACTGGCAAAGTGTGTGTTTCATCATCCTTTAGTGCCTGGTCGATAGAGGATGACACAATAAAAAGAGCTATAGAAGAGGCAGGTATTATCATTACTTCTATCAGTTACTCCCTTAGCTCAAGTGGCAGGGGCCTGTGTGGTGGATCTAAAGGTTGCAACCCTGCTGGTGACCCAGGTAGGGGTCAGTGTGATTCTACATGATAGAACTTCTGAGTGTTCAATTTGCTTTTTTGAAAACCTAGTAAATTACACCTCCCAAAAAAACTGTTAAAAGAACATTAAGACTGCAAAGTCAAACACTCACATGTTAGGACATTTTAGAAATAAGGTTGATTATGCAACCTTAATTTAGCTCCCTTGACTGTATGCACATTATGATAGGCTCTTTAACTATGTGATCACATACTCTTTTTCCACAGGACTTGCTCTGGGGATGAAACAAGGTAATGTAGTGAAAGATGCTGTGGTCAATAGCGTCCCCTGCTTCATTTGTTTGCAGAAGATGTATGGTGAATAAAGCAGGGGAACTGCAGGAAGAGTAAGGATGGTCTCATGGGTAAGGATGTTGAATGATGTCCTAGAGCACTGAACTCTATCCCTGCCTCTGCCACAGAGTTCCTGTGTAATACTGAGCAAGTTACTTAAACCACACTTTTTCCAGGTGGTCACAAATTCTATGTCCCTCCTTTTCTGGGTGGCCAACTTGAGACCCTGGAATCTGATTTGCAGAAGGGCTGAGTCCTTACAGACGCACCCAAAGTCCATGAGAGCTGTGCTTTGAACGTACAAAGTGCTACTGAACACTAAGTACTCTGAAAAAAACAGGCCCTAGTTGTCTCCAATTGAACATCCATAGGCGTGGATACTTTTAATCTCTCTGTGTGTGTTTGTAATATAATAGGAACACTCAGAGATACATTAGGTAGGAGGCAATGGGTTACAAATGCTCATGTTTCAAGACATGAATCAGCCACTAGCTGATGGAGATGAAGGAGAAATGTACCCTATGGGCAAGTTATTTCATAGTTTTCCATTACAGGGTTCTTGCACCTTCTTTGGAAGCAGTTGGCACAGGCCACCTGTCAAAGAAAGTTCTCTCTACTAGATGGACCACTTGTCTGAATGAATATAGTAAGTCCTTATGTGCATAGAATAGACAAGAGCTAAATTTTGCCCCATATACCCAGAAAGTGTGGCAACAGCAGGTGGGTTGGGTGAAGGGAGTGTAAAGAAGCAATAAATTACTTATCTTATCATTACAGTATTTGGTAACTAAACTGGCCCTGGTGATTGTAACTAATGGCTACAATTAGAGCTGCGTGACACTTTATTCACATAATCCCACATCAGGTGAAACTGTCCAAGGTGAGCTTTCATTACCAACGCTGAACTCAGGCTAAGCTGTCAGAAAAACTTGCTGAGGCTGGAACACTTATGACCTGAATCTAGGGTCAGATGGTGACTTGAGCCCAGAGCCGATTCATTTTTGGATGGTGTGATGTTCCCCTCTGCAATCTGGACTGGCATACAACGGTCACCCCAGTCCCTCACTCCTGGGGCCCGTCTTGCACGTGCCCCCACTGTGTGAAGGCCCCACTCCTCGGTCATCTCATGCACAGTGTCCTGTAAGCACACAGCCCTTAATGTAGTGAATGAGTGCTTCTGGACAGCCACTCTTGGGATTATGCAATAGAAAGACCCAGTCCCAGATGCCAACCTAGGAATTGGCATCTTACAGAGTTCGTGCACTGCCCACTGTACTCTGCAAACTCATATGTCCATCAATTTATCAAAGAAATTCATATGCACCAGCTCTGTCTCTTTAAACGAAGTTTCTATACACACCCAAACCACATGCACTGTGTTAGATAAAAACAAGGCTTTTGAACAAGGTTTTAACAAGGTTAGATAAACACAAAGTTGCATAAAAGTAGAAAATGAGGAGTCTGAGACATGAGGCCTAATATAACAGGCCAGGTTTGAGGCCTCAGGCCTACGCTAAAATAGCAGTGAAGCCCTGCCATTATGAAGCAAAGTTAGCAGGAGTCAATCCATGAGTCTGCCTATAAATTCACCGAACCTGGAAAGCACACACGCTCCAAAGAAGCGGAAGCCACAAGCACATTCCAGAAAGATGATACCAGAACATATCACTACCCCAAGATAACGAGGACACACTGACCCCTCTTAAAGATGAGGTAGGATGACAAAGGGATGGATACAGATGTTTTGATTGAACCATCCTGTAGAAGGTAAAGAGTGGTATCTGACCACGTCGGAGGGGCAACAGGCAACTAGTTTGTATCGGTGTGTCAAAGAGGGCCTCAAAGGGAGTGTCTTTGTCTGGCCAAGTGAGGAATGGAAAAACCCGCCATTTAACTGAGCTGGTCCATTGTCACAGGCATACATGTATTAAGTGTACATGTAGCAGTACAGGGCGCTTTTTACCTTGCTTCGTCAGCAATAAACGTGGCCTGGTGCCTTCATTACTGAAACGAAACTCTGCTCTTATTGGGTAATCCAGTCGTGGCCTGCTGTATCAGCTATCTGCGCTGAGCTGGGACAGCATATACACTGGGAGAACACACACGCAGCCAACACTTCACAACAACAGGTGGGCTACAATGTGCATCAGTAAGGTGGCAAAGCTCAAGAAGTGACTGGATACACGTGACAGGAGAAGAAAGGAACAAAGGAGCAGAGGACAGGGTTGCTATGGATGGTGGAAATGCCTTTCTAGCCCTTGTGTACTGTCTACTAGTCATAGAGTGTGTGGACCCAAATTCAGGCCTGAGGAGCATCCTATTTGGGAGTCTAGAAGGATTTCTCCTCCTTGAAGATGTACAGGAACCTTCCCTGGGAGCAAGGAGTGGTTTCAATATCCCTATTAACCCTTTCACTCCTCCCACAACTGCCAAACTTCAGCAGCACCCTGGAAAATCTGCTAGTTCACGGCATGTGCCAAGTACATCCAGATAATAATACTTAGCTCTTATACAGCTACCACTGATATGGCCGGATGGTACGTTAAGAGAAGGGCCCAGCAGCTGTGGGGGGATGCACACTAGGTTACTGGAGTCACACACCACTATGTGCCTGCTCCCTTTGGCATGGAGCACAGGGCCTCTGCAGGACACACTCCTTGCATAGCCACAGATCACAAGGCCTGATGCCATGCCAGCGTACGCTCTGGTTAGCCACGCTGGATCAAAATTTCAATGGGAAACTAAGGGGCACCCAGGTGCTACAGAAAGCAGTGGTGGTGAGTCAGGACTGTACCTCTGCATTGGATCTTACCTGGCACTAAGCTGATGTCCCCCTTTGATAGGGGCTCCAGGTGCTGGGCTGTGACTATCAGAAACGATGTCCAGCCAAGGTCTGTAATGACGTGTGCTCATTCAAGAAGAATGGAATTCTCTCCGGTATCCCGGATAGATTCCAAATCAGATAATTACATTCTGTGTCCTTAAAACCCAACCCGTGGTTCTATGCTATTGCTCTTCCCTTCTTGTCCTAAACTGGTGCTATCTCAGAAGCAACTTCATTTCAGTGATAGGCAAAGGGATCCCTGTATCTCTCCCGTCTACTTCAGATTTAACTAATTTTCTAGCTGTGGTGTTTATATAGTGCCTGTCTATTCAGCCCTGGAAAAGCATTTCCCAATCCTCAAGTGAGAAAGTGCTGCTATTACGCTGGAAGAAGTGTCCAGTATTATTAATGCATTCCAATATTGTGTCTTATTTCTATCAACCTTCAATGTGGGGAACTCTTCTAATTAAGAGAGAAAGGGTTCAAAGTTAAATGGATCCAGCGTGACATATATTTTTTGCTTCCGCCCAGCAAGAAAACTATGTCCTGTGATGACAACAGACCAGTTTAGGAACATTATCTCGTCATAGCAGATCATGGCTAGATGAGAACAAAGGCAAATGTCAAGAAGGGAAAAGATTCATTCAGTTTTAAGAGAGGTCAGCTCTCCTTCGGGCAGCTACACCAGGTGGCCATATTTTCCAAGACCACTCAACAAACAATGTGCTGAGCAATTTTGATAAGCTAGCCCCAGTTGTGGGGGCAAACCCCTTCTGAAGACTGGCCTTAGTGATGACAACTGGTGTCAGATGGACAACCCTGAAGATCCTCTATTGGTCAACAAAGCACATGTGGCATAGACAATGGCGGGGAAGCTTCCCCCACATTTCTGAGCTGTGCCAGGGTGGGATTGTCTTTAGCCATTTATGTGTAGTTCAGTTCTTATCTACTAAGATAGTCAACAGTGGGATGACTGTGGAAGTGTAATGCCCGGTGGCTGAGGCAAGCTAGGGGGCAATCCAGAGCAGTAATCAAGTGTGCACAGGTGGCCTGGTAGCTGGCAGGTCAGTCTGTATCAGAGGCAGTCTGGGGCAATGGTCAGAGTTCTCACAGGGGTCAGTAGCCAGAAGATCCAGTCCCAGGGGTGGGGTTGGGAGGGAGATTGGGCAAGGCGGCAGAGCATCACAGTAGAGTCAGGCAAGGCGGCATAGGCAATAACCAACCAGCAATGGTCTGTTGCTCAGACAGCTTCCTTTTCATGTTATATAGTTGTTGTGTGGTACCAAATCACTGCCTTACAGAAGAAGTCTAAGTATATTACATCAACAATCTTACCTTTATCAACCAAACTTGCAATCTCATAAAAAAACTCAAGTTAGTACGACAGGATCTATTTTCCATAAACCCGTGTTGATTGGTATTAATTACATTACCCACCTTTTAACTCTTTATTCATCTAGTCTCAGATCAGCTGCTCCTTTATCTTGTCAGTGATTGATGTCAGACTGACAAGCCTAGAATTATCTAGGCCATCCCATTTACTCTTTTTAAAGATTGGCACATTAGCTTTCTTCCAGTCTTCTGGAACTCTTCCCGTGTTCCAAGACTTATTGAAAATGACCGTTAGTGGGCCAGTGAACTAAACCAAAAGAATCAGGACTTCATGCTCTGAGAAATCTAGCACAGGTACTGGGAAGAGTCAGAAGAAAGCAAGATAAAGGCGTCTCAATGTGTTATGGGGCATTATCTAAAACTGTATTGACCAGAAAGCAGCAGATGAATGTCCTTTGGGACCTCATGTGGTTTGAAATGTGTAGGGAATAAACTATTCTGCATTCTGGTTTATACTGTGTTCTTTTAATCATGTGACTGTTTGGTCCCAATTCACCTCCAATTTACACAGCGCTGGATTCTGCTACGTTTACGCTTTAGTAGCCTCTTGCTCCATTGATTTTAATGGCATTACTCCAGGAGTAAAGTATTTATTCAACACAGAATCCAGCCCACTGGTTTTTATCTGTGTAATTCCATTGCCTTTTTTGTGCAGTTAGTTGAAATTTACACCAATTTCCATTGAGTTCAGTGGGCTTTGAATGTGACCATGAGTGAGAAGAGAAGTGGACCTTTTGTTTCTCCGTGCGTTACGGTAAATGCTGATTGATATAAATACACTGATCCTCTATTTATTAACCTGTGGATTCCAGAAGATCACTTAATTAAACACAGGAGGAAGGGGCAGGTATCCGTATCACATAAACAAAAACAGCAAAACATCTAACCCAGACTGCAGGTGCTTCCTGCAGTTCTACCAGATGAATCTATTTGGCTTGCAATGATTCAAACACAAACCCCAGACATGACTAAAAATAATCTAATCAGAGCCCTTTCCTTTCAGATCGATAGCCCATTGTTGAGAGTGCTGGCCAAAGCTCTCTCTTGAGGGTCCCGTCACCTCCATACTTTGCGGCTGCATACAGCATGTGACAGCAGCCAGAGCAAACAGAAATGGAAGCCACAAAAATCAGGTTAATTGCTGTCACCAAGGAAGTCAAAACAGGACTTTTTATGTGGACACCATGTGGCACCATAGGTGCCAGTGGGAGTTGGGTGCCTAACACCTTTGAGAATCTGAATCCTACTGACTAGAACGGGAGGTTAGGAGTCTGTGTTCCTGAGTGTTATCCCAGCTTTGCTACTGACTTGCTGAGCGACCTTGGGCAAATCACTTAACTGTTAATTATTTCCATTATAGTAGCACCTAGGAGCACCAGTCATGTACCAGGACTGCATTGTCCTAGGCACTGTACAATACAGACCAAACAAGATTCCTTTCCCAAAGTGCTTACAATCTAAGACAAGAGACAATAGATGGACACAGACAGACGGGAGAGCACAAAGAAACAATGAGACAGTGCTGGTCAGCAATATTGGCAACGTTCGCAGTTTACCCATTTGTAAATGGGGATAGTAGTCACTTCCCAGGTGTGCTGTCGGACTCATCTAGTTAGAGTTTCTGAAGTGCTTTGAGATCCTTGGATGAAAGGCAACTGATTATAATTAATCGGTGGCCCATCAGCCAGTTTCTCTCTGTTTCGCTCTGTCAAATATCAGGTAAAGTTGCACAGTTACTTCATGTCCCAAAATACGAGCATTTACCCAGTGATCGTGTATACAAAACATTGTATTGTTGGTGTCAGGGCTTCCAGGTGAACCCGGAAGCTCCGCAGCGCAGCCACTGCTGCTGCATTCATCCAGGAGCACAAGAGACTCACAGATCCATAATCAGAGGTGGGCTAAGGTTATGCTTAGAACAACCTAGATGCTCCACAACCTTTCCAGTGACGCAAAGAAGTTAATATAATGAAGACCCAAGTATAGAATCATAGAAGATTAGAGTTGGAAGGGACCTCAGGAGGTATCTAGTCCAACCCCCTGCTCAAAGCAGGACTAACCTCAGCTAAATCATCCCAGCCAGGGCTTTGTCAAACCACAGCTTAAAAACCTCTAAAGATGAGATGCCACCACGTCCCTAGGTAACCCATTCCAGTGCTGCACCACCCTCCTAGTGAAAAACTTATTCCTAATGTCCAACCTAGACCTCCCCCACTCCAACTTGAGACCATTGCTCCTAGTTCTGTCATCTGCCATCACTGAGAACAGCCTAGCTCCATCCTCCCTGGAACCCCCTTTCAAGTAGTTAAATGCTGCTGTCAAATCCCCCCCACCCTTCTTCTCTTCTGCAGACTAAACAAGCCTTGTTCCCTCAGCCTCTCCTCATAAGTCTTGTGCTCCAGCCCCCTAATCATTTTTGTTGCCCTCCGCTGGACTCTCTCCAACTTCTCCACATCCTTTTTTTAGTGGGGGGCCCAAAACTGGACACAATACTCCAAATGTGGCCCCACCAATGCCGAATAGAGGGGAATAATCACTTCCCGTGATCTGCTGGCAAAGCCCTTTCTAATGCAGCCCAATAAGCCGTTAGCCCTCTTGGCAACCAAGGCACACTGCTGACTCATATCCAGCTTCTTATCCACTGTAACCCCCAGATCCTTTTCTGCAGAACTGCTGCCCAGCTCGTCGGTCCCCAGTCTGTAGCTGCGCATGGGATTCTTCCATCCCAAGTGCAGGACTCTGCACTTGTCCTTTTTGAACCTCATCAGATTTCTTTTGGCCCAATCCTCCAAATTGTCTAGGTCACTCTGTATCCTATCCTTACCTTCCAGGGTATCTACCACTCCCCCTAGCTTAGTGTCATCTGCAAACATGCTGAGGGTGCAATCTACCCCCTCTTCCAGATCATTAATAAAGATGTTGAACAAAACCAGCTCCAGGACCGATCCTGGGGCACTCCACTTGTGACCGGCTGCCAGCTAGACATGGAGCCATTGATCACTACCTGCTGAGCCCAATGAGCTAGCCAGCTCTCTGTCCATTTCATAGTCCATAGTATAGCCCAGACATTGGACGGGGAAGGCACCTGTTACAGATTCAGGCTGGTACTACTGTTGTCATTTTGTCTTCACGTGGAGTACAAGACAGGGCCTGATGCCTTCAGTCTATTCCCCTAACCAAGGCAGGATTGGTCCCTTCAATGAATTCTGCAGTGTTTTGCCCAGTTCAGCTTTAAGGGGATCCCTTCAATGCAGCAATGCACTCAATATGTCAGCCTAGCAGATTTCACCATTGCTGACATTCAGTCCTGGTTTTCTTTTGCCCCTTACTCCTAGTTGTACCACCCTGAACAATAGCCGTTCCTTAGAGCCAGGGAACTCCCTGATGAGTGACTACTTACATGAGGAGTTGCACTGGAGTTAATGGTGAACTGGTTGGGGTAACTGCTTATTAGGATGAACAAAGCGTTCATAACCTAACCCCCTTGAGCTTTTCATCCTTCAGATACATCTCATACCCCTCCCTCAATGTACACACCATACTTGTCATTACTAGGTATTACCACAATGAACTCGCCCGTCATAGGCTGCACACGTACTGCCCTTAAATGCTCTGAAAGCTTGGCACATGCAGAAGAATTTAGATCAGCTCTGACGTTCTCCTGGAAAACATTCAGGGCAGGTGGTGCCAAGGGCAGGACTAGAAGCCCACAAAATAAGTCTCTTCTGGCTCAAGTGTCCCCTTTTAAAGTGTCCTTTTAAAAAGGGAGGGTCTCCCCTCTCCCCACTGAGGGACTGCCTGATAATTTCTGATGACAGGCTGCGGATGTTACATTAGAGGGCTGAGGCAGGAATGCTAATGATCAGAGATATTTCCACTGTCGCCTGCCACAGTTCCAACCTTCCTATGCAGCTGGCAGACTCAGGCGAGGCGTTCTGCAGGTTTGTTCTAAGGATTCTTCTAATATCTGTGCATTTGCTCTCACCTCTCCTTTTGCTTGAATCTTCAGCCAGGTCCACAAAGACATTTGCACCAATTTAACTGAAGGTGAGATTATAAACCAATTTAGCGAATGTGGTGCAGCTGTGACTGTGGACGCCCTGTAGCTGATTTGAGCCTGCTTTGGAGCAGCTGCGACTGTAGATATACATAGAGATTTGCATCAGTTTTGCTAAACTGGTTTAATTAAACTGGTGCAAATTTGTGTGTAGACAAGATTTTGGCCTCTCCATTGAGTCATGTCCCCCGTGCCCCTTCCCACTGCCAGCATGGGGGGGCATGGCCAGGGGAAAGGAAACGTAACTGCTGTGGTGGCAGGCATCGATGCATCAGCATCGATTGACCAAGTCCATGTAGATCCACTCAGTTAATGGGAGAGCACTCGCCTGTCGACTCAATTAGTCCATGTTCCTGAAAGGTGGAATGCAGCATTGACGGGAGAGTGTCATGAAGACGCCGCGCTGTGTAGACATAAGTACGTTGACACGAGATATGCTAATTATGTTACATAACTAGCATATCTCACATTGACCCAGCACGGCCATGTACACCAGGCCTAAGAAAGAAAAGTAACCATCCCTCCTCCATGCTGAAATCATTACACCAGGACAAGTTCTGTGTGTAGACAAGACCTGAGTGATTGTGGAGAACAAGTCCGAATAAAAGGCGATGGGACTTGTGCTGCTAAATCACAAAGGTGTTTTTGAAAATTCCACTCCTAATGAACACCCTGGTATCCCATAACTCTTTCCCCTCCTCAGCTTCTAAAGGGTTTTCAGACCATCAAGGATCTCTCAGTTTGTACAGGTTTGACTCTCTCCCCGTTCCATCCAGCTATGCTCAAAAGATGGACAAAGATGTGGGTCGCCGTGAGCTTACCATGGCCACTCCAGAATTGGCCAGAGGAGTCACTATAGAGCAGTGAGACCTTGCCCACCATCTCCAAGAGCTAAGCCCTAGAGCTTGTTAGGAATTTTTTGACAAAACGTTTTTTCATTGTAAAATGCTGATTTGACAGAACCAAAACTTTTTATGGGAAAGGGTCGATTTTGACAAATTTTCTGTTGCCAAAATAATTTTGAAAAACTTTCAAAATTGCCATTTCAATGTCTTCTAAACAAACAATTCCAGTTGTCAGCTGGAAACAACATTTCATTGCTAAACTTAAGAAAATCTACAGCAAGACATACAAAGAAGGTCAAAATAAAGGTGAAATGATCAAAACAAAACATTTGATGGATTGGATCCAAAAATTGTTTTTATTACTTTTAGGGCTGTAGGTTCACAAAAACTTTGGAGATTTCAATTTTTTGTTCTGATCTGAGATGGGAATTTTTTTTTTATTTTTTTCTTGAAAATTTTCACAGGACGGGAAAATCATTTTCTGCTCAGCTATTCTCGGTGCAGATTTTTGCGAGATCCTTGGCTTCTGCCTGTTTGGGACCAAAAGCTCTAGCTCACTGATCCTCGTTCCCAGAGACAGCATGGGCAGCAGGGGGACAAGTTCTATTCGCATTGCCTTCAGCTCCATTCGAGAAAGCCCACCAGACCACAGACTGCTCTCCATGGTCCAGTCAGCATCAGCCTTCTCTGCTGAGTCAGCACAACGGAGCCAACTCTTCATACCACAGACAAGGAGAAGGTGCGTTTTGCAAGACACACCTCTCTATTTCAATTTCCAGGGGCCTGTCAGAGACCTCCAGAATCATTCCACACAGGCTATAGCTAATGCTGGCTGGATTGGTTTCAGGATTGGTTTGTGTCTCTGTGCCAGGTTCTAGTTCTGGTTTTCCCAGACTTGGGGAGGGATTCAGGGGCTGTGGGAGAGAGGGATGGAAAATGAAGTCTGGCAGAGGGCCTCTGGGAATGCCCACCTGCGGCTTTGAGACTGAGGAAATAAACAGAGTGAAAATCAACACCGCATCTTTCCACACTGAAAGTTCCAGGACCAGCCAAGAAGGCTTCTCACTGTACAGCTACTATAGGCTTGATGACAGGAAAGCTAAGAATACCAACATCCTGTTTACCAAACAGCACGCAGTGGTAGCGCAGAGTGTGGGATCAGCCGGCTGCACTCAAGCCGTGATTGCGTATTCTGAGCCAGCTGTTAAACAATATGGTGGCTGCATAGAAGAGAGCCTAACTCATCTCTCTTTAGCCCAAACGGAAGCCTTAAGATTCACCCACATCTTTGGCATCTAAATAAAAGCTCTTTTTGTTTTGCAGATAAGACATTTCCCTCTCCCAGTCTCTTACTGGGATTTTTGCCAGTTCTCCCTATACCAGAATAAGACTCTGTGGCAGCAAACCCTATGAAATGCTGCCAGCTTAGTTCACACTGAACATTTTTAGGAAGCCTAAAAGCTATTTATAGAAGCAGTGTGGGGCAGTGTAGAGGAGAGATGGGCCCCAGGCCAGAAAGTTCAGGCCAAGATCCAAAATTTCCCAAATTCTGTGGTATTTAGATTTGTAGTTTGGGTTTGGCCCATTATATAGACCAGGCAGGATGAAGATTAGGTCCAGATGCAGATCTGAGCTTCCTCAGAGCGTCGGAATCCAGTGTTTTCAGTTGGGCATGGTTGGTTCAGAGGACAGGAGCCTGTCAGAGACAAGAGAAAGTCAAAGCCCTCTCCACTTTTAAAGATCCCCTGGCATTTGATGAGAGTAAAGTCCTTAGTCTTGAGCTCCTGGCTGAGCTCCAAAGAGTAGAATTACATTCTTCCTCCTTAAATTCCCACTACATTTTCAGCTGCGGGTGGCACACTTCACGTGCTGACCCCTGAACTGCTGTGTGATGTGGCTGTGCACTGTTAAACAGCTGCAGCGTTCCATTTCAGAGGTGGCTGCATTTGGCTGTTGGTGGGTAAAAGAGCCGCTGAATATTCTTGCTTACCTCAGCAGTGTCAAGAGGCTTAGTTAGTATGTTTGTAAAGCGATTTGAGAAAAGCCGTTGAAACGCAGTGCAGGCATGCAAAGCAGAGAGAACATGAATCATCCACAAAACCGTGAATTCTCAGAGAAAACAGAGACCATCACCCGAAGGATTTAGAGCCACGTGATTTAGTAAGGTCTCTTGATTAAGACCTAATTACTCTTGCAAAATATATAACCTTTATTAGTATAGTACGAAGCTTCATGACTAAAACTATTGTTCTCGGAATACAGTATCATTTTCTGATGCAGCACCCTTGATATTTGATTGCTTATTAGCTGCAGAATTAATCCACAATGGGTTTCCCAAGCATTGTTGTGGAATAACAGGCTCTCTTGGTATTTATATTAAACTGAGTCTACTAATGCCTACAGTGCAAGACTGGGTGAAGGGAGGATCATTTAATCTATGTAAACTTTTGGCTAAATTTTGCAGCCCTTAATCAGGCAAAACCTCCACTGAAGTTAAGGAGAACTTTGTTCCATTAAGGACCATAGAATTTGTCCCTTTGAAAGGAAGGAGGCTCTTATAGTTAAAGCCTAGCACTGAGCAACAAGGGATTAGGTTCAATTCCCAGCTCCGTCATGAGCTCACTGTGTGACCTCTGACAAGCCACTTGCCCTAATGCTCTGTATCTCAGTTTATGTACCTGTAAATATGAGGATAACAACACTTTCCTCTCTCAAAAGAAGTTGTGAGACAAAATTCATTAATGTTTGTGCAGTGCTATCTGATCGGAGGGCGAGGACTATAGAAGTGCAAAGAATTACAGCATGTAAGCTCTCTGGGGCAGGAAATGTGCCTCCTTTTGTATTTGTGCAGCTCCTAGCACATTGTGGGTGTTCCCAGAAATAAATAACACTTTCAGCTAAAAGATACAACTAAGAATTGCACAGTGTTAAGATTTTTTAAAAGGCAGATGAGGGAAGAAAGAGCAAAATGGGACAAAATTAAACAAGATCGAACCTTTTGCGAGTGGAGCAGGCTGATAAAGGAGGAGAGGTTTCTGGTTTGGCTTCGTGGGTTTTTTGTTTTAGAAAGGGGGTTGTTGTGAATAAATAAATGGGGAGCACCCCATAAATAAAGCCAGTCCAGGCTCCAAAACTTGTCAATTTCAAGTTTTCACTCCTCCGCACTGTCAGTGATTCCCTGTCTTGTGTCCTTCAGAGGAAGAGAGTGTGCAAAGGGGAGGAGGGGGTGGGAGAGAGAGAGAGACCGAATGCCAAAGGCAAAGGAGGGAAGCAGAAATAGACAGGTGCATCTCCCCAGTTTGTAATGGCTTAACTCATCAGAAAATACGTGACTAGCCAATTGCCTTCTCTCAAAGGCTACTCATTGGCTCATTCGCTATCCCTGTACATCAGATACCGACACAGTATGCCATGTGTAAGCATACCAGTGGAGCTGTCTGTGCCTAAACACGTGGCAGAAATGAGAGCCACTGCTCAGCTGGACTTTCTCTATGGCCATGTGAAGAGACATATGGTTGAACGTGTCCCCGATGCAACTTTGATCTCAGACAGGTTCATCCAGCTCCGAGTCCCTGCCCAGCAGTGAAGACAGCCAGTATTTTCTTGGAGGTTATCATCTGTGGGTGACTCCCTGGCTGAGTCAGTCCGGTGCTAAATAACGACTCACCCTCTACTCTGCTCTGCTGTTAGCATAGTACTCTGAGCAACCTCTGATTCTAGCTAGGAGTCACCCAGCTGCGAGCCCTCTCTGGCATACACTCCGTTGCTACACTAGAGTCCCTCAGTGCAGCCACGGGCTGCTGTGGGTTCCACGGGTGAACCGGCAGCAGCCAATTCTGGCTCATGCACCGCTTGTTGGCTCCTGCCTTTCCTTTACAGCCACTAAGATGTTCATCTTCCGGCTGGCTCAGCCCCTATTCAGTGAAGCTGCCTTACTCCCTAGGAGCAGCTGGCGAGCTCCCTCTGTAGGAGATACCATCTGTATACACCACCTGTATGTACAGCTGGCTCTGGCTTCCATCCCACTGCATGGCAGCTCCTGCCGGCAGGCATTGGCTTGTTCTCCTCACCCCTTTGCACCAGCATCTCCAACATTACTAGATGACCCTAACAGACGCATGCGCTCAGTGGTAATAGTTTCAAGGGGGGAGGAAATAAATTTCTGCCAAGGAACATCATGTTGGGTTGGAATTCTTTGAGCGTGTCAGTTAAGTAGTGGAAAGAGGCAGATGACATGAGAGGCAAAGGTTAAAAAAACCTGGGCATGTTTAGTCTTGAGAAAAGACAACTGAGAAGAGACCTGATAACAGTCTTCAAATATGTTCGGGGCTGTTATAAAGAGGACAGTGATCAGCTGCTCTCCATGTCCACTGAAAGTAGAACAAGAGGTAATGATCTGAAGCAAGAGAGATTTAGGTTAGCTATGAGGGGGAAACTGTCTAAAGGTCATAAAGCTCTGGAACAGACTTCCCAGGGAGGTTGTGGAATCGCCACCAGTGGAGGTTTTATGAACAGGTTGGACAAACACCTGTCAGGGATAGTTTATGTTCCTTGATGCTGCCTCAGTGCAGGGGGCTGGACTTGATGACTTCACAAGGTCCCTTCCAGCCCTACATTTCTATGAATTTTATGTTGAAAAGGCCTTTGACAAGGTCATTGGTTGAGAGGCAAAGTACTGTCATGGAGCAAAAACTGGCTAAGAGACAAGATAAAGAGAAGGATTAAATAATCCATTAAATGCTCCAGGGAAGATGAAGCGAAGATGTTCTCAGTGATGGCAGATAACAGAATAGGGAGCAATGGTCTCAAGTTGCAGTGGGAGAGATCTAGGTTGGATATTAGGGAAAAAAATGTCACTAGGAGGGTGGTGAAGCGCTGGACTGGGTTACCTAGGGAGGTGATAGAATCTCCATCCTTAGAGATTTTTAAGTTCTGGCTTGACAAAGCCCAGACTGGGATGATTTAGTTGGGGTTCATCCTGCTTTGAGCAGGAGGTTGGACTAGATGATCTCCTGAGATCCCTTCCAACCCTAATCTATGATTTTCATCCTGGCAAAAAGTTAACAGTGGGCTGCCTACATGAAGTGTTCTTTACTGTGTTTATTAACAATTACTTATTATTATTTATTATTTATTTAATCATTAATAAAAACCCAGGATTACAAATGAAGACAGGTAAACCACAGGTCACACCATACATGCTCAGGCCTTCTGCCAAGAGATAGATCTGAATTGAAAAACTCTGATTTGGATGTCAGCCCCACTAAGATCTGGGGCATGAGTACCTGTGTCATACCCAAAGCTGTGGATCAACTCAGTATATAGATGGCACCCAAGCCGGAAAACTCAGCTAAGGTTTTTGAACAAACCAAAGCCTATTGGCAGGTGGAAGGTTTCTACTACAGGGCTAGGACCCAAGTCACATAGCTCAGGTCTGGATTCCAAAATTCAAGGATGCTCAGACGTGGAGGTTTGGTTGGGACCTGTGATGGGGGCTCACCCCACAGCAGCCCCGAAGGCTTTAAGGTGGCTCAGAAGAGGCAAACTAACCTTATAGGCTGTACCTGGGGGAGAGCCAGGGACTGATAATGGCTAACTGAGGAGGAAGCCCAGCTAGCCAGAAGCAGGCTGTGTTCCTATAAAGCCAGGTTGCTGAGAGCAAGTGGAGAAGGAGGAAATCCAAGGAGGAAGCAAAAGCCCTATGATCCTTACCATGAAAGAGACAGAGGGGGTGTAGAAGGAAGCCTGCAGAGGGTGGAGTAGGAAGGAAGAAGCCCAGGGAAATGGCAGCAAGGGTTGAGATGGTGCAGACGTTGGCTGCTGATTGTAGGGTTCTTGGGCTGGAACCCACAGCAACGAGCGAGCCCAGGCTCCCCTACCAGCCACTGAGAAAGTGGCACGGTCCTGGATGAGAAGACTGCCTGGAATGGCAGCCGGATAACTGGTCCAGTGAGACTTTGTCCCCCTGGAAGGGGAAGGCAGTATAGTGACCTCGCTGAAGGCCAAGCCACAAAGAGGAAGTGCTGCAATGCCTAGAGAGCAAGAAAAGCCACGGCATGAGCAAGCGAAGGAAGGGGGCATCAGACCAGCCAGAGCTAATCCCCAGACACAAAGGGACACTCCCTGGTGAGTAAACCCCATGCCAGGCCCCTTAGAGAGAGACCCCATTTGCAAGTTTCAGATCTCCAACGTCACCAATCTCAAATGCTCACGAATCATGAATCAGGCAAAAATCAGGAGTGGCTTAGAAAGCATTAGATTTTAAAAATAAGACAGGTGGGTGCTTTCCATTTGCCTTCTGTACCTTTAGAGCTCACATTTCCAAGCTCCTCTCTGCAACCAGGAGGGCCGGAAACATGCCATTTTTTAAATGAAGGTTGAGCTTCTAGTGTATTCAACTGACTCCAGGGTCTAAGGCTTTAAGAAAGACAACAAGGATCCCTGGATCTACAAACACCTGCTCACAGGAGGTATTCGTCTTATTTATTACTTGTATTTTCATAGCACCTAGAAGCCCTAGTCATGGACCAGGACCCCATTGTGCTTGGGGCTGTACTAACACAACAAAAACACAGTCCCAGCCCCAAAGAGTTTATGGGAGCCAGAATTTAACTTGGAGCCCATCTGAGTTTCAAGTGTGCGACAAACCTTGAACCCAACTGACTTTCTCTGCTTTTGAAGATGGCAATCCCTTAGACAGCTCTAAGTGGAATCTCCCCTAAGGACAGCGCAGCGCATAGGCTCAGGAGCACACCGGAGCACGTGCCATCGATCTCCAGGGAGTAAGTCAATATGAAACGCTCCCGCCCTGAGCATTTGCAACCGAAGTGGAGTTACAGAGCAGCAGTGCACATCGCACGCATCACTGTGTGTCGGCATCATTGGGGCTTATTAATTGCGTCTTCCTCCCGAGCCCTTGGGGGGATGAGATGAAATGACATTTTCAAACATATAAGCCATCTCCCCCTCCCCACAAAAGTGCTGCCAAACAAACAGAGCCTCCAGACCTGTGGCACGGACATTGATTCCATATGAACTGGTTTGTTTATGTTGAGCTTGGCTCAAAAGCGGAGATGAAAGGCTGGATCTAAAGTCTGGCGAAGGGGAATGTGGGTCAGCTCTCCCTGTGCATGAGCTGGGGCTCCATCATCCCCATCTCCACTTCGTACCCTCTTTAATATAGTTCTTGTGGTGGTGTTGTTAAGACAGCTGCATCAATTGTTCCAGGAAATCCTGTCCCGAGAAGGGACAGCTCCTGTGTATAGGAAGGAAGGCCGGGGAAATGAGGTTGTGTGGATTCTAAACAACAATATCCTGTGCAAGTCGACTCTTAGGCTGGGTCCAGTGATGTTTTCACCTTCCAGTAAGTTTCTTCAGCCAGAACTACCTGTGATTGAGACCAAAGACTTGGCAGATCTCATCTCTTCCCCTCACCCCTTTGGCTCTGCCTGCAAGTCCCATCAAACCCCTTTTAATGCTTTCTTCCATGCTGCTGGGAACTCCCTCCTCTTCCCAGTGTCCCAGGCAGGCACCCATCCCACCTGTTCTGAAATCCCTCCTCAAAGCTCACTTTTCTCCGCACCCTGCAAGACCCAGCCCAACATCCTAGTCTATAGACTATCAAGGTTCTAAAACAGTTTTCTGCCGAGCGGCCCGTGTGTCTGTGTTGTCTGTCGAAGCTGGGTGACAGAGCCTTCCTTAAGTCAGTGTTAGGGGTAGCTGTGTCATTACCACTCTGCATTCTCCCTCTGGGGTAGGGCACCTACAACCCTATACCTAAACTGAGAGTATCCCCCTCCTTCCTGGGGTAGCAAAGTTTTCAAACAGGACAGGGCTCCAATAAGCCATTTTTGGCCCTTTCTGAGCCACAGCTACTCCTGCAGTCCCCCAACAGTCCTTCACCCCTACATGGGGTCGTAGCTCCCCACCTCAGGGATCTGTGCAACCATTCCACCCCCTAAGGCAGGAGAGTAAAGAGAGAGGGCTTCTTTTCACTCTCTCTGCAAGTCAGCCTGGGACCTCTAAACATTTGGGCAGGTGCCCACTCAAGGTCCCAAGTATCATTTGTCCCAGGCCACCCCCTTCACTTCCACTTTCTTTCCCTTGGTGCCAGAGCTCACCAGCACCACTTAAAGTCCAGCTTGTAACTACCCTCCAAGAGCATCTTATTGCCCTACCTATCTCCTGATCTACTTTGCAGTCAAGCGATTCCTCTCTGCTGGGAGCCCTGTGTCATTCTTGCTCAACCTTAGTCATCTCCTCCTTCCTGGATCACCTACTACTACTCTCTAGTGGGGAAGAGGTAACACATATATCCCATCCCCTTTCCCAATAATGTGCTCCTTGTTTGCACTTCTCTATTCCTAAATGGTCCTTGTGGATCTTCAGTAGCATTTCTTTTCAGGGGTCCTGGAAATACAACCTTCCTGCCCTTGAAAATCACTCCATCTATCACAGTAAGTTCATGTCTGCAGTTCCAATAGTCTCTTATACTTGGACAGTAACTGTTTATTTCTTCAAGCCACTCTTTAATTATCACTTCTATAAGGATCCTCAACAATTCATCTTTCTCTTTTTCCCCTCTTATTTTCTGCAGTTTCCTGTTAGCTATGGGAATTGACTTTACAATCATATCTACAGAGGCTTGCATTGCTGTCTCTATAGTCTTCTCTGGTTTCATAGTGAGAGTCACTGCTCTGGAAAATGCACCTGCAGTGAACATGAATTTACTGGGTGTGTAGGTCACAACCAGATCACACTTTTGCAGCTTTATCATCATTCTTTGAATCCTCAAGGTAGGGTCATTTAGCTGTTTGCTGTTTGTTTAGCTGTTTGCTAAATAAAGCTATAAGGGGCTTATGGTCCATTTCAACTTCCACTGTCTGGCTGTAAATATACTGATTTAATCTCTCACAGGCAACCACTATTCCTAAAATCTTCTTCTCAATCTGGGTGTATCTGGTTTCTGCCTCATTCAGTGGTTTGGATGAATCTGCCTCTAGTTGCCAACAATCCTTACACTTCTGTAAAATCACTGCACCTAACCCAGACTGTGAAGCATCTGCTGAAATTTAAATAGGCTTTCCTGCTGCATAGGACTTCAACACTGGCTTTTGTATTAGTCATTGTTTTAAACCTTCCCATGATTCCTCCTGTTCTGTACCCCCAACACCATTCATTTTTATTCACTAGGAGTTTTCTCGAAGCTGCTGCTTTGGTAGCTAGATTAGATATGAATTTTCCAAGATAATTAATCATTCCCAGGAACCAATGGACATCTTTCTTTGACTGAGGATGTGGCATCATTTCAAGAGCTGAAATCTTCCTCATCAGGTTTTACACCTTCTTTGGAAATAATGTCCCCAACAAAAGTCAGTTCTGTAACCCCTAAAACATATTTCTCCCTATTTAGTTTGAAGTCTGCAGATCTAGTGGCATCCAGGACTTCTCGAAGTCTACAATCATGCTCCTCTTTTGTTGAGCCCCAGATAATGATGTCAACCATTGAGGTGTCAACACTCTTAATATGTTCATAGGTTACATGTATGGTTTTGAAGTACATTTCTAGTGCTGAAGCTATGCTGAAGGGTAATCATAAAAATCTGTATCTTCCAAATGCAGCATTAAATATGCATAGTTTTGAGCTTTCTTCAGTTAACTTTAGCTGCCAAAACCCTGAGGATGCATACAATTTATTGAAATATTGAGCATTTGCAAATTGAGCCATAATCTTCGCAGAACATACCATCCCACAGATCACCAAGCTCGCCAACTATCACAGAACCCTGGATCCCCCAACAATCCACGCCACAGACACCTCCTAACTGCCCTGAAAACTTTGGGCCCCCCAAACATTCCACCCCACAGCCCCCAACTGCTTTGGAATTATGGGGGGCCCCCAAGATTTCACCCACATACCACAGAGCACATTGAGGAGTCTCAAGGCCGGTCCCCAGAGTTGTGTAAAAAGCGGTAAATCTACCTTGTGGCTATCTTGAACAACCCCATACTGGGATGGTGAACAGGAGAGAGTTAAAGAACCAGGGAGCACCTCAACTGACATTGAGCCATGGGACCCACCCAACTGCCATGGAATGTTTGGGCCGCCCATGACATTCCACCCCATAGTCCCCCAACTGCCATAGAACCATGGGATCCCCCAACATTCCACCAAAC
>ML675627.1:7751764-7811317 GCA_007922155.1 Mesoclemmys tuberculata | reverse complement strand
AACCATGGGATCCCCCAACATTCCACCAAACAGCCCCCCAACTGCCAGAGAACCATGGAATCACCCAACATTCCACCAAACAGCCCCCCAACTGCCAGAGAACCATGGGGTCCCCCAACATTCCACCCCATAGTCCCCCAATTGCCATAGAACTATGGGATCCCCCAACATTCCACTACACAGCTCCCCAACTGCCAGAGAACCATGGAATCACCCAACATTCCACCAAACAGCCCCCCAACTGCCAGAGAACCATGGGGTCCCCCAACATTCCACCCCATAGTCCCCCAACTGCCATAGAACTATGGGATCCCCCCACCATTCCACCACACAGCTCCCCAACTGCCAGAGAACCATGGGGTCCCCCCACATTCCACTCCAGAGCTCCCCAGCCATGGAATCTTTGCCCTCCCAACATTCCACCCCCACAACCCTCAACTATTGGGAACCGTCACCTCTTTATGGGGCATACGGCCCCCTTCCACCCTGTGGTGTGAGGAACAAAAGTTGCCTGCCCTGAGTACAGTGATTTCCAGGCCAGCAGGGCCAGGGCCCCTGTGGGGAAATTATTCCCCTGTCACACAGTAATACCACTGGGACCAAAGGCTTCTCTACATGGGAGAGGGGAGTCACTAGGGGCCAAGTCTGACTGTGAGAGTCAGGACCCTAGGGGTACGTCTACACTGTGATAAAAGCCTTATGGCACAGCTGCAGGTGGCCTGGATCAGTTATCCTGGGTTCTCTGGGCTTGGACTACCAGGCTATAAAATTGCAGTGTTTTAAAAGATTTTTTTTTTTTAAGTTTGCAAATTCTGGGAGGGGAATTAATGGAAGAAAATCCTTCCCCCAGACCCCTCCAACACCACCATTCTCCCCTGGATTCCTGAAGGCAGTTAGGAAATGCTTTCTTTCTGCACTGAAAATAAAATGAGTAATTTCAAAACATGAGAAGTTTGTTTTGTTTCGTAGCTAGGCCATTTTGTGAGGGGAGGGAGGTTCATTAAGAACCAGTTGCCCCCCTCTCTCCCCAACATCAGCCTTTCTGTGCTCGGCTAATGCCCACCACAAAGAGGGTTAGAAATCATCTTTCCATGGT
This sequence comes from Mesoclemmys tuberculata, assembly GCA_007922155.1. Classification (NCBI taxonomy): domain Eukaryota; kingdom Metazoa; phylum Chordata; order Testudines; family Chelidae; genus Mesoclemmys; species Mesoclemmys tuberculata. The sequence goes on along the minus strand of ML675627.1, from coordinate 7,810,221 downwards.
TCCCCATCACCTCCCACTCTTTCATGTATTTATCCACTGCGAGGCAAGGCAGTGTTGTTCTCCCCATTGTACAGAGAGGGAACAGAGACACCAAAGCCCAGATGCCCATTGGTATTGATTTTCATGGATGTTGGGCACCTTTGAGGATCTGGGCCTAAGTCACTTGCCCAAGCTCATACAGGGAGTTTGTGGCACAGCAGGGATTTGAAACCTAGTCTCCTAAATCCTAGCATAGTGCCCTAACTACTGGGACATCCTTTCTCTGTAAGGACCTCGGTCCACAGAACCCTTTCAGTGGCATATCCCTCAGCGTTCCCTCTGACAGCTTCCCTAGACACCATGTCCCTCATTAAAATCCCTCTGCTGCTGTCCACCCAGCAGAAGAAAGGGAAATAATATTACCCAGTGTTGCTCCTTTCCCTCCCTCTAACTTCCTGTGGGCCATGACCTGAGACAAAGGGAATATGGCTATTTCACAGTAATTTCTTCAGCTAGCTGGAGTAGACATTCTCCTAGGGTAAAGTCTGCAGACTTATTGCAATAAGCTGTGGAGCAATAGTAGAAAATACATAATATTGCCTACTATAACTGAATGTTAACTACATTTCTTAATTGGACCACTAGAGGACGGCAAAGGACTATTTTAGTTTCTTGTGGGCACCCTCTGTGGACAGCTACAAGTGAGCTCCAGCCTTGAGTCATAGCAGGTCTACAATGCAATAAAACACCCACAGCTGGCCTGAGTCAGCTGACGAGGGCTGCAGGGCTATAAAATTGTAGTGTCGATGTTCGGGCTCAGAGCCCAGCTTTAGGACCCTCCCGACGCACAGGATCCCAGAGCCCAGACTCCAGCCTGAGCCCAAATTAGAATCATAGAATCATAGAATATTAGAGTTGGAAGGGACCTCAGGAGTATCTAGTCCAACCCCCCGCTCAAAGCAGGACTAACCTCAGCTAAATAATCCCAGCCAGGGTTTTGTCAAGCCACTTCTTATCTTATTCTACACTACAATTTGATAGTCCTGCAGCTTTAAGTCAGCTGGCACCAACTGCAGGTAGACATACTCATACACTGCCATACTCTGAGTATGGCAGTGTAGACATACTCATAGAATTTAAGGGCAGAAGGGATCACCAGATAACGTAGTCTGACCTCCAGCAGATCACAGGCCACCAACAGCACCCAGCACCCATACATTAAGAATTCACTAGCAGGATAATCTGGTGACACGCTGGATAATAAAACACATAGCCTTTCACCTGTACAAATCAGGGTCAGGGCAGTAGGGAGTGAAAATTATTGCCATCCAGTAGCTTGTATGAAATGAGTCTGATTGTTTTAATCCAGTCCCCAGTATGTCAGTGTCCCCATAAAAAAGACATCCAAAATGCATACCCTTGTTAGCAATCATGGCAGAGAAGCAAAGGCCTGAACAGGCCATAGACTGAGCTATCTACCAGCTTGTAGGTGTTCATCTTAGATTTAAAGGATGAGTACGTGGATAGAGTGGGGAAAATTGCATTGCAGCTGGCTCTACTGTTCCTGCTCTGAGCGCTTCTATTAGACTTGCACTGACTACACATAAAAGAGAACTAGATAAAAGGCATTCCTGCTCAACAGTCATCTACTCACCAATAATGGAGACAGAGCAATATGTGTTATTCCCCCTCACCCCAAAAGGGGTTCAGCACTAGCTCCTTCGGAAGGCATTAGGAATGTCAGTGCTTTGCAAAGCTGTGGCACCCTATTGAGCTAGCATAGAACCAGCGATGGGGGAGGCAAATTTTAGGTACACAGGCCTTTACCAGCACAGTGTTGTAATTTAGAGCAGATCTAAACACTCAAACTCGCACCATCACATAAGGTGTGAATTAAAACTGATTTTGTTATGCTGGCGCCAATTTGTGTGTAGACACTTATTTTGGAATACAAGTGGCTAAAGCAACTTTGTGAAAGTTGGTTTGCTTCTAAAATGCCTTTATTATTAATTATTATTAGTTAATTAGTTGTATGGCACCAGTCATGAGTCAGGACTCTAGGATGACCAGATGTCCTAATTTTATAGGAACAGTCTCCCTGATATTTGGAACTTTGTCTTATATAGGGGCCTATTACCCTCTACCCCCGTCCCGCTTTTTTACACTTGCTATCTGGTTACCCTACAGAACTGTACTAGGTGCTGTACAAACACAGAACAAAATGCCAGCCTCTTGCTCACAAAAAGTTTACAGTCTAAATATCAAACAAAAGATGGAGACAGTCAGACAGGAGAGTATAAAGAAACAACGAGACCGTACCGGTCCGGGTTACAGGTAGTGGACTCAGCACATCCTCTGCCTAACATGTCAAGTTTTTTTGTAGGCACCACGGCAAAGGAGAGCTTATCCACTTTTATTCCCAAATAGGAGTGTCCATGTACAGACTTGCACTGAAATAATTAAATGGGTTTTAAGAAACTAATTTTGGGCTGCTATTTTGTGATTAATTTTCATTGATTTTCATAAAGAGGCAATGAAAATATGAAAAGATCAATGACTTGCAGCTTGTGTATGTCTCCACATATTGCTCATTTCACATGATAGCCAATAAAATTATGCAGTAACAAAACTTTACAACTTGTCAGAGCTGCTAGACCAGACAATACAAAATCAGACACTATTATACAGACATGACATGTTAGCATGGAAGTAACAATAAAAAAAATTAAATAAAAGACATAGACAAATAGGCAAAAAAGAGAAAGAGGAGCCCAGGGAAGACGGTAGGAGAAGAGGGAAAGGAAAAGCAGATGGAATGGAAGTCTGACATTATTTGATCTATTTCAGTATTATTTATCCAAACGAATTGAGAAACGGGGTCCACCTTTTTTCAAATTCATATAATTGCTGTCTACGTTGATAAGCTGTTCTTTCTTTCACTGCTATCTCAGACAAGCCTGTAAACCACTGATCTGTCCTGGGCATAAGCCTGCATTGTTGTCAAATCAAACATGTAGTAACCATTGCAGCCCTCAAGAACCAAAGTCTTTACAGTGGAGTTAAACCTGGTATAGTAGGTCCATAATCTAGGATCCAGTTTTCAGCTGAGGTTTAGTTGCTGAAGCTAACCACTATTTTCACTCTTACCTCTTTCCACAGCTGCCTGACAGTTGAGCAGTCCCATAGTGTATGCATCAGGGCTCCTTTTTCTTTGTTACACCATTAACAACTTACAGAGGACAAGGCCCCCATTTTGCACAACTTTTGTGGCATCCAATACATTTTGAATGGAATCTTTTGCTATACCAGGCATAACCTAAGATCCACAGAAGCATTTTTAACATTCCATAATATGCTCCACCACTGGAGTTCTTTTTTCACAAAGAACTCCAGACCAGTAAAGTCCCTCTTCATTAGCAAAGCATACAGAGCAGACCTGTGCCTAGGGATTTTAGGAAGGTAGCTCTGGATTCTCTGAGTGCTAGGGCATCCAGACCAAATATCTGTTAACCAATGTTCTAGCTCTAAGTACTTCCACTCTGCTGAAAGTAGAAGGTCATATTATTGAAGTTAGCAAGGAGGAGGGTGAAGAACTCAACCAACAAAATATCTGTCCCTTGGAACTAGAACTGGAGATGACTTGCTAGGATCTCCTGGGGAGGAGAATATATGGTAGCCTAATTAGAGACGGGCCTGGAACAAAACCCAGACCTGGACACTCCAGACTAGAGAAAAGTTTGGATTCAGACCAGAACTTTGTAGCTAGAACCCATTTCTGTCCCAAACTCCAACAGAGACACGATGCATAGAGAAGATACAACACAAAGGAGTTTGACTGCAGACAAATCTAGTGTCTTTTGGAAAGGGAAGAATAATCTCAAATTGCCAAAGAAATTAAAATCATTTACAAACTTGGAGCCAGATTTTCAGAAGATCTCAGTTGCTATGTAGGTAAGGGCCGGATTTCCAATAGCGTTTACTATAAAATGTACTGAGACCTTGTAACAAACTGATTGTGTGTGCTGAGCTTTTGACAATCTTACCTTAGAACATGATCCCATAGAGTCCACAGCTGTACCTCTGAACTCTAGGTCTTTACTGACCAAGGACAACACCTGTGAATGGAGTGGTGTGAGCTGAGGGGCATGTGAAAGGAACTTTTGGTGCCTGGATTTAAGAACCTGAGGCAAAGGACACTGCCCACTGAACTCTGGGGTGGGTGTTTTGCTCATAATTCTATGCATTTGAATCCTGCTTGAAGCATTTTCCCACGTTAATGTCCGGTTACTTTCCCCCTTTTATTAAAAGTTTCTTTTTTACGCTCAGTCTCTGTGATTGAGAGAGGAGAAGTGTTGCCTCTAGAGTCACCCAAGGAATGGTATGTAACTGTCCCAGGTTACTGGGTGAGGGCTTGAGCCGGTTTTGTGATGTATTGTTGAAAAGAAACCCCTAGATATTGAACCCAGCCCTTGTAGCTGCCGACTCCAACTGGCAGAATGGTTACATATGGAAAGTGCTGTAGAACAGCAGTTCTCAAACTGGGGGCAGGCCCCCCTAAGGAGGCACAAAATGGATCATGGGGGGCCACCATGGGCAGAGTTTGGGGTGGCAATGCCCCCCCAAATTTGTGATGATGGAACCGTCTCCCACTGCTGGGTGAAGGGTGCTGGGCTGAGAGTGGGACCAGGCAGCGGTGGGGAGCCCAGCGCCTCACATGGACAGCCCTGGGCAGGCGTTGAGGGTGGGGGACCCTTAGGAGAGGAGCAGAGGAGGTTGCTGAGGGTGGCAGGCCCAGCATTGCTGGCGGAGCAGAGGACAGAGCTGGTCCAGCTCCACCCTCCGCACTTTGTGTAGCTGCATCCATCTCCAGTCAAAGCACTGCTCCCAGCAGCTCCCATCACCCGCCTCCCGCAGCAGCAGCAGCCCCCCGTCACTGCTGGGCACACGCCGCACACCGCTGCCGCTCTGCAGGCTCCCAGAGGCGGCGGCTGCGTCCGTGCTGCTGCCTGAGGATAATCCCAACGACGAGGTGAGATTTCCCGCCACCATTTTCTCTGGTGGGTCACATGGGCCTCCGGAGCTGCAGGGGAACTGCTGCCCCTTGCCCCCACAAATGAAGCAGTCAGACTCTGCTTATGATATGTAGGTCATGGTTTTTTTCTGAAAGTGGGTGGGTGTCAGGGAAGGGGAGGCACAATTGTTACACAAAAGACCACCGGGCGGGGGGGAGGACTCCATTTAAAAGGTTTGAGAACCGCTGCTGAAGAAGATAAAGTTGGAATGATTGTATTGTTGCAATTTACTGGGATAGAAAGGAGGCCAGGATGGACATGTGTAGCAGTAAGCCCCAGCTCTGGTACAGCTTTTCATCGGTTGGTCACAAGGTACTTTACAAAGGAGGGCTGTGTCGTGAGGGCATAGGACAAGGGTAATTTACCCTCACACTCAGCATTCTCCTCCCCGTGCTGCACAGACATTAACAGGTTAGTCCTGGCTCCTTTGTGAGGCCCAGAGGTCTGTCTATGCCCATTTCACTGAAGAGGAAGCTGGAACAGAGAGGTTAAACGAATGAAGCAGAGCGGTTGACCTGGGCAGCGCTCCACGCCACAAGGGGGCAGTTACCGAGGTTCTGCTGGCCTCCGCTATCAAATAAAAACATTTTGGTCGAGACTCTGCCTCCGGCTTTGCTGAACATTGAGGAGTTAGTAGAGGGAAAGGCCAAACAGCAACAGTTCTGAGTGTATCTGTCAAGTCCAGGATCCTTCAACAGAGCTTATCGTGAGCGGTTCCCTGGCCGGGATCCAAGCTCATCATAGGGCTTAAGGAAGGCAGAACACCATTTGCAGGCATGGCTGCATCTACTCCCTCAGAAGTCCCGATCACTCGCTGGTCCCCTGTTGTTAGTGTTGAGAAGCCAGCTGAGCCGGCTACCTCCTTGGTGCTGCAGAGACATTAGTTGAGCAGACCGCCCTGGCTGAACTTGCTGAGAAGACATGTTTCTAGCTGCCGCTCTGTGCACGGCAATTACCGGGAGCATTATGTAAGGTGACATTCTCCACCTGAGCCCTTCCCCTCTCCTTACACACAGCTCGGATTCTTATTCTGAAGCCACTCCAGCAACACATTGAGGTGCTTTAATGATAGCTACCATCAAACATCTGCCGAGAAAGCAGCAATCAGGGGAAAACTATCTGGATTGAATTGTACAGTACCCCAGAGGCTGGTACGCCCAGTAACTACCAACAACTCTATCAGATAAGGCTACACTATGAGACTCTCTGCAAAGGTCTCCATCTGTTCTGTAGCAAGGTCTAATTGTTATTAGGAAGGCTAACAAGCTGTCTGAGCACAGGAGCGTGAAAGGGTGCAGTGGCAGGTGAATGAGGATTTAACATCAGCTCAGGCACCCTCCCCTTCCCTCTATAATTAGTCTGCTTAGGAGACAGCAGGGCTGGGTGCCCTTGGGAAGAGATCAGAGCTCGCAGCCAGGGCTAAGAGGAATCCAAGATGGGGTGGTTTTTTGCTTCTCACTTGTTTAGGTGATTGGTACATCTTGCTGCCTGCAGCTGGTATTTTTTTCTGCTGGCTTTAGCAGTAACATCATCTTAGAAGGCAAAGACATCAAGAGAGTTGAAAAGTTCATCTACCTGGGCAGCACCACGCTAGCCAACTGAGACTTCACAAAAGAAGGGACATAAAGGATAGGATGGGCAGTCATAGCATTCACTAAACTCGACAACCAGCTGGAGTTAGGACGCGAGGGCACCCAGGAGAAAACTTAAGAAGACCCCTTACTGGGAGGCTAATCTCAACAGCACAGAGCAGATGAAGCAGCAGTAATAACAGAGAGGGATGGAAGAGATTGTTTTCCTACACTGTGTGCCAACATTGGTGTGAGAAGGATGTAATCAGCTTGCAGGCAGGATCCATTGGAGAATCCCTCGTGGATCTACCCCAGAGACAATCAATGAGAAGAGAAAAAAATCCTGTTAGATTAGTTCATCCCTTATCAGAGACCCTCCCCACCATGCAGGATCGTTCCCTGTGTGATGTTCCATGTATTCTTTTCCCATCTTGCTTCAAGTCACAGCATGACTTCCAGAAACAAGACACTGGACTTTTGAATCTAGGATATATACCTTATTGGCAATGCATAGGCTCAGCCTAGATACAGAACATATAGGATAATGCAAAGGGTCAGATAGAGGAGAAGAAAAAGATGGAATTAAGGAGGGGAAAATCAGACTGGTTATCACAACATTTCTTTTTATTATTATTTATAATTTTTATTAATTTTTTCAAATACAACAAAATATACCAAAATGCCTGATTCCTCATAATATGCAAAGCAAATAAAGAGGGTTAGGATGAAGGGAAGGGAGGTGACATATCTCTCATCAGGGTCTACATTAATCACAGACCTCTAAAATGTAAGCGCAAATTGTTTTAAATTTTCAGGCATTCCCTTTCTGTGAAATGCCTGTCATTTGTTAGCTGCAAGGGCAGCCATGTCACTGAGACAGGCATCAACATTTGATCATAGACTCATAGAAGATTTGGGTTGGAAGGAACCTCAGGAGGTATCTAGTCCAACCCCCTGCTCAAAGCAGGACCAACCCCAACAAAGCCATCCCAGCCAGGGCTTTGTCAAGCCACACCTTAAAAATCTCTAAGGATGGAGATTCCACCACCTCCCTAGGTAACCCATTCCAATGCTTCACCACCCTTCTAGTGAAAAACTTTTTCCTAATGTCCAGCCTCGACCTCCCCCACTGCAACTTGAGACCATTGCTCCTAGTTCTGTCATCTGCCACCACTAAAAACAGCCTAGCTCCACCCTCCCTGGAACCCCCTTTCAGGTAGTTAAAGGCTGCTATCAAATCCTCCCTCATTCTTCTCTTCTGCAGACTAAACAAGCCTATTTACCTCAGCCTCTCCTCATAAGTCTTGTGCTCCAACCCCCTAATCATTTTCACTGTCCTTTGCTGGATTCTCTCCAATTTATCTACATCCTTTCTGTAGTGGGGGAACCAAAACTGGACACAATACTCTAAATGAGGCCTTACCGGTGACGAATAGAGGGGAATAATCACTTCCCTCCATCTACTGGCAATGCTCTTACTATTGTAGCCCAATATGCTCTTAGCCTTCTTGGCAATAAGGGCACACTGTTGACTCATATCCAGCTTCTTGTCCATTGTAACCCCCAGGTCCTTTTCTACAGAACTGCTGCCTAGCCAGTCAGTCCCCTGTCTGTAGCAGTGCATGGGATTTTTCCATCCTAAGTGCAGGACTCTGCACTTGTCCTTGTTGAACGTCAGATTTCTTTTGGCCCTATCCTCTAATTTGTCTAAGGCTATGTACACACTGACAGCGGCAAATTTGCAGTGAAGACATGCTCAATCAATCTGGAAGTCAATCTATTAAAACCACCTCCAAAAAAGTGTAGCGCTGCATCAACAGGAACACGTTTCCCATTGGCACAGTGTAATGGACATGGTGCACTAAAGAGAAGTGACAAAGTTGATGGGAATTATGCAGGTTACTTTGCTTGCAAGCTACTTCGCTTGCTACAAGCAAACTCCCATCGACTGCTGCTGAATTTTGCCGGCAGTGTAGACCTGCCCTAAGTCACTCTGTACCCTATCCCTGCCCTCCAGCGTATTTACCATTCCCACCAGCTTAGTATCTTCTGCAGACTTACTGAGGGTGCAATCCACTCCATCCTCCAGATCATTAATGAAGATGTTGAACAAAACCAACTGCAGCACCAACCTCTGGGGCACTCCGCTTGTTACCAGCTGCCAACTAGACATCGAGCCGTTGATCACTAACTGATGATCTAGACAGATTTCTATCCATCTTATAGTCTATTCATCCAACCCATCCTTCTTTAACTTGCTGATAAGAATACTGTCAGATGCCATACCAAAAGCTTTGCTAAAGTCAAGGTATATAACGTCCACCGCTTTCCCCATCAAGGGCAAGTCATGTCTGACCAATCTGATTGCCTTCTATGATGATATTTGATGGGGATCGACTTCCATTTTTACAGGATTAATTTTTTAACAATGAAAGCTGCACATTGGAACCATGCTGTTTTGTTACCGGGTAATCCCCAGGTATCAGGAATATATCCAAGAATGAAATTTAAGAGGGAGGACTCCAATTTAGCATCCAATATCCAGTTGGTCCTTTGACCCACCTCATACCAGAAATTTTTGATAAGCAGCACTCCCAAAATGTATGAGCTAATTGAGCACCAAGGAGTTATATTTCCCTCGGTGGTAAACATTTAACAATGATTATAGATTGCCAATTTCAGCCTTGAGCACAGTAAAAATGCCCTCACTGTCAGACCCTGTGTTCAGAATACTAATATTTAACTTTTTATGTATTAGTATAGCAACACCCCTCACTCTCAAATTAAAGCAACTAGAAATTAAGGGGCTACTTAATCACTATTTGGTTTACAAGTTTCAGATTCTATCAGATGTGTCTCCTGGAGCATGACAATGTCAAAAGTATCTTTGTTAAACATTGGGTGTTTTTTTCTTTTAATAGGGTTATTAAAACCATTTCTATTCCAGGAGACACATTTAATTATCAGAGCCATCAATGTAAAAATGTACTGGATAAAATATAAAGTCACCTTGTGAATAAATGAGACATTGCAAATTTTCCTGAGCAGCATGTCGTTTTTGCATATCTAAGCAGCAAAACTGATATAATCCAGGGGTAGGGTGTCGCTTCCCAGTACATATTCTACAGGAGTGATAAGGAAATTCCCACCATGGGAGGTTTAGCAAGGGAGGCAGAAAGAGGAATTAAATAAGTGAAAAAACAAAGTAGAAAAGATAACGGAGAGAGAAATATACACTTGTACCATACAATCAAAAAGAAGAATCTGTTTAAACAATCCAAAATACACACTTGACAACAAGAGTGGGCAGTTGGATAAGATGAAATTTGAAGATGTTCCCAGCCCTTTGGATCCCAAACATCTCGACTGTTGTAATAACCTATGGAACCTTGCTACATTAGTCCATAAGGAAACACCATCAAATAAAGCAATTATCATATAGAATTGCTAATCAAATGATAGATTTTACAAGGATGCTCCATTCCCAGGAGTTAAGGCAATAGGAAGTAAGTAAATTGATACCCAGTGTACCCATTCTATATCAAAACAAAAATCCACCAGCAGATCTGACAATTTAGTTAGCAGTTTAAGGACAAATTCAGAGGAATTATATTTCTCTATTCCTTCAGGGACACCTACAATCCTGCTGTTACATCACCGTGAGCAGCTTTCTAGATCAATTAGCTTGGTCTTAATAGTCTTGATATCATTGAAGTTCTTCACAACCTGTCATTTGTTCTCTTTGAAATCATCTTCCACTTCAGATATTCTGTATTCTGCTCCACCCCTCAGTCTGGATGGAGCTTGTAATGCGCTCTGAATCTCTTCCATGGTGGTCTGTAGGGTGAAACCGTAGATTTCATTTCAACATTTTCTGCAGCCACGTTGTAGTATAGCCATCGGCTGCATTCCATCAAGCCCAGGCACCGTTTTATTTGTAAAAGGTGGCAACTGGGGGGGGCAGATCTTCTCTGGGTTTTTTGGTGCTTTTGGATTTGGAGAGAAAGATGCAGAGCTAGAGGGCATCTTGGGGGTTTCAGTAGTCAAGCCCAATGTTTCTTGGGGTTGGATGGAGGTGTTTAGGGGATGATGATACCTTGTGGAATAACCAACCACGGGATGTGGTAGAAGCCCCATTGCTTGGGACACTTAACATTAGACTCGAGGTAGATCTAGTAAATATACAATAGGGAAACAGCCTGCCAAGGCAGAGATGGGCTAGCTACCCTGGTGGGTACCTTCCATCACTCAACTTCCATGATGTTAATCACTGAAGCAGTTAAACCCTGAGTCCAACCCTGGTGACCTGAAATGGTCATAACAGTTGTCTACAAAGCTCCTGGTCTATATGGCATGTCTTGTTTGAGCTGAACCACTCTCAGCTCCCCTTTCCCCCCCTGTGGCTCAATTCTCTGTACAGTTCCTGAGGTTGGACACTATCCAAGGACAGATCTCACAGCAGTCATGCCTGCTTGGTCAGCACCCTGTTCTGACATGGTGTTCTGCCGTTAATTAGTGTACCCAGTGTGTTTACAGATGGTGTAGTCTGCATCCATTACTGGTTGCTCCCAGAGGCAGAATTCTGGACTATGGGGCCATAGGTCTGATCTGGTATGGCAATTCCTATCAACACACAGAAATATTAACTTTCCCCAGACCACCGAACAAATCAGTGACAAAGGACAGCAGAACCAAGGAGGCTCTGCTCTAACCATTCAGCCACAGTCCCTTCCTCTCAACATCAGAACAGGAGCAGTACCCCATACTTCCCCTAATACCTAATAAGTAGGCACATAGGTCCCCTACACTTAGGTTCTGCTTCTTTCTAGCCTCTGCAGCTCTCACACAGGCGGGCACATCCTTTATATGTTTAGATTCAGTTCCCTAGCAAGTGGGTTGGATGTGAGGAATGCTGCCGGGTTACACTTCCTCTTCATCTCTGAAGGATGCTGACCTGTTTGTTCATGTCTCTGCTACATTTTGTTGAAATTATTGGATGCCTCCCAGCAGGACTGTCAATTGGAAATAATAGATTGTAAATGCCTCTGCCATCATTTCAGTCAGGCATGATGAGTTGGTTTTCCCTCCTATTGTCCCTGGTTGTATTTCACTAGAGCAGGGCAGCCTGCCGGTCTATCAGACTGCCAGTGGCTCTTGCTTTTGTGTAGGGCATTTTAACCTAACTGCATTTTTATTGGGAATATTCCTCTACCTAGGAGGGAAGGCTCTGTTAGCTATGCCCCAGTGCAAATCACCAGCTCTGTGCCTCAGTTTCCCCTCTACCATGCAGATAACACTTGTGTCCTTTAATAGCCTTCATTACTGTTCATAAAGCAATGTAAAGATTAAATGTGATCTTACCGATGAACATTTCATATACACGGCCCTGCATCCAGTCTCACTGGGAGCTTTGCCAAGGACTTCAATGGGGGCAAGATCAAGGTCTTTGTCTTAACCATCCACCCACTTACTGGTCCCTGGTGGGTGACGTTCACTTGTCGTACAAAACCTACATCTATTTGCATTCAAACCAGGGCTTACTCTTCTAGCCTATCGATCTTTCCTATTGGATGCTGTTAGAACTCTGTGGCCAGAGTTACCACGACCTATGGGAACTTCAGGACAACAGCTGACATAGAACTTAGCTTCTTCTACTGCCAAAGCATAGGGTCTACCACTCAGGTTACAGGAGCATTAGCTGTTAACAGGGTAGGGCTGGTGATTCACAGCTGAGCAGTTCTGATTCCGTCCAGCAGTGGGCAGTGACACACCCACACCATTCCTCTTTTATTTCTAAGGAATGTTGCACGGATTCGTTTAACGTTGACAAAGCACCTGGAAACTTATGAAAAGAGCAACGTAATAGGATGGTCGCTTCAGAAAATCCCCGACTGTGGTGTGATCAGAGGAGATATTCTGTTAATGGGGGAATTATCAAACGAGCTGAACTCCGGAATGAAATGGGCTTATTAAATGAAAATGGGGAAGCATTTTAGAATAAAACGTTTCTCAAATTGATTTTAAATGAGATCATATTTAACATGTTGATCAACCTCTCCTCTAAATGTGGGTTGTTAATGCTTGTGCATGGCTCCATTAACCCGCAACTGCTATTGCCTGGGGAATCCAAATGGATTAATTAGGAGGCTGGCCTCCTCAATCAACCAATGGTTTAATTCTGGTTGGGGCTGAGGGCGTGCCACACCAAGTAGAACCAGGTGGAACAAATGGCACTCAGTCCCTTTGCAGAATCAAGTGGAGTGGCAGTAATAGCACACCTAAAGTGCGGCTAAAAATTCCCTAGCTAAAATTATGTAATAGTCCTTTTGCTTCCTTAGCAGATGAATTTTATATAAGCCTCTTTGGAATATAAAAGCCAAGCAATATAGTCTTCCTAACGGCTAATTAACTGGCAGCATGTGTGTAAAAAATGCTTCTGCAAGGCTTTTAAGGATCCTGAGCTCTGGAGGAAAATAACTGTTTCCATTTAACTAGATTGTGTCAGTGGAATAATGTTGACACAGGTTCAAGGCACCTTCTGAACAATAAGAAAGGGGAAATATGCTTTGTTTTCACTACCACTTCTGTCAGGATAACTTGCGCTGCTAAGGGGTGTGAATTAGCCACCTCCCTGAGTGATGTAAGTTACGCCAACCTAAGCGCCAGTGTGGACAGCGCTAAACCACAGCCACTGCCGCTTGTTGGGGGTGGATTAATTAAGTGAACTGGAGAGCTCTCTCCCAGCAGCTTAGAGCAGCTATACCAGAGAGCTCTCTCGTGTAGCCGCCGTCAGAATAGCCACATACCAGATGGTTCAGCTGTCCTTTTCAAACATACCCTCGAAGGCAGCTGCTTGATTCTGCCAGATTTAAAGGGCCTCCCAGGGAAAGAGTCCTTTTGAAAGGGCAATCGTGCACTGGGGAGAACTAGCAGGTACCAGGAAGTTACTAGAGTAGCTGCTTTGGTGATGTAGCCATCCTCTCTAGTAGCGTGAATCGAAACAGTCTCCACTTGGGGTGGTAGCTGCCAGCTTGAGCTTCAGAGCTAAGCCGCAAGCTAGCACAGCATGAGCAAAAGAGCGGGAGAGCAGGAAGACACCCTCGCCTGTGGGTTGCCATGGGTTTGGTATGGGGGCGCTGCCTGTTACAGACAAATGGGGTGGGATTTTCAGAAGTGCTCGAGACCCAAGCCTACCCCCACCTCTGTCCATGGGAACTTTATTACTGTTGTTTAACATTTGTACTGTGGTAGCATCTCCACCAGGCAAGGCCGCCACTGTGCCAGGGGCTGTACAAACACCATAAACGGCAACTGCTGCCCCAGAAAGCTTAGAGTCCAAGACCTAATGGGTGGATGAGAGAAACAAAGAAGCAGTGCCTGGTTGGGGTGGGAAAGATGGAGCAACGAAATAAGAGGCTGAACACAATTCTTAGCCTGTCAGGAGTAATCACAGCTGGACGCTTGCATAGACACTACCAGAATCACCGTTGGCTCTAATGGGAGCAGAGTTAGGCCAGCACTGAACCCCTACGCAGGATGTTGGTGCTGGGAGTTTTGGTTCAGGCCCATCTCGAGGGTTGGGTGACAGGCACAATCCCGTTTTCAGTTAAATCCCTGGGGCCTGCGGCCACAAAGGCGCGTAGGTAGCTAGCCTGAAGGTGAAGGGACCTCCATCCCATTTTTAGGCGCCACCACAATCCACCAATCGCTCACCTAGCTGCTGCCTAACACGATAAGAGTCTAAACTCACTCGGCACCTCAGTTTTGCTGTAAAAGTTCCCGCCTCCGGGCATGCATGCTGCTGCCTCCCTCAGGGCACCCAGGCACCTATCGCCCCCGAGGGATCACAAACCCGTGGAAGATCGGCATTCGGACATCTGACTCACGTGGGGCTCGCACCAATAGACGCGTGTCGAGGCCCCCTAACGCCACAAAAACAGCTGGGCACTTAGAACCTTTAGCCCAGTGTTAATGGTACCCATTGGCCAGGTGGACGGCCAGTTGTTCAAGTACCTCCTCTGCCTGATGAGGAGATGGACTCTGCCTGTCCAGCCACTGCCCTAACCTGTGGGCTGTAGAGACATTCTGGCCCTGGCAGGTGGTTGGCTCTCCTGTAGTAATCCCAGCTCTTTGGTCTCCAGGGAGCGTGCAGACTTTGGAACTAGCAGTGCCCATGTCCTGCAGAAATCCCCTGTTCCTACTGGGTCCATCCAGACCAGCTACCACCTTAAGAGGAAGGGGGAGTCAGAACCTGGTTTCTCAGGATGCAAGAGGTTTAAATGCACCCCGGACCAGCTTCCGGGTGCTTGTTTGAAGCAAAGCGTATGAGGTTTGCTCATCCCTCGCTAGAGGAAAGAATGGAGATTTAGGGGATTGGGGGAACCAAAGACACGGCTAGATCAGCTGTCAAAGTTCCCCCAAGCCAATGACTCACCAGGCTGATGGAGTTAAGGTAACAATACACAAGGGAGCAACAGCCAGCCACGCTCCCCCTATGTAGCAGGTACCCATCTGCAGCTAGAGGTGACCATTCACTGTGAGATCAAGGGAGACGCAACCCCATAACCGGAGCCGTAACCAGGCATTTTAGCACCCGGGGCAAGCAAGTATATTTGTGCCCTCTATCCAGAGGTGATGGATGGGGGGGGGCACAGGAGGACACATCCTCCCCCATATTTTTTGTTTGTGCCCCCCAACACAGACAGGCTGGGTGGCCTGCTGAGGTGAGTCGGGGGTGGAGGTGGCACTCCCCCCTTGAGCCCAGCCGTGCAGGATTGGCTCGAGACCCCCAGAATGTTCCCCCACACCCCTCTGGGGCACACCCCACAGTTTGAAAATCTCAGTGGGGCAGTCACGTGCCCCCAGAACTGTTAAACTGTGCCCCCTCCCCCACTATCAACAATTATGTGCTGCCTCTACCCCTACTCTTTGCGGGGGGTTGTCATTTTTCTTCCCCTGCAGCTTTGCACTCCGGCAGCTGCCACCCCCTTTATGGCCCTGCCCACCACCTTTGGGATTAGCATCAAGCACTTTAAGCACTTTCTTGGCCACCAAACCTCTGTGCAGGTCAGCTGTGAGGAGTAAAAATCCAGCTGTAGCAGCCCATCCTGCAAGAGAGTCCATCTACACATCTGGGTTGGGGAAACAATGTACAACCTGGAGCCCTGCCAGGATGAGGGTGACATTGATACACCGCGTTTTATGGATCACTGGAAAGGGATAGTTTGGCTGTACAACCTTAATCTCCCAAATATGCCCCCAGCCACTTACTCAATCCACTAGGCACCTATTTGGAATAATTATTGGATCTGGAGTTTCTTACTGACCATAATGTTTTGCCAGCTCTCTTGCTGCACAATTGACACTCAATCCACGTGCTGCTTTGTCTCCTAAGTGCACAGATAAAGGCTGCAGTGCGGCAGAACGGGCAGCAGGTGGCAATTGGGCAACATAATGAGCCCTTCATTCCAATCCCTGGATAACACCACTTCACACCCCTCAGGCAATAATCTCCAGATACTTTCCCAACACTCCGATGTATGTTTTTTATTCTCCTGGTATAAATGCCAAAGTAATGCCCATGGGTGCAAGCGCCTCGCAAGATCTCCACCACTTTGAGCTATAATCTGGCAAGAATGACTATCTTTGTGATATGATGGCACTCAGGACTCCAAATCCAAGCCCTGGCCCTGATTTAACCATGAATCCAGCTCCTATCCCCGGACTGGATTCTGTGTCTGCATCCCACCCACTTCAGCCATCCCAGCAGCCTTTTCACAGCAACAGTAAGTTCTTGTGAGGAGCTGCCTAAGATTATCATAGGTATGTCACTCTTCTCGGCATGAGCACGTCCTCCCTGCGTCCTCACCCACAGCTGGCAGTAGAAGCAGGCACAGTCATCTACAATAAAGGCGTGAGTGTAATCAACAAATGATCTTTCTTGCCACTCTTCCGAAAGACTAGGGCAAAGATTGTGGTTCAGTGATCTGTGAAAAGGATTCAGTGAGATCCAAGTGAAGTATTGCAACAAAATCAGACGGAACTGCACTGATCTCCGGTTCGGTTACAAAGCCTAAACTCGCCGCATGACACTGGAGAAGTCATGATCCTGCTCTGTGCCTCAGTTTCCCCACACATGAAATGGGTATCCTGATACGTGGCAGGGATGATGTGAGCCTAAGGAAGCGCTCATAAAACCATGGGTGGATTATAAATGTCAAGCATCGTTACATAAGTAGAGAGGCTGCCGGTTTATCCAGACTCAACCAAGCACAAGCAGGAAAAATATAAATAGTGCAGGTGTGTCTTAGCCATTAGATGAGGGTGAATGAAATAACAGAGGTGTGTCAGACGGAGCCTTATATTTGATTATTTTCTGACATGTTGTTGGTGGTTGCCTAGTTACACCACTAGTAACTAATCTCTCACACTTCTCTTGTAGATTTTATCTCAGAAGATACCAAAGCTTTACCCCTGCTTCAAATTACATAGGCGTATCATTACGCATATGAAAGCAGTCGTCCCACTGCAGACCGACGCAAAGGGGAAGGATCGAATTGTGGTTCAGATACTGGCTAAGCAGACCTCAGCTCAGTTCCCAGTTGTGTCAGACCCTGTGTGACTTTCATCTCTCTGGCCCAGGTCCCCACGGGGACTGAGGTGCCTAACTCCCATTGCAATCAATTGAGTTAGGCACCTAAACACCTTTGGGGATCTGGGCCCCTGTGCCTTAGCTCCACATCCATCAAATGGAGCTAATACTTCCCTTCTCCAGCCCTTTGTCTGGTCTATTTAGACAGCTCTTGGCAAGGCAATTGTTAGGGCACTGAACTGGGAAGCCGGACACCTGGTATCTATCCCCAGCTGAGCTCCTGACATGCTGCGTGACCTTGGACAAGGCACTCCCTCTGGGCCTGAGTTCCCCCTCTGTCAGATGGGATGCCAGCATTTCCTGGGCTACCCGAGCTCTTGAAATTCTCAGCTCTTTGGGGGCAGGGACCACCTCTCACTGTGTTTGCACAACCCCTGGAACAGCAGGGCCACACTCTCACTTGCGACCTCTAGGCACTGTTGTAGTACAATTGCACCAGCTCTGACACAGCACTTCTCATCTTTTTTTAGGTCTCATCGCACTTGGCCAAGGAGGTCAGTTCCTAATCCTACCCCCTGCGTTTACACAGAGAAACGGAGGCCCAGAAAAGGAGGTGACATGCCCAAGGTCACCCAGCAGGGCAGTGGCAGAGCTGGGGATGGAATGCAGATATTCTGAGGCCCAGTCAAGTGCCCTAGCCCATAGCATATGCTGCCTATATAACAAATCATAGCCTCCCCCTGATGAAATGCAGCCCTCAGGGTGGCTTGTTGCAGCAGTTTGAACAGCTCACAGTATCTCTGTAGCATGGAAATCAAGACTACCCCATCGGGCTGAAATTACAGGGCACTCTTCTCTGGGCACAGTCACTCCTCACTAGAATCTGATCAGTGCGCAAGGAATAAGGCCCTTCCCTGCTCTTGTGAAAAGGGCGGGGGGATCTTTAGTGACACGCAATCAGGACTTTTGGGCTGGGTCTACACTGACAGCAGCAAATTCGCCACCGTCAGATCGATTGCTCTGGATCGACGGAGCGGTCTGTGTAGACGCGCTCAGTCGATCCAGCAAGCGACACAAGTAAACCACCCCGGTAAGTGGCGTAGCGCTGCATCGAAGGGAGCGCTGTTCCCTTCGACGCAGCGCAGTGTGGACACCGCGCGGAGGAGACGCTGCAAAGTCGACGGGAGATACACAAGTGATTTACGTCACTTGCGTCTCTCCTGTCGACTGCCGCCGAATCGCAAAGGTAAGTGGAGACCAGGCCTCGGTCTCTGTTTCACATCAGACAAAGTACATCTGACGAAGTGGGTTGCAGCTCATGAAAGCTTTTGCCTGCAGAAATGTGTTAGTCTTTAAAGTGCTACAGGACTCCTGTTGTTTTCATCGGAGACCTGGCATCCCTCCCGGAGCGGTGTTCCTTCCAGCCGTGTTCAGGTCCAGGTTCAGCACTGACACAGAGGGACAAGAGCGACCTTCTGAATCACACGTACCAACACCTAGGCACTCCTTGGAGATTTCCTAACTAAATCCCAAGCCAGCCCAACCCTGCGTGGCTTGCGAGAGCTGCTAGGAGGCCAGCACAAAGGGCTGGGGCTGTAGTATATGGAGGTTATTTTCAGTTGCTCATAATTCCCCACCTACAAATTACCTCCTGGGCTGAAAGGTCTCCTCCCTGAGCTTGGCTAGTAGTATATTTGTGGGTATCAGTGCCAAGTATTAAATAACCCTTCCTATCATCCCATGGATATGAATTTATTTAGAAATATGAATACTTAGCCCTTACCTAGCTTCTTCTCTCCTTAAAGGGCTGTACAAACATTACCTAGTGACCCTCCCAACAGCTCCCCGTGGATAAGTATTAACTCCACTTCACAATTGGGGAAACTGAGGCACAGAGTGGCGACAAGATTTGCTGGTGGCCATAGGGTCTCCAACACAACCATGATCTAATACTCGGGGGACCCAGTCCTGTGCTCAGGCTTCTGTGGCTCAAAACAAGGGCTTCTGAAAGCACAGCCTGTGAAGCCTGGTCTAGCACAAACCGAAGGTGATCTGAGTTCCTGGGCTGGACAGACGGTTTGCTTACTTCCTTTGAAGAGCCAGCACCTCATAGCCCTGAGCTGTTGCTACACATCAGTGTAGGGAGTGGTGTTCAAGGGCTACAGAAGAGATTTCTGCCAAGTGTTAGAAAGAAGGACTAGCAGATAGGATGGCGGACTGGTGCTTGGGGAATCTGAGTTTCAGTCCTGTTCCCTGCTGAGACTGGCTGTGTGACACTGAGAAAGTCACCGAGGGCTGGATGGTTAAAAGGCTTTAGGTGCCTGGTAGGATTTTTCAAAAGCATGTCATTGATTTCAATGGGAATAACCCACTAAGCAGCTACATCTTTGGAAGACTTGCCCTTAGTCTCTCTGTGTCTCAGTTCCCCATCTGTAAAATGGGGACAAATCCTTCTTCCTCCCGGTGGGATAAAATGAGTTGCTGTGACGATGAGAGCCATCTAGGTATCTCGATACATAGTGTCCCTTGGCTGGAAGGTTTACCATGAAGTGGGAGAGGAGACGTGTTCTTCACCCTCCCCAGGTGATGAGCTACGGCAGTGGTTCCCAACCTTTTTGGCTCGAGGGCCACAGTTATCATTTTTACAGCCCTGAAGGGCCACCAGACTCTGCCAGAAGTTCTACCCCGACCCACAGTGCAGTCAGATGGAAGGAGTCCTCGCTGATCTCCCGTCTCCCTGGCTGCAGCAGGGAAAAGACACACATCCTGTAACCCCATGCGCTTCACCTGGGTCCCTAGGCAATGGCTCCCTCCTATAGCCAGGGGGATGGGAGATCAGTGCTCCCCTTCCTCTGGCTCCAGCACGGCCCCAGTGCCTAGGGACCCAGGTGGAGTGCTTTGGCATGCTTCCTGCTACAGCAAGGGGGGAGGGGAGCACTGATCTCCCATCCCCTTGGGGTCAGCAAGGAGCCTGTCCCGGTCTTGTCCCACAGCACTGCTCCGCCTGGGTCCTTAGGCAGCGGCTCCCTTCTGCAGCCAGTGGGAGGGAAGCAGTGGGCCACTTTGAAAGACCCCTTGGGCCACTTGTGGTCCCTGAGTAATGGGTTGGGAGCTGCTGGGCTACGGTAACCCCCCGGGCTGCACTCAGCATCTGGCGCTAACTGCTGGCTGGGAAATGGTTTTCTGGGGAACGGCAGCCTCGGCTCTGTCTTAAGTAAGGCGGTGGCAGCGTTCGGCTCAGACTCATTCGTAAACCAGAGAGATCCTGCTCGCAGAGCACAAACCCTTTACCCACTCCTTCGGCTCGTCTAGCGCCAGCCTCCCCCTTGTCCCACCAAGCCCTCTCAGGGATGAAAGCCTTCTCCTCTGCAGCCCCAAATGTCTGCCACAGCCGCCTGCTCTGTAGCTCTGCTTCTCCCTCACTGCTCCAGTCAGTGTCTCCCTCCTTCCATCACTCTTGGAGGCCACCAGCGGACCAGATGTGTCTCTTGATATGCAGAGGGAATGGGAAGCCTGTGGCTGGGATCGGAGAGGAATCTGCTGCCTGCTCCCAACTACACCCTGACCCTGAGGAAGCCCTCCCATGGAGGAGTGACAGAGGTCATGGTCGTGAGTTTGTGGGCTGGCTTTGCTCTGCTAGACTGGCCCCCTTCCCCCAGGAGCACACAATGCATATTAGCCATCAGAGGTTACTCCTGCCTAGGAGAGCCAGCAGCCCTGGGTCATTCTGTCTCCAAAATATCACCCAGAAACCCGGTGGGAAACACAGCATGTGAGCCTGTCACTGAAAAGTGTAGCTCCTAATGCATACGCACAAGGGGATGGTCTAAGGCTGTGTGATGGGTTGTGGGAAGGTGATACGCTAACTGTGGTATCTACTGTGGTATTTCTCTCCCCTTCCTGTACCTCCGCTGACCTTACTGTTGTGATACAAACCAGAATTTACTCTTTCCAGGACTTTGAGATATAGCTGTTACTCAGAACTGAATCTCTGATACGGAAGTGTGAGCAGGTTCACCCTTGCTCTAGAACAGAGGAAGCCAACAAGCTTTTCTGGGTGTAGCCAGCATTTATCCAACACACCTGCAAGGGTTGTTTTCCCTGGAGGGAGGAAGCTTAAAATGGGAAAGCCTGCTACAGGAAAGGGGAGGGGGTGGCTAGGGGGGGATGACTGCCGGCTACAGGGAAAGATGGGCAAAGCAGAAGGCAGTTACAGACCTAGCCATCACTGAGACTGTATGGATCAGGTATAAAGTGGATGTGATCAGAAAAAGGAGCTGGAGGCAGACTCTAACCAAGGACACTAGATCCTGCTGATAAACCAAACCCTAAGGGGATGGCCAAGAGACTGACCACCTTTACCTTTTTCTTTTACTCTGATTTTTCCTCTCTCAGGGCAGGAAGAGGGAAAAGAACCATTTTGTTTGGCCGGCCTAGGAGCAGCTAAAATCATGGTCTAGTGAGGACTCAGGGGGATCCCCACCCACCCCTGAAAGCAACATAAAATCTCTAAAGAAACTCACTCACTAAATCTACAGAGGCAGGGCTACATAACCCTTGATTTATAACCCTTGAAACAATTGTGACCTTCTTGTCAGTAAGGACTCCTTTAAGGACCCTTTCAGGGCTTTCCCCAAGTTTTAGTACGCGTTACTTTGCAAGTTCAGCCCAAACCGGAATTCTGTTCACATGTGCTCCCCTCCAGCTCACCCCTCCTCGTCTCCGGCGGGCACACCAGCTCCTTGAAGTGAGGGAAACTAGTGTCTCAGTCTCCTTCAAAACTCCCACTCAGGTTCTGCAGCATCAGTTGGCAATTTGGACTGCCCGTAGCAAATCTAGCTTTTGTCTTCTCCAGTGAAGCAAGGAAGTCTGCAGTTTAATCCAACAGACTGGAAAAGTCCCTGGAACAAAAGCCTTACGGTCAGGCCCGCCCGGTCCTTGTGCTGTTCCACCAATGAGTCCTCCAGTGCAGATCTCATTCCTCCTATTTATGAACACCTTCCCTTAACCTAGGGCTCTCAGTGGTTCTACTTTCAGTGACTCCAAGCTGTTTGCCCACAATGGAAATTATCCAAGGAGCTTCAAACAGCTAACGAGCCCAGCTAGTACCTCCCCACACCCAATTTCTGGATGATTCTGGTACATCCAGCAGAGTATCTCTCCCTGGCTCTAGCCTGCCTGCGGGCACACACTGGGGAGGATGCACAGTTCTTGCTTTTTGTTCTGAGGACTCTGTTTTTCCCCTTGCTTACACCACTGAATGCCACAATGCAAGCACGTGGGTTACAATTCCATGGACACCCTGAATTCTGGCGGTTCCTAATTGCTGAGTGCTTGCCTCTGCAACCTTAGTGCTCTTTTGACATCGAGGGGTTTTGTCCATAATTTGAAATATATATTGTGCCAGATCTGGTATAAATACCTGTGCTGGAGTATACTGGCCCTTTAAGACTACGGCCAGGAGAACCCCATTGTAGGGACACTGGAATAAACAATGGCCCTGGACATGACCTTGTAGCAGGAAGAAAGGAAACGGGTTCTGGGGAACTAGTAGTTGGATGGGGGAAAACTAGGATGCTCTCCTTTTAAGGCCTGGTACCAGAAGCCCTGCAGTGTGAGGGGGTGGGGAGGGAGGAAAGGCTCCCTTCTCTCTCAGCCAATCCATGGAGAAGCTCTCCAGTTGTGGGTGGTATATATGCTGCCTTCTCCCGCTAAACAGGGAGAAGAAAATGAGGAGGGTGGACTCCTGCTAGGAAGGACAGGACTGGCAGTGCCTCAAAGGGGTGGAATAAGAGCTCTGTGGGCAGCAGATGAGCCGGAGATGTCTATGAGCTTTTGTGTTGCTGTAATGGGTTTGATTGCGGGGACATGAGCACTATTTTGAACTGAGTTTGGCTATTAGCCCAGACCCAGGTGCTGGTTGGGGACAGTCCGGGGAGACTGGGCAGTGTTCCTAAGGAGCCCTGAAAAAGGGGAACCCAGTGAGGGTGCCACAGAGGCACTCCTGGCCACAAAGGGGTGCTTAGTAAATGACCTCCTTGCTGTGATAGGCACCCATCTGCATCCTGTTCGAATTCTACCTGTTTGTTTAACTTGTATGTGACTGACCACAGGGGTTTTGTGGTGGGGTTTTTCTCATTTATTTTTTCCCTCTACCCTAAATTACTCCATTTCTACCCCCTCACCCCCTTTTTTTTATCTCCAAGTTTTCAGTTGCTTGCAGCCTGTGCTGGGAATGAGTTAAATCTATTGCTAGCCTTAGTTAGCAACCGGATCCTGCCTTGTGTGACACTTATGACAGCACTCGCTTGTCTGCCAAGTCTCTGCAGAACTGTGGAAGTTCCCCCCTCCGCCCCCATTACGTAACTGTTTTGCCAACAGTTGAGATTCAGGAAGCCCTTTGTCTCACACACAATTGCTGACAGTCTAGGTATCAGGGATGTTTCTACCTGTGTCATGAAATCCTGATTTACAGGTTAATAGTCTTAATCCTGCTTCAGGAGTTAACCATCTCTTATTACTTGGCCCGACTCTCTCATTACATCTCAGCTGCTCTCTCATTTGGGATCATTTCCCACTGTTTGCCTAATGAGTTGTTTGGGTTTTTCATTCCGTGTTTTCATTTTGTATAGGCTGCATAAAAGCAAACATAGTTTAGCCATTACCTAGTATTTTCTCCTGCCTCTCAGCGTGAACCCAAAGGAGCCCAGATTCAAGCATAGTTTTACATTTTAGGGGTGCATGTCTTCAAGTCCAACTCCAGGTCTGAAAGTCATAGCTGGCCCCCATGTTTATTATAGGCTAAAACAAAAGCCCAGGTCGGAGTGCTCCTGAACCTAAGAAAACGCAGTTCCTGACCTGGCTTGGAGCCATTTCTAGGTAGACAGCAGGACTGAATTACAGGGCAGGTCCAGTATGACGTGGCGGCGGCAGCAACATCAGAGATTCTACTCCTCCCATTGGTGAACTAATGGCTAACACTCTGTATTATTATTAATCCTTATCAGGAGAACTGCTATGGTTTCTATGGTGTGTTTGTGGTGCAGGTATGGTTTGGTGGATTTACTGTGAGACTGGGGGTTAGTCAGGAATTCTATATCCCTGACTTTGGCTTTTGTCTTTCCAGGTTTTTATATGGTGTCCATCACCCTGTGTCTGAACACGTTTGCAGTACCTTTACTTAATCCCTTTGAGCCCGATCTGTACAATGGGGATAATAATGCGTACAAAATAATGCTTTGATTTCAGTGAAGGCGACAGGCACTCAGCCCCTCTGAATATAAGGCCGCTGTTATTTATGGAGTTTAACTTTAGGCTCCCAGGTTTGAACATTGTAACTAATATTGTTATAGGTATAGCACCAGTGTGCATGGTGCTTTCCATACAGATATAGACAAGGCCGCCACCCATTCCTATGCTATGCAGAAAATATGCAGACAAAGGGGAATCAACCACAGTCAAACTGCTTACAAACAAACTCTGAACAACAGCAACTGATTTATTTCCATTTTCCAAGTCTGTTAAGTAAACAACCAGCTCTTAAAACAATAAGTTCTTTGGGGCAGGGACTTTTCTCTTTTCCTAAGTTTGTACAGCTCGTTGTTGTAAATGTATCTTTTAACCTAGCACTTTCAAATGTATACTTCCTTTTGGTTCTCTGTACCATGACTAACTTGCCCATTCCACCCAAGGGGAAAGGTATGGCGTTCATTAACTCCTTGTTAAACGTTTGGAACTATTTACTTGAATCTGTAATAGTCTTGTTATCAGTACTCGTTACTCTGCCTGCACTTGCACTATGTAGTGTGTGTGAAGGATGGGGATTTCTTTTTTCTCTTGGCTTAGGTAAAACTTCATAGGAACCCCTCATATGTACATAATCACTGGAGAAGAACAAAAGAGCAGCTATATTGGCTCAGACCAATGGTCCATTGAGCCCAATAGCCAGTCTTCCAACAGTGGCCAATGCCAAGTGCCCTAGAGGGAATGACTAGAACAGAGCAATTATTGACTGACCTATCTCCCCGTCATCCAGTTCCAGTTTCTGGCAGTTGGAGGTTTAGGGGCAGCTGGAGCAAGAGGCTTTTGATGGCAATTCATCCATACTTTTTCAAACAGACCTATGGACAATGCAAGTTAATTGACACCAAATTGATGCTGGTGGATCTGTGATAAAGGGCTGGAGCTGTCATTTCTCTTGAAGATTTCAGAATTTTTCCTCTTTGGAATTATTTTAAATATTCAGGGTAGACACTTGTGGGGGGTTGGCTGAGCGCTGTCTATCCATACAAAGTATTACTGTGATGTAACATTTCTACTGTGATGCCTCCGTTGTGCCAGTGCTCAGCAAGCCAGTAATAAATGACTGTTTCTGCCCCAGACAAGTCAACTGTGACAAGGTTGGTGAGGTAATATCTTTTATTGGACCTACTTTTGTCATTACCTGACCCGCCTTGTCTTGCTCATATCCTGGAACTGACATGATTACAACTGCACTGCATATAGTCATATATAATCAGTGTGGCAGTAAACCTGGGACCTTCAGTACTAAAACCACGTGCCACTACCCTCTGAGCAGCTCTTCTAGGGGTATGTAAGTAGCAGGCCTTTATTTCTTCCAGGGCCAACCACTAGAGGAAAACATAATCACATGTAGTAGCCCAGGTATTATGTGATGTAGCAATTGAACGACCTTGCTGAGTTAAACCATGGGCTGCATGCCACATCCATGCCAGCTAAAAAGAGCAATGGTACTTCCATCTGACAGCTGGGTGACCATAGGGCCAAGTTCACCCACTGAACTACTCTGGGATGATGCCAGGAATGAATCTGCTCCAGAGAGGATATATGGCATGCTCAGTGGAAGACCCTTACCTCTGGAATTCACTCCTCCCGCTGGCCTGGCAGAGGCACAGCTCGTGCTGTTTAAGGCATGGGATAAAAGCACAGGTCCGTGTGTGAGGAATTTAATGGATTTTTGGTTTTTTACATTGTTTTTATTCTGGATCAAATGTGATTAGTCCTCATGTAACAAGAGAAATATTTACTCATTGCCAACCCTGCAAATACAACCCAAGGAATAAGAGTAAAGCTGGATTCTTTTCATCTGCATCATCCCCAGGAACACCATTGCACTGGGCTGGGATGCAGAAGATCTAGGTTCAATTCTCTGCTCTGCCGTAGACTTCCTGGATGGCCTTGGGCAAGTCACTTAATCTACTCTGTGCCTCAGTTTCCCAGCTGTCCAGTGGAGAGAGCACTTCCCCCGACTCAGAGCTGTTGTGAGGATAAAATCCATTAATGCTTGTGAGGTGCTATTGTGTGTTGATCTGGGGTTTTAGTTTGGGCCCTAACTCTGACACAGCTCTAGGTGGGTACTTGTCATCCTGGGATTTGGAATGTCCCGAGTCTGACAAGTGGCTCTCTGCCAGCCTGGCCTATTAGAGCACGTCTCCTGATACAAACTGCTCTACAGTCTCTCCAGTTGGGTGGGCCGGATATCTTACTTTGGGTGGTCCTGGCCTGCTTCCCAGCAAGCCGGCGTATGTCGCACCTGCCCTTCTTCAGAGATGCTAATGGCCTAACTGCAGTCCTGCTTTTCCTCCTGCGCACGTGCGAGATACACTGCTGCTCATGCCTTCCCCGCCACGAAACTGGAGAGGAGACTCACGCTGAGGCTAGGGAAAACGTGCTCCCCCAAGCTGCATGCGCTTATAAAAGAGCAAGGTAAGAGGGGATGGGCAGGACAGAGAGCAGCGGGGGACCCAATCCGGTCTGATGTGCTGTGCAATCACCCAGTTACTCCTGCCTATGGACGTAGCATAGAATCATAGGACTGGAAGGGACCTTGAGAGCTTTTCCCATCCAGTCCCCTGCACTCAAGGCAAAACTAAGTATGTAGCTAAGTGCCTCATTGACTCGCTCAGCATCACACGTAAATCCATGTCTCTTTAGAGATGCCCATTCTATCCCCCCCACCTCATCCTGGCTCGCCTGCTGCACATGCAAGTAATCCATCAGAGGTTGGAAACTTTTTTACTGTTCCGTGCGGAGGCACCAAATTTTACCTCATTAGGACCAGCAAGCAACCTCCATTCACGCTTGGGACTAGACCACAACAGCCTTGCACACTTGAAAGATCAACGCAAAATGTATATAGTTCTGTTCTGAGACCGTGGCTTTGTGGCTTTACCTATTCTGACCTTGGTCTTGCATTCGCAGAGGTTTTCCCTAGATTTACATAACAGTACAAGCTCTTTTGAAGGAGAGAATCAAAAAATAGAAACTGAAGGTGGACAAAATCTACTGGGTCACCTAGTCAACCACCACAAGGATCAATGCAGAATATTCTACTACAGTATTTGTGTCCTATTACTCTCCCTGTCAGTTATTCTGACTGTGTGTGTTTCAGATACTCTCTGGAGTGTTACCCAGTCTAGTTTTAAAGAGACACTAGCTGATTAATTTAGGTCCCAAGACGAGGCCCTAAGATTTATAAATAGGTTTAAATAAAATAATAATGAGACGTTGCATTTCTAGAGCACCTTGCATTTAGTGATCCCATGGAACTTACATGAACACATGCTGGTTTCTCAACACTCCTGTAAGGCAGGTAAATATTATCTTTATCTTACAGATTGGTGGAGGGAACAAGCACAGAGCCACTGAGTGACTTGACCAAAATAAGACACCAAGTCAGTGGTAGAGCTAGATAAAAACCTCAGCCTGTCTTTGCTCCAGATTAGTGTTTTGATCATAAAACTAATAGAAATTTTGCCCCAATATTCTTGTTTAAAAAAAACCCAGTGAATGGAGTGTTTAGTTTGTATATAAATATTGCCGTGCAGTGTTTGCAACCCAATCAATGCAGCATTGTGCCAGGGGCAGATAATGAAACTGGCTGAACAAAAGTGAAACTGGCTAATCTGTTTCATTGTTCTGGCTGAGAGAAATGAAAAAGCACCCAAACAAATAGCATCAGAAGAGGAAAGCAAAATAGTTTGTTAAAATTCTTTCATTGCTCATAAATCTTCAGTGGTATTAATATTTTAAAGAGGGAGTTCACATCTTGACTAAGGTTAGGATTGTGCTCAGTGGGAGTTTTGCCCGCGATAGGATTGAAAGAGTTAGATCATGATTTTTAGTGTTGTTTTAAATAACCCAAGTGATGGGGCTTGAATGATCTCCTCTAGGAAATAACTACACTGCCTAATAATTCTTAGAGTTAGGCTGAACAGCAGCAATTTTTTCTTAAACTGTACTCTGATTAACTTCATTACTGCAAGCAATATCCAAATCAATGTATTAGCAGCTCAGCTAGAGATAAAGCTGAGAGACGTTTACTCTTCAAGAGACGGCTGTTCTAAGTGCTCTAAAAAGCCACATGCTGACTCAGGTTGTCTTGAAATTCGCTATGTTCACAGAGGTGCAGAGTAGGGACAATGGTCCTAATATCAAAGCAACTAAAACCTCTGATTCATGCAGGTTTCCATGTAGCTGCTGGGTTGGCTTGTGGATAAAGACATTGGTTTAATGGCTGCCCTGGATAGTTCTAGTTACAACCCTAGACCCTTCAAGCAGCTGAGCGTCTTCCCATCAGATCCAAAACCTTTCAATCTGCAATTGAACTATAAGCACAGTAAGACAGTTTGTGTCTATATATAGAGCAGAGTGAGAGGCAGTTTGGAATAATTCCTAGGTTACAACATTCCATTCACTTTAGGGCTGATTATGTCCAGATGGTCCATAGTGCAACCAATGTCGAGAACTGAACTAATATCCAACGGCTAAGAGTGAATTCCTCTCATCCCCAGATGTTTTACCCAAGCAGACAGTAGTTTCAGAATGGTTCTTTATACAGCTTGAAATTTGTTATTTTTGCATAAGATGAGCCACACTGGGTCGGACCAATGGTCCATCTAGGCCAGTCTCCTGTCTTCCGACAGCGGCCAATGCCAGGGGCTTCAGAGAGAATGAACAAAACAGGTTAATTATTGAGTGGCCCATCCCTGCCATCCACTCCCAGCTTCTGGCAGTTAGAGCTTTAGGAACACCCAGAGCATGGGGTTGCATCCCTGACCATCTTGGCTAATAGCCATAGATGGATCTATCTTCCATGAATTTATCTAATTCTTTTTTTAACCCCGTTATAGTTTTGGCCTTCACAACATCATCTGGCAGTGAGTTCTACAGATTAACTACATCTTGTTGTGTGAAGTAGTGCTTCCTTTTGTTTGTTTTAAACTTGCTGCCTATTCATTTCACTGGGTGACCCCTGGCTCTTGTGTTATGTGAATGGGTAAATGAGACTTTCTTATTCACTTTCTCCACACCACTCATGATTTTATAAACCTCTACCATGTCCCCCCCTTAGTCATCTCTTTTTGAAGCTGAAAAGTCTCGGTTTTTTTAATCTCTCCTCATATGGAAGCTGTTCCATACCCTTAATCTTTTTTTTTTTGTTGCCCTTCTCCGTACCTTTTCCCATTCTAATATATCTTTCTTTTTTTAACAACAATGAATTTCATCTGCCATTTTGTTGCCCAGTCACCCAGTTTTGTGTGATCCCTTTGTAACTCTTTGCAGTCTGTTTTGGACTTATCTATACTGAGTAATTTTCGATCAGCTGCAAATTTTACCCCTTTTTCCAGGTCACTTATAAATACTTTAAACAGTACAGAGATCCTATTACTGAACCACTGTCATAGAATCATAGAAGAACAGCAAATATGATAGGCGCCCAGCTTGGCTTAATGAAGAAGTTTTTGGTGAACTTAAACACAAAAAAGAAGCTTACAAGAAGTGGAAGTTCGGTCGGATGGCTAGGGAGGATTATAAAAATACTGCTCGGACATGCAGGAATAAAATCAGGAAGGCCAAAGTGCAATTGGAGTTGCAGCTAGCAAGGGATGTGAAGGGAAACAAGAAGGGTCTCTACAGGTATGTTAGCAACAAGAGGAAAGTTAGGAAAATGTGATCCCCTTACAGAATGGGGGAGGCAACCTAGTGACAGATGATGTGGAGAAAGCTGAGGTACTCAATGCCTTTTTTGCCTCTGTCTTCACAGACAAGGTCAGTTCCCAGACTACTGCACTGGGCGGCACAGAATGAGGAGGAGGTGAACATCCCGCAGTGCTGAAGGAACAGGTCCAGGACTATTTAGAAAGATTGGACATACACAAGTCCATGGGGCCAGATGCAATGCATCCTAGGGTGCTTAGGGAGTTGGCTGATGTGATTTCAGAGCCATTGGCTATTATCTTTGAAAGCTCATGGCAATTGGGGGAGATCCCTGATGATTGGAAAAAGGCAAATATAGTGCTCATCTTCCAGAAAGGGAAGAAAGAGGATCTAGGGAACTACAGACCAGTCAGCCTCACCTCAATCCCTGGAAAAATCATGGAGCAGCTGCTCAAGGAATCCATTTAAGGCACTTGGAAGACAGAAAGGTGATCAGGAACAGTCAACATGGATTTATCAAGGGCAAGTCATGCCTGACCAACCTGATTGCTTTCTATGAAGAGGTGACTGGCTCTGTGGATGCAGGGAAAGTGGTGGACATGCTATACCTTGACTTTAGCAAAACTTTTGATATGGCTTCCCACAGTATTCTTGCCAGCAAGTTACAGAAGTATGGGTTGCATGAATGGATCATAAGATGGACAGAAAGCTAGCTAGATCATCAGGCTCAATAGGTAGTGATCAACGGCTCAATTCTAGTTGGCAACTGGTATCAAGCGGAGTGCCCCAGGCGTCGGTGCTGGGACCAGTTTTTTTCAACATCCTTATTTAATGATCTGGAGTATGGAGTGGATTGCACCCTCAGCAAGTTTGCAGATGACAGTAAGCTAGGGGAGTGGTAGATACATAGTAGGGTACGGATAGGATACAGAGTGATCTAGACAAATTGGGGGATTGGGCTCAAAGCAGGACTGACTTCAGCTAAATACTCCCAGTCATGGCTTTGTCAAGCTGCAGCCTAAAAACCTCTAAGGATGGAGAGTCCACCACCTCCCTAGATTACCCATTCCAGTGCTTCACCACCCTCCTAGTGAAAAGATTTTCCTAATATCCAATCTAGACCTCCCCCACTGCAACTGGAGACCATTGCTCCTTGTTCTGTCATCTACTACCACTGAGAACAGCCTAGCTCCATGCTCTTTGTCATATAAATATCCTACCATTTCATCCCTTCTTGTGCTTACTTCATAGCTGTTATTTATATTATGGTAGCACTTAGGAATTCCAATCATGGATTGGAGTCCTGATGTGCTAGCTGCTGTACAGACAAGAGGACATCCCCGTTTCAGACAGTTGACAATCTAAGCATCAGACAGAATGCAACAGGCAGACAAAATGCAGATTGGACAGTTGAAAGGATGAGGTTACAATATAATGAATAGAGATTAGCAGAAAAGAGCAGGATTCTTTAGCCCAGTGGTCCCCAAACTATGGGGTGCCCTCCCAAGGGGGCACAGAGGATGTTCAGGGGGGTACATAGTGGGGCCAAGGCCAGACCCATGTAGGGGCAGGGAGGGAGCTCCATCCGGCTCTGCTCCGCCCCCAGCCCCATTTCCATTCCATCCCGTTCCACCCCCAGCCCAGCTCTGTCCTCATTCCCTTTCTGCCCCTGCCCTCAGTTCTGCCCCCAGGTTCATTGGCAGCCCAATCTCCTCTGCTGAGACAACTGTGTAGTAATGGAGGAGGTGGGGGTGTGCGGACGGACCCCATTACGGGTAAGGGGGAGCATGACCGGAAGACTTTGGGCACCCCAGCTTTAGTCTAACTAATGCTAGACAGGAATTTTTTGGAGGCATCGCAGCAGAGGCAGAATGACCCGAAGATTCAACAGTTTTTCCTCTTGTTGTATTACTTACTCGGCACTCCTCGTGCATTATTATTAGCTACATTTTGGAATCCTGCCAGGAGACAACGACTGTTTTATTGGGTTGTGTCTTTGTCTTTTAAAACGTTAATGGGAGGACAGTGCTCCCAAAAGTTGCCAGGGAGTGAAATTTTCAGAAATGGCGCATAGACAGCAACAGTTATCCCTTGGAAACGTGCTCAAGCGACCTCCAGTTATTGGGCGCAATACAGAGCCAACGAGGTGAAATGTAACGTGCCGTGCTACACAGGGAGTCAGAATAAATGACCTGCTGTTCCCTTTTTCACCTGAAACTGTTAATTTAACCACAGGAGGGGAACTCCTTCTCCATGCTGCTTCAGTCCCCAGCCTCTCTGCTGTGGTTACCACCTAAAGGTTGTTCTGTGCGCAATGAGTTTGGCAATTGCTGGTCTAGGTCCATGTGGAGAAGTAGCCATATTACAATAAAAAAAAACCCACACTTGGTACATTTTTTGTCTGTGTCAGCAAAGAGGACAAAAGGGCTACAGAGAATTAATGACCTCTTACAGCTAGCTAGCTTTCTCCAGCACAGGGCTGGAATACGTTGGCAGAGGGTTGAAATTTGGGCTGCTGCTGCCAGTTCTGTCTGTTCAGGGAAGAGGGTGGTCAACGGAAGACTTTGTTCTTCTATCACTTTGACCCCTTCCTGAATGCCAAAACAGCTGGTAAAGAACCAGGTGCTGGCCTGCACGACCACGCCCCACCTGGAACTGTGTTGTGGTGTCAGGGACACTCCGTACCTGGATTGGCTGTGGAATCAGACTCCAAAACATTTCATCTTCCGCTTTTGTCCTGTGGCCAGAATAAGGGAGATAAATCGGGGTGCAGCATTCTGTGCACGTCAGTCACTTGGCCGCTGGAGCCAACGTGCACGTCATCTAGGATGGCGGCCTTCAGATAGGGAACTTCCACGTTTTCTATCTTGATCTGAATGCTTTCAAGGAGGTTGGTGGGCGGTCCTGTTTTGGTTTGCTTGGTTTTTTTCCCCTCGTGTTACATACTTGAGCAAAACTCTAAGAGCCCCGCTCACTTGGATCCCCCGAGTGTGGTGTGCAGCCATTGGGGCCAGGGGAGACAGACTGAGGAATCCACAGAACAGCTGGGTCATTGTCATGAGGTCTGGGTGCTCTCCCACTTCTGCCTCAGCCTTCCTTTTTGATCTTGGACCAACCACTGAGGCTCCTAAGTCACTAGCCCCACGCTCAGAAGCGCTGACCTGAGCTGAGTGTTTTCTGAATCCAGAGGGTTTGCAGGGTCAGGGACCCCAGAATGTGAGTACCAGAGCCCTTCCCCCAAATGGTGGGACCAGGCACTGCCCGCTCAGCTCAGCTCTTAATAAAACCAGGCTCCGGGAGGAAAACACCTACAGCGCAGCCAGTGAGGCCTGCTCAGGAGAATCCCACGGCATAACCAGCCAGGGGACTTTTGGAATTGCTCTGTTCTGCACCATCTCATCCCCTAGGACAGGGGTCGGCAACCCGCGGCCCCGGAGCCGCATGTGGCTCTTCAGCCGCGGTAAGCTATGTTTTGCGGCTCCAGACTATTTTTCTTTAGTCAGTGGAAGAGGGGGCAAAATGGCTCTTTTGATAGTAAAGGTTGCCGACCCCTGCCCTAGGAGAATGGCTTTGGGGGAAGCTTGCATAACAGCTTTCTTGTAGCCAGAGGTGGAGCTGGGAGGAGTCGCACGGGGGCAAAAAGACAGAGAAAAGAAATCATTCTGTTTCCCCGGCTTATTTGTAACACCCTCTATCCCAGAACTCTTCACTCCTGTTGGCCGCCAAGCCCTGAACTCCTGACTGACTTTTCCCTCAGCCCTCATTCAGACAACGCTCCCCCTGATTTCACTTCGCAGAGCGTTTCAGATGGAAGCGGTCCAAACCCAGGCGAGACCTCGGGATGTGGCCGGAGGCGATTAAGGGATTAGTGAGTCACCTTGCAGCAGCTGATATCAAGGCTGTAACTGAATGGACAGCTACAACAACACTGCAAACTTCCTGCCTGACTCAGTGGCGGGAGGGAGATAACGGGGCTCTGAGGCATAACACTGATAAACTGGGTTTTCCTTGAGTTCTGGAGCTGTGAGGGGAA
Organism: Mesoclemmys tuberculata; assembly: GCA_007922155.1. Lineage (NCBI taxonomy): Eukaryota > Metazoa > Chordata > Testudines > Chelidae > Mesoclemmys > Mesoclemmys tuberculata. The sequence goes on along the minus strand of ML675627.1, from coordinate 7,776,015 downwards.
GCAAATATAGGTTCAATTGTCTGTTTGTTGTTATTCCCCACCCACCTAATCATGCCCTTCCTGATAAGCAGTGTTATGAAGCTTACTGCAGCATGCAGACTCATCTGCATAGTGTAAAGTCATTGACCGATCCATAATTGATGTGGCAGCCGTAATTCAGTAAACTCATAATTTACAGCAAATGTTTCTTCTAGCCAATCTCCCTTGCCTGATCCTCCCCCTGCTCCCCACAGGGAACCCCCTCCTCGCCCAGCACAGCACAGCATTCACTCCCTTCTGGCACCGTGCAATCAAGAAGGGACCTGACCCAATACTGGTTGATAGCCCTAGGAGTTGCATCAAGCCCTAGGTGCGTATAGACGTGCACAAGATGTTTGCTGGCCAAGTGCTGCTTCCGCAGTGTTACTCTGGGAGGTTTCCCTGCATCATACGGAGCCTGTGCACCAACAAAGTCCAATCAGGGCTAGGTGAAAAGAGTACCCGGATGAGGCGCAGTAAAGAATCAGTTGTCTGCACTTCCTATATCAACCTCTTTCTGCCATGTACGGAGCAGTGGAGCTGGTACTATAACTCACTCCTTCAGCACCAAGCCCAAAAAGCCTTTAACCCTTGAGCTAACAATCACTCTAGAGAGCTGTGAGCAATATTAGGCCCTTATCCTCTCTGTGGTCCACCTGCTAAAAGGACTCACTCACTCACTCATTCACACAAAGAGATCACATGAGAGCACATGGCTCCAGACTGCACTAACCTCTTCTTCTTGTCCTTTACGCTGCTTTTCCTGGTGAGGGTCGCGGCGGCAGCATGGAGAGTGGGGAGGACCATCCCTCCCTTTCTTCTGCAACAGGTTCCAATTCCTTCTGGGGAATTCCCAGGAGTTCCCAGGCCATCCATGACATACAATCCCTCCAGCATGTCCTGGGTCAGCCTTGGGGCCTCCTCCCAGTGGAACATGCCCAGTATAATTCCAAAGAAAGCCTACCAGGGGCATCCTTATCAGGTGCCCAAACCACTGCAGCCAATTCCTCTCGATCCAGAGGAGTAGCGGCTGTACTCCAAGGCTGTCCTGAAAAGCCGAGCCCTTCACCCGGAGAGTCAGCCCACCCATTGTGCGGAGAAACCTCATTTCCACTGCTTCTACCCACAATCATGTCCTTTCGGTCATTACCCAAAGTTCATGACCATAGGTGAGGATGGGGACGTAGATTGACTTGTAAACCAAGAGCTTCATCCTAAAACGTAGCTCCCGCTTCACCACCATGGATCGGTACAGTTCCCACATCTCTACCGCCACCGCACCAACCTGCTTATCACTTCCATGATGAACAAGACCGCGAGATACTTAAACTCTTCCACTAAGGGCAGCTGCTCCTCCTTCACCTGGAGAGAACACTCCACTTTCTTCCAGGAAAGAACCACAACCTCCTATTTGGAGGCACTGATTCTCATCCCAGCTGCTTCGCACTCATGCAGCGAAGCATTCGTGTGCGTGTCGGAGACCACAGTCTGAAGAAGCAAGGAGAACATCATCTGCGAACAGCAGAGATGCCACTTCCAAGTCCCCGTACCGGATACACTCCCCAACCCAGCTGCACCTGGATATCCTGTCCATGAAAATCACAAGCAGGAATGAGGACAAGACACACCCTTGGCAGAGTCCCACACCCACCTGGAATGAACTCAACTTAATGCCAAGAATGAGGACACAACTCTCACTCCAGGAACAGAGGGACCAGATAGCAGGCAGCAGCAGCCCCTCATATTCTTGCAGCACTTCCCACAGGACATCTCGGGGAAAACGGTCGTAAGCCTTCTTCAGGTCTACAAAACAAAGGTAGACCGGGTTAGCAAACTCTCAGGACCACTCACGTATTTCTGGCAGAGCAAACAGCTGGTCAGTCCATTGTTCCACAGCCGGGACAGAAGCTTCCTTGTTCCTCCTGCAGTAGTGCGGCAAAGTAGAAAATACATTATGTCACGTTAGTGTCGATGCACTGACCAGCCTGACATCCTTGTTGATGTCAGAGGGTGGGAAGAGAAAGTCACCAGCTTTAACAACCATCTTTTGGGGGGTGGAGGAGAGCCCACTAATATTTGGAGTGCAGAAGTGAGGAGCTGAGCACTGTTTGTTAGTGGGATTCCATCCTTTGGAGATGGCGAGTGGGTGAGGAAGAAGCATATACAATTCAAATGAGACAGCAGCATGTGCTGGAGTTGACAAGTAAAGACACGAAGGACCAAGACCCACTGTTCCCATCCCCACTAAATTACAGGAAGTTGACTCTGTGTAATGTACCCATTTGATATAAGTAGGTGACCCCTGCTCTGAAAGAAGGCAGAAAGCCCCCAAAGTTCCTGCTAATAGCACGTAGAGGAAAATTCCTCGCTGTGCCCAGATTTGCCATTCGGGTCCACCCTGCAGATGAATGCAGCCTTGCAACATGCAAGTCTCACTGAAGTCAGCGGGAGCTGGGCTTTGCGCAGCACTTTACAGGATAAGGTAAGATGTGAGGAACAATCCCTGTGGCCAAGTATCTGACTCCACTTATTCCCTGAGATGTTTTTCCCCACTGAATCCTGTTTAGCTTCTGCACTTCTCTGCGAGCTTGTGTCATTAAGAGCACACAGCCTGCAATTGGAAAGGAAGAATTTGCTGCATTTTTATTATCCACCCATAAACAATACCTGTTCCACTCGTTTTGCCAGCTGTGACACAACACAAAATCACCCTGAAATTCCTTGGCCCTGTGTGAAGGGTATGAGGCATAGTTTCAGCATTTTTGCAACTATTCACAAAATGTTCCCAGTCCACCATGTCTATGGGCTCTCAGACAATATCTGGTTTAAAAAACAGCCCATTGTTTGCCTCTCTCTTCCAAGAAGCTAGAATAGCCAAGGACTTTCCCCTAAAACAAATAAGCAAATGCTGGAGAACAGATCTTGGGATGAAGCCCACACCCTAAGAACACAGTCAAAAACAGTTTAGACCAGCAAGGAAGGCAAATTCCAAAAGGGAAAGCTGTCCCTTGAGCCAGCAGCTCCCAGATGATCAATTACAGAGACTGTGCCAGAGATGACAATTTCCTGCCATATCATTCGAAGACTTTATTGAATTAAGCTTATGTATTGTTGAAATAATACATAACCACTCATTTCATACAGTGGACTTCAGGCCAGGAGTGTGTGGAGACTTTCCAGGGGGCAATGTGAGATCGAGGGGTACCATGGGCTATATTGAACAATGTGCAAGATAAAAATGGACTTTTGGAACAGTGTTCAGTGGTTTTCTTGGGTGGATGGGAGGGATGGATGAACGCAAATTCCCCACCTCCAGGTAAGCAAAAACACCAGCCTTTTCAGGCTACACCCTGGAGAGTGGGCCTTTGTCTGCCAATCCCCTGTTAAATGGGTGCAAGATCAAAGGCCCAAGTAGAATAAAGGAAAAACTGAACTATTTATGGTGGTTCTGGTTCTGAATCTCAGACAGTTCTGAACTTGTAACCATGGGAAAAACCCAGTGGTGGACTGGTTTGATAACAGTTTGAAGGACTGACATCCACCAGACCCTGAGGTTGGAGCTTGGCTGAGCTCGGGTAAACTTTTTAGCATGCATGTGGGTTCTTTTATTGTTTTTAGTATATTTTCTCTGTACTGCTTGCACCTGAAGAATAAATGTGCTTGCTTAGAAAGAACCATGTGGTAATTTATAACCCCAGGAAGGGTAAAGGGGGGCAGCAGCTAGCCTGGAGCCAGACTAGATATGATTGGCACAGCCACAGGTCTCCAAGGAGAATGCCATGCAGATATCCAGGCCAGAGGTGACAATGCTATGGATTAGTACCGTGATACAGCCAGACACAAAGGGGGAAAGTGCTCTTGGCCCTCCTGGACAACTGGGATTTCAGGAATCGCTGGAGATATAAGAGCACACACAAATGGAAAATGTCTTGGACAAAGGCTGGGAAATTCAGCAGCAGGGATGGGACCGCTCTCAAGAGTCCCATTAACCACTCTTCCTCCAGCCACATCAACGCACTAGCAACATCTGTTGCGCCTGGATTGAGCCTCAGCCAGCAAACTCTCCCCCAAATCCTAGTCTCAGCCAAGCGCTGAGAAAGCACCAGCTGGGTTTGACAAAAGCACAACTGGGCGGTGTGTCATCTGCACAGCAATAACGCTGCTGCTCTGATCTCGCAATGAGCCATCTTCCCTGAGACGTGTCGAAGAGGGAACAGTGAAAACATCAAGGGACTCTGCCTACCACAGCGAGGGATGGCAGGAAGGTTTGCAAAACCCCACAGGAAGCAGCATCAGAGGCTGCAGTGGACATCTCTGGAGGAGTCAGCATGGACATGTGAATGCTACCCATCATCAAGAAGAGAACAGCAGTCGAGATCAGTACACTCTACTTCCAAACCTGGGCCTCAAAGCCAGCCAGGAAACAGGAGGACTCCAGAACTGCCTTTCCACAACAGCTTAATAACTTTGTCCTAAAAAGGCAAGATTAAATACAGTGCCATGACTGGTGAGTGCCAGTGACTTGGTTCCTGAGAGCAAGGACGGTCCACTAGCACTAGCCTTGGACTTCGAAGACCTGGATTCAAGTTTCTGCCCTGCCACAGACTTCCTGTGTGTCTGTGGGCAAGTCACTTAGCCTATCTGTGCTTCAGTTTCCCATCACCTCAGTGGGGATAATAGCACGGCTCGACCTCACAGCAGTGTTGTTAGATAAATTCACTAAAGACTGTGAGGTGTTCAGATAGTATGGTAACAGGGGCCATGTATGTACCTTAGATGGTGAGGGCTTAATGACAGCTCGTTTGAGGGAATAAATTACCATACTTTCCCAAACAGAAATGTCCACCGCATCCTTCCTGTCACTAGCCACCAGGGGCTTGGATCCAACTTGCAGACGGTCAACACAAGAAGTCCCTCTCCTCTGTGACTAAAGCTGATTTGAAACCATCCAAGATGTTGCAGCGGCCCACACAATAGCCGTGGTCTGTGTGAGAGAAGTTTGGGTTTCAGCCAGTTTCCAGATGACAGGTGCTTGTCACAGACACTCTACCACAGCTGGCACACCATGTAACAGCCTCATCAGATAGACTGACGTTCCTGGTTGTCAGGTCTCCTCTAAAAGACCCCTCCCATAGCAAGCCGTATGGAAATAAATTTATCTACCTGAGAGACAAAAGATTCAGTTAACCCTGCTAGGCTTTAAACCTGAAGGAGTCTCAGCAACCTAAAACTAACACGTAAACCACTATAGATGCCCGCTCTATCAAGCAAGCTCATTCACATATCCTAAGTATGAAACTAATCCCCTCGTCTTCTTTTCTTTTCAATGTCTTCCTGCATAGCCAGTGTGGGATGTTTGGTTTTTAAACGGAAGCTCGTTGCTCTGCGTTTACAGTCTTACGGATCAGGAAGACCCCTAAAAAATCTTGAACAGATTTTTGCAGAGGAAAATAGTTTTGGAGTGGGGGAGTAGCTAAAGGAGCAGAGACGTGGAGCGGAGAAAGGTGCTGAGAATACGTACAGTGGAGACAGATGGGGGATGGAACAGTGAAGGAATTCATATTTTAGAAATCCTAGAAGCTCGTATTTCATATTAAGCCTGCCTTGCTGCTCCATTTATCAACTAAGATAAACACAAGCGCCACAAAGATACACTGTTGAACCAGAGAGAGGATGTATCAGACAAGCAATTCCCAAACAGCCAGACACTCCCAAGGATATCGCATAACATCCCCCTTATGTCATTCTAGGAGCAGAGCCAGACCAACTGGGTTACATTACTTTTTTTTGCCTGCAGCACATGGCAACAGCCAGAACAGTTGTGGCAGGGGCCATTTCGCTCGCTATCCTTTCAAATGGAGCTCTGCTCAAAATTCCACCCACTTTATAAAGTGCACATGGGACTAAGATTATTTTGTGCTTTTACCGCACCTACCACTGCGGGATATCAAAGCAGTGAGTTAATCTTCACAGCAGCACAGGGAGCTGGAGAAGCGTATCACAGAAGTGAAGGGGGAAAAGTCTGTGAGATCGCCCCGTCTCTCTCCCTGCTAATGCAGAATTGTTCCCTTTCCTGTTGTTCAGTTTATACTTCCCCATTATTATTGATTTGTATTAACACCTTGGAGCCCCTGTCATGGAGCAGGACCCCTTTGTGCTTGGTGCTGTACAAACACAGAACAAAAAGACAGTCCCTGAATTTTGTATATTCCTTATATTAGTCCTGCTACTCTGTTTCACCCCAGTTCCTCTTCCTCTTTGGAATGACCATCACCATTTTACAGACTAGGAGACTGGGGAACATTGAGGTCATAGAAATCTGTAGCAGAAGTGGGAACAAACCTTAAACAGTTCTATTTCCTCATCTTTTGCCTTAGCAACAAGTCTGACCAACCCCTCCCTGATCACTGTATGTATACCCAGTATCTTGCACTCTATGGGTTAATTTCTGCCTCCAGGTACTTTCATGCAATTCTGCTTAACTCCAGCTGGATGCACGTATCTGTGGACAAAGCTGGATCTTTCCTTAAACAATAATAGTTGTCACATTATCTGGCATTTACAGAGAACTTTTTATTGCAAAGGATTCCAGCACACCCTACAAGCTTCAAGATGGGAATTACTGGGCTGGAATGCAGCATCTGTTTAACATCATGCAACACTTCACAACACTGTGAGACTGGAGAGAGAGACAAACAGTGCCCAGCTGAAACTGTAAGTGGTATTTCAGATGCAGTAGGCAAGAAACAATCGCCCACACTGGACTTTGGCCAGGACATTCTGGTCAATACTTTCCCAGGGGATCTTTAATAACCATGTAGTCAGGGCCTTGGTTTTACACCTCATCCAAAATAGAATCCCTGATTTACCAACCCCCTGCACAGGTGTCCAGGTCACTGGCTGCTCAGAGAGAGGGAATCAGCATTGCTATTTCTGCAGCACCCTGGTTCTGCCATCCAAGTACTGACAAGACAGGTGACTGTTTGGTTAGCTCCTGATGTGCCTTGTCCCTTCCTGGGGAGAGGCTGCCTCTGTAAGGGCTGCAGAAGGGATTAACTCCTAGGACCTGTTAAATCCTTGATATTTTCCCTGAACCTGCCAGTAATGGTTAGGAGGTCTGTGATGTGGACACATGTCCCCAGTGGATGTCTTGAGATTGCATTTTACAGGAGAGGCCCGTAAGCAGCTCTCAGATGGTAACACCTTCCAGGCACCCACCAAGTGGATCTACATCCTGCAAACAGCCACAACTACTGTATAAACCACACATACACAGGAGTTGAAAGTTGATCTCTGGACCTGACATTTGGGTACACACGCACCAAAGCAGCTGATCGCCTTAGAGATCCTGGGCCGTTCCCAGCGCTCTCTTCATGGATTTTGGTTTCTATCCTCTTTGCTCAAGTTGAGCTATTTACCCAGATCATCTGTTCTGTGCTTAGGCTTCTCCAGAGGCCTTCTCCAGAGGCCTGAAGTGTTGTAGCTATGACACCAACTTGCAAATCTGCAGGGTGATTATAGCAATGTACTGAAGGGCTTGATCCTGAGAGGTGAAGTCGGCAGGAGCTAAGGATAATCAGAAGCTTGCTGGATTGGTCCCTTCCCCTGATATGATCTTCAAAAAGAGACAGGTGCAGGATGAATCTATTACAGATGCAAATGTTTCGGGATAGGATAGAGTTGCCAACTTTCCAATTTTTGAAAACTGAATAGTACAAGCCTCACCCTCACTCCCTCGCCCCTCCCTCGAGACTCACCTGCCACCTGCAGAGCCAGGCTAGGAGGAGCTGATATGGACAGTGGCGTACCGGGGAGGGAGATGCAAGGGGCCGGGCCTCCGGGCCTGGAGGTGCAAATGGCACCAAGCCGGGAAGTGAGGCCGACCCTCCTGAGCCGGCGCCAGGCTGTGGGCCTGGGGTGGGAGAGGCGGGTGCCACATGGCAGGTAACTGGGAGGCCAGGAGGGGGCTAGCCGCCGCCGCAACGAGATGCAGAAAATCCCCCAAGCAGGAGGAGGAGGAGGTAAGTGGCATGTCCCCTTTCCCCCCACAGGTACAGATCCCCCTCCCCGGGGCAGCTGGGGTGTGGCACCATCTGGTGGGAGACGGGGACCCCTCCTGCCCTGTGCAGGGGGAGGGAGGCATGCAAATTCCAGTTTGGCCCCCAGGCGCTGGAGACCCATGGTACGCCACTGGATGTGGAGCCTGCCTGCCTGATCGGGGCATGCCAGGGTGTGAGGGGAATTGGTCCCTGGAGGGGTCAGAGAGAGCAGAGGCCCTAGGAGGCTGAGGAGGTGGAGCAGGCTGTGACAGGTGGCAAACCTGGTGGCCAGCCCCACTTCTCAAATGCCACACTCTGTCAGGATCCCTCCTCCAGGAGGCACCAGTACTTACCTCTCCGCCAGAGCCGGTAGCCAGTTCCTCAGATTAAGCTTCTCTCCATCAGCTGAGCTCCTCCAGCCGCAGCTGCTCTTCCTGCCCTCCCAGCAGCAGAGGCCAATTGGGGTTACTGTGGTAACCGGACTTTTGGTGTCCGGTCAGCAGTACTGACTGGACACTGCACAGGTCCACTTTTGAAAACTGGACAGCCTAGGTTGGAGAGAAAGGATTGCATCGAGCTATGAACTGCTTGCTGACACCTGGAACAAAGAGGTATCTGTTGTGTTGGTCTCGGGGTTTTAAAATGCATGTGTTCGGTTTGGTTTCCTTTGTTAAACATCACCTCACTCTACAGCACCTTCCATTCAAGCACCTTAAATACTCAATAAGCCCAATTACACCCCTGCCACCGTTTACAGGAGGGGAAATTGAGGCACAGAGCGGGTTAAGTGACCTGCCCCAAGATGAATCACTGGCAGAGCCAGTAACAGAACCCAGGAGTCATGAATCCCACGCTTCTGCTTTGGTCACCAGACCCTATTCCCTCCTTCAGCCCTTTGAGGTTAACCCCGTCCCTCCACAGACAGCTTGTGTGTTGGAGGCAGAAGCAGAATCCTCTGGGGCTGTTCCCCCCACATTCCTGTGTTTGGAGAGCCAAGTGTGCATATGGCTTAAATGAAAACAGACCAAGGGAGAGGGAGCATGAATGCAAGTCATTTCCTTAGGAGGAGGGTTTAAAAAAACCTACTAAGAGCAGGCGTGGGAGCCACAGTGTGGGATTGTAGCAGTCCAAAAAATATGCAGTCCTGGAACTAGGTGAGAAATAGTTCAGGCTTCACTATTTAGGCTAAGGTTTCAAAAATAGGAAAGGCCAAAGGATGCTCCTAAGTCCATACCTAGGCATGTAAATAAGTGACCTGATTTGCAAAAAGCACTGAGCTCCCACTGTCATCATAAGCATTTGCAAGCAATTTCAATAGTGGTTAGCAGAAGGGAGGGGTGTCTTTCCTCCTGCCGGATTTCACGTGCCATCACATCCCAATTCTAAACATGAGGCAATACAGCACGAAAGACATGGCACAAGGCGACCCCAAACTACAGGCTCTATGGAGAGGTGAAAAGGTCCTTCTCCCTGCTAGGGCGGACTTCAAACGGGAGATTGAGCCACAAAGCTGCCCTGCAGGCCTAAGCACATAAGAATGGCCATAACGGATCAGATCAATGGTCCATCTAGCCCAGTATCCAGTCTTCTGACAGTGGCCCATGCCAGGTGCTTCAGAGGGAATGAACAGAACAGGGAATCATCAAGTGATCCATCCTGTCGCCCATTGCCAGCTTCTGCCAAACAGCAATCCCTGCCCATCTGGCTAACAGCCACTGATGGACCTATCCTTCATGAACTTATCTAGCTCCTTTTTAACCCTGTTATAGTCTTGGGCTTCACAACATCTTCTGGCAAGGAGTTCCACAGGTTGGCTGTGCGTTATGTGAAGAAATACTTCCTTTTGTTCATTTTAAACTTGCTGCCTATTAATTTCATTGGGTGACCCCTAGTTTTTGTGTTATATGAAGGAGTAAATAACATTTCCTTATTTACTTTCTCCACCCCGTCATGATTTTATAGACCTCTATCATATGCCCCCTTAATCATCTCTTTTCCAAACTGAAAAGTCCCAGTCTTATTAATCTCTCCTCATATGGAAGCTTTTCCATATCTCTAATAATTTTTGTTGCCCTTTTCAATATCTTTTCCAATTCTAACATATCTTTTTTGAGATGGAGCAAACAGATCTGCATGCAGTATTCAAGATGTGGACGTACCACAGATTTATAAAGAGGCAATATGATATTTTCTGTTTTATTATCTATTCCTAGACTAATGATTCGTAATATTGTTAGCTTTTTTGACTGCCACTGCACACTTGAGTGGATGTTTTCAGAGAACTATTCACAATGACTCAAAGATCTCTTTCTTGAGTGGTAACAGCTAATTTAGACCCATCATTTTATATGTATAGTTGGGATTCTATTTTCCAGTGTTCATTACTTTGCATTTATCAGCATTGAATTTCATCTGCCATTTTGTTGCCTAGTCACCAAGTTTTGTTAAGCGCCTTTTGTAACTCTTCACAATCTGCTTTGGACTTAACTATCTTAAGTAGCTTTGTATGATCTGCAAATTTTGCCACCTCACTGTTCACCCCTTTTTCCAGATCATTATGCATATCTTGAACAGTACTAGTCCCAGTACAGACCCCTGGGGGACCACCACCATTTACCTCTCTCCATTCTGAAAATTGACCATTTATTCCTATTCTTTGTTTCCTGTCTTTTAACCAGTTACTGATCCAAGAGTGGACCTTCCCTCTTATCCCATTGCAGCTTACTTTGCTTAGAAGCCTTTGGTGAGGGACCTTATCAAAGTTTTTCTGAAAATCTAAGCACACTATAGCCACTGGATCACCTTTGTCCACGTGCTTGTTGACCCCCTTAAAGAACTGTAGTAGATTTGGTGACACATGATTTCCCTTTAGGAAAACCATGTTGACTCTGCCCCAACCAATCCTGTTCATCTATGTGTCTGATAATTCTGTTCTTTACTATAGTTCTTTACTATATCACCTCCTGGTCATGTGGTCGGAAGTATATCCCTTCTTCCATATTCTTATTATTCAAATATGGAATTACTATCCACAGAGATTCTATGGCACGGTTTGGTTCATTTAAGATTTTTACTTCATTTCATTTACATGCTCCCAGAATGAACCATGGCAAAAACCCCACAAGATGGCAGTGACATGCTCAGAAGCCACAATGATGGGTGCAGCACAAGACCCTAACTAGATGGATGTATAACAACCAAGTTCAAGAATGGGCATAGATTTGAACAGCCCTAGATAATTGACGGGAGGTGAAGAAAATAATGGAAAATAATTTAATCCTCAATACCATGCTCCCAAAATACTAGTGAGGAGATTATTTTCACACAAACACTATCAGTTTTTTAATATTCAATAAGTCAAATGGTCTGGTGGAGACAAGGTGGGTGAGGTAATATATTGTATTGGACCTACTTCTGTTGGTGAAAGAGACAAGCTTTTACAAGGTTTGAACAGATGATTTAGCATAAGTAGCTAATACATACTGTATTTCAAACGAGCCATTCAAAGTGAAGTGGCCCATTAGTAGGAGCATGGCCAGCAGACCAAGGGAAGTGATTATTCACCTCTATTTGGCACTGGTGAGGCCACGTTTGGAGTACTGTGTCCAGTTTTGGGCCCCCCACTAAAGAAAGGATGTGGACATATTGGAGAGAATCCAGCAGAGGGCAATACAAAAAATTAGGGGGCTGGAGCACATGACTTATGGGGAGAGGCTGAGGGAACTAGGCTTGTTTAGTCTGCAGAAGAGAAGAGCGAGGAGGGATTTGATAGCAGCCTTTAACTACCTGAAAGGGGATTCCAGGGAGGATGGAGCTAGGCTGTTCTCAGTGGTGGCAGATGACAGAACAAGGTGCAATGGTCTCAAGTTGCAGTGGGGGAGGTCTAGGTTGGCTATTAGGAAAATCTTTTTCACTAGGCGGGTGGTGAAGCACTGGAATGGGTAACCTAGGGAGGTGGTGGAATCTCCATCCTTACAGGTGTTTAAGATGTGGCTTGACAAAGCTCTGGCTGGGATGATTTAGTTGGGCTTGGTCCTGCAAGAGGGTGGACTAGATGACCTCCTGAGGTCCCTTCCAACCCTAATTTTCTACGATTCTATGTTAACACTCCTCCAGTCATAGGGAGGAAAGCAAGGGGGGGAAGCAGCTGGGAGGGTTACAGATTGTTGTAATAAGCCATAAATCCAGTGTCTCTATTCAGTCCATGCTTTTTGGAGTCTAGCAAAGTCATGAATTTAAGCTCCCAGGCTTCTCTTTGGAAAGTGTCAGGCAGGTTTCCTTTGAGGATGAGGACTGAGAGGTCACATATAGAGTGATCGCTTTGTGAAAAGTGGTCACCCCAGGGGATAGGGTGTTTTGTCTTATGTCATTTTTCTGTTTGAGCTCATTCGAGAGCGCAGTGATTGTCTGGTTTTACCCATATAATTGCTATTGGGACATTTAGTGCACTGGATGAGGTATGTTACGTGCTGTGATAGGCATGTGTGGGACCCATGGATCTTGGAAGTTGTATTGGGTGAGATGCTGATCACTGTAGTGGAGATATATTGGCAGGTTTTGCATCTGTTCGGGCAGGGTCTGGTATCTCTTTGAGTTGATGTGTCCTGGTCCATAGAGAGCTTGCTTCTGATGATGAGCTTGGGGAGGCCGGAGTGTTGTTTGAAGGCCAGATAAATGGGTTCAGGAAAGATTTCTTTCAGGGTGGGGTCCCCATTGAGTATGGATTCTCGTTATTTGATACCCCATATGGGTTCCAGTATGGGGTGATAGGTGACAACTAGGGATGTGTGGTCAGAGGTAGATGGTCTGCTAACATTTTGTCAGTTGTTTTACTTCTTTGTAACCCCTGCTTGTTTTATTGGTGTCTCTGTGTCAAAGTAACAAAGTAAAGGCCTGTTTGCACAGTTCTCATTGTCCTTGGAGTGCTGTGCAAGCAAGTGGATTCACTCTGTCTCTGTGTTTGGTATGAATACAGTGATTGGCCACAACAAACACTGGCACCCTAGGGGAGTTTGCCTGCCTGCAGCTATCTCACTCAGTGCTGTGATTCTGTTAGATTTCGCATGAGAAGCCAGGGCCATGCCTGCTTGTTATGAGGACAGGAGTTCTCCAAGGAGCAGAGGAAGTACTGCAGCAAGAAGTGGTGGGGATGCAGTTGGGAGCACTCTTCCCACTGGGTTAAAGCTAGGGTGACCAGATAGCAAGTGTGAAAAATTCAGACAGGGAATGTAGGGGGGCCCAAGGTGCCTATATAAGTTACAGCTCCAAAGATCAGGACTGTCCCTATAAAATTAGGGCATCTGGTCACCCTAATTAAAGCTGAGTGCCCCAGCTTGGCACTGTACATGGGTGGGAGAAGAGAAGAAATGAAAATTACTGGTTCCCCAAGGCTTACTTCCTGTCTGTTTGTAAAACTCTTTGAGAATCTCCAATGCAAGGCAGTACGGAAGCTCACAGTAATTAAGACACTGCCATTACCCTAAGAGACTGGTTGTTATTAAAAGGTCACCTCAGTGGTATCTGTGGTGCTGCAGTTGCACCTGTGATGGGGTCTATCGGGTTTTTCTCTGGAGGCACCAGCACCCCGATATTCCCTGCCCAATGAAAATCCACCTGGACCAGGCAACCAATGAGACAGTCCTCCAGAGGCCTAGAACTGCCAGGAGGAAATATTGACTAATCAGAAACCAGCATGCCCATTAAGAAGGCTTGCCTGCTTTTGCTCAGGAGCAGAGGTGAATGAGCTTGGTACGAGGAGGAGCCCCTCAGTGCTGACCCAGGCCAGGGCTTTGCCTTAAGCACCGAAATGCAGCTCTTGCATTCTGAAGAGATTTTTCACTTAAAAGCACGGACAGACAACTTGCTATTTGTGTTTAGAGACTGATGCCAAGCTTACGGCAGAGGCTACCCAGCCCCAAGGAGCTGCCCGAACTCCGCAGTCTGGGGAGGGGACCGGCTGCTGAACCAGCTGTGATCCTGAAGGGGGCACTGCGGAACAGCCCTACCTGCCACAGTCTCATCACTACACTTCCCTTGGAAGAACTGTGTTTTGATCTAGTGGAGCCTATCAGCTCCACTCCCTGCACCACTAGGGAGCAATTAACCGCCCAAAGACTTCAAACAGCAGGGCTGATCAAAGCTCCAAGGTTCAGCACCTGGCTCTCCAGTTCACCAAGCAAGTGACTTTTTATCCTAAAAAGATCAGTGTTGGGGAAGATCAACCATAATCTGAGCCTGTGGGGTGCACAAAAAAAGGTAGAGCCACTAAGTGATTTGGTAAACATGTGGCTTTTTAGGGAGCTCTGTCTCAGGAAAAAATTGGACCACTGTCTTTACTCTGCACCTCTTCTGATGTTTCAGGACAGGGTGAGTCACCACGTGGGTCTTAGAGCACTTAGAATAGTTACCTTGTAAACAGTGACCCTCGACCTGCAGCTCCGCTATAATGTATTATCCTGAAGTTTCCCCTCCCCTTTGAAATCTCAGAATCACCACTTGTGTTCTCCTAACCAATGGCAGCTTAAGACCTCCATGCCACTTGGCATCGCAGACTCAAAGCCCATGCTCTCTTGAGAGGTCACACCTCCTTTTTTTCACCATGCAGTTGTAAAAACTGGACTCACAGATCATTGCAAGGTCAATCCTTTTGTGGGCTCAGCACCTGAGGTGCCAAGGAACTTGCCTGTTATTGAGGTGTGTTTGGGCTGCCCCGTTTGCTTTCTCGGCTCCCGTGCCCAAACATTATAAATGTCGTGCATTGAAGATTATGCAATTCAGTGCAACTTAGTGCTACAGCTGTCTCTACTTACTACCCCACCGTGATTAACCATTTATTAATACGGGGTCAAACCTACACATCTGTTAATGTGAATATCAAAGAAACACAGTGCAAACAAGAGCAGCATGTGCAAACTCTGGGAGCTCCGGAAAGTTGCAACTGTGTAATATATCACAGCTGGGTTTTTCCTAAAGATGCCCCAGCAACTCACTGGGGCTCCAAAATGCCCCAGGTTTGAAAATGTTCCCAGGAGCAGGAAAGCTCTGGGTACTGCAAGAGAGGAGCAGCTTTAATTCAAGGCTGCGCCAAGAGCAAACACTTGGTGTGGCGAAGAGCTAAACATTCCTACTGCGGCTCCGTTTCCACTGATTGGACCTATCTCCAGGCTTCATCAATGTACATTTAGGATTGGCCAATACGTGAAGGTCAGTATAACCAACTCACTGTGGACATTTGGCAAAGATCCGGGAGTTAATCCACCCAAACCAGTTTTGTCAATGGGCATTGGCATTACACGTCCTCACAAATCTTTAGTGTGTTGCTCAGCATAAGCACATCTCAGGGTTGTTTGGGCAAATCCCTCTCTTGCCTGAGCTGGGATTCCCACAGCACTAAAAGGATTTCATTAGCTAAAATCATCCAGCATAACTCATGTAGCCTGAGGTTAGGAGCCACACTCCACTTCAAAGATGCTGGAAGTCTTCCGTCTTACTCTTATTTCCACTGTGTAAGCACCATCTAGCACTGACGTAACCCTCCAGAGCGGGGATTAGATTGTTGTTTATATTACGTGGTGTTGAGAGGCCCCGATTTCAAGCCTCGTTGATACACACAAAGTGACAGGTGCTGCCCCAAAGAGCTTACAATCAAAAGCGGTCAGGAGGAATAAAACCCATCTCCCCTGAGTTCTAACCTAGTACCCTAGAAAGTGACCCCTGCTGCTATTTAATGGGCGGGAGAGTAGAAAACTGAAGATCTCATTTCTGACCCTACTCGAGACTTAGCTATGTTTAAACAAAAGTCCACAGGCTGCACTCACCCCTAGACAGCTGACAGCAGTCAAGATGAGTTTGGCCCCCTTTTTAAAAAGTTTGTTTCTTCCCCTCCCCCAGGCAACAGCTTTATCAGGAGCCAGGCAACTGCCAGTGACAGCTTTACCCCAACGTAGCCTGCTTCTTTTCAAAGGTCACCAGCCGTTAACCATCACATGACGGGACAAAAATCCAGCTCCCACAAGTTAGTCATAAAATGCTATGAAAAACAAACACTCAAGAAGGCGTTACCAGGCATAAAATTTCCTCGATGCTCCACTCCAGGAGTCATAATTTCCAGTTGTCGGTCACCTACGCTTTCGGAAGGAATAGGAACATGGAGGCTGGGGCTACACTTAAATAGTCTCTCCGGCATAGATATGTCAGAAAGGGGTGTTATTTTCTACCAACATAGTTATGCTGGCAAAAACCCTAATGCAGATGCAGTTATACTGGTATAAGTCACTTTACACTGACATCGCTTATTTTGCTTCGTCTAACTGGAATAAGCTATACCCATATAAGCAGTTTCATACTTGTATAGCTGCATCTTCACTAGGGGGAGTTTGCCTCTTTCACTGTTCCAGCTTGATTAAAGCAGCAAAACTCTTACGTGTAGACAAACCCTTAGGCTGAAAATTAAATAAATGGGAATTCCTTGTATGAGGCTATATGCTACAGTAATGGGGACACAGCTTTGGTCATGGTCTTATAAAGCATAAGACTAGCCCTTGTCAAGAGTTCTGTGTTCTATTCCTGGCTTCCTAATGACCGTGAGTATATCACTTTACTGCTCCGGGCTTTGTTTTCCCCATCTGGTAACAGAGTGGGGACAATAATTCCAACCTCATACATTGCTACTAGGCTTAGTTGAGCACCATGGCTAGTTTCCTTTAGTGACAGTTGAACTGTCTCAAATCTTGTTAGGAGCACAGATACCAGTATGATGGGCCCCAAATATAGTTGCAATCATCACCCAATAAATCTTTATACCACTTTAAGGTAAATGAATGTATTCGCTGTAGATGTACTGAGTAACATTATATTCCTATGGTGTGTCCATTTTTACTTGAAAAGATATTATGTGTGTATATGCAACAGGGTTATTAAGCAAAGCACGTTAATTTTGGGTTCTGTGATGGGGCATCTGAGCCCTGCACTGATTTAGACAGGGTTAATCCCACTCTGTGGGCCCAGGAGGCCACACCTCCTTGGCTCTACTGGGTATGCGCCACTTGCAGCCCCAGTGCAAAAGAGACAGGAGAGCCCAGCACAGGTGGGGATGGATTGCTGGGAGCGGGAGTGTGGACAGATGGACGGACAGACAGACAGACGGATGGATGGAGACTGCACAGGCTAGAAGCACCACAACCCAGGCAGCTACTTCACTGCCCAAAAAGGGCCCTGAGGGAGTGGCCAGAGTTGCCAGGAGTAGCTGCTACTGATGACCCCAGAGACCTGTGAGAGCCATGGACATTGTTGCTAGGGCAGGGGATAGGAAACAGTCCGTGGGACTTTAATTGTGCTACAGGGGATGAACCGGGGAGCCAGGCAGTATGTTTTGAGAGGATCCCCAGTGGCTAGGCAGTGAGCATCCCTGCTACCACCTGGGCCCTGGGCTGGGCTCAGAGGAGCAGGGAAGGCCTGAGCCCCCCTACCCTGCTCTACCACCCCTCGGTGGTACCTCACTCCCCCAGTGTACCACCAGGCTGCACTGCCCTGACAAAAATGACTGTACTACTGACTCTGGCCATTAGGCCACCCTGCCCTGACTAAAAGGGCTGATTAATTGGCTCTGCCCATTAGGCTGCACTGCCCTGCAAACCAGGACCATCTTTCTGCCTCAGGCTACTAGGCCAGGCTGCCCTGAAATGCAAGGTGGGCAGTTAAACCCAACCATGGGGTGTACGAGCCCTGTGACAGGCTCCATGCAAAACCAAATCAGTTTCTCAATTGCACACTGGAAGGAATTGGCAGTTCTCACGGCATGTTTGCATTGTCACTGGAATGACTTGTGAGTCAGTGAATCAAACAGATGTGCTCTGATTCCCTGGAGTGGTGGAAAGACACAGTTTGGGAGGAACTGGCCTGACTTGTCAACTTCAAGCAAAGAAGGATTGGCGTTTCGGGTTATGCACCACAGGAAAGGAATTTGTTGGGGTGGCTCACTCAACTAAATCACACTGAAGGAGGATCTGACCTTTTTCTGGGAGACTGAAGGTCCATTCATACATTATGTATAGGCTCAGCAGAATTCAATTTTTATTTTATTTTTTTTATAATTTTGATGGATATTGATTTTTATTTTTAACCATTTTTTAACGTTATCAGTTGAAATTTTCACAGGTGTGTGAGATTATGGGGGCGAGGGTCAGACACGACAATAGATACTGAGATGCAAAAAGCCAAAGCTTATACCCATTAAAACAAAGTTGTCAACATCCTATGTCAAAGTGCATATCCTTAAATCAAAATCCAAGTTCTCAAGCAGCATTTTTCATACTTGGCCTATCTATAAATTTCAATGATTATTGACAATTATTTTTTGTCGTTTTGCATGTATACAGTAAAAACAACATTTACAGACATTTACCGATTCAGAAATCTAATTGTCTAAGCCTAACTATGTAGTACAAATATGCATTTATTTACTGTACCAGCTATTGTAATAGCTTCCCTGTATATAAATTGTTTTCCTTCTGTATTGTTTACTCCTGATTTTCCTATATCTGCTGTTCTTATTTAGCCAATAATTTTGTATATTAAATACAGGATTAATCTTTTTTGAAGCTCCTTACCTTGTGACTATTGCTTTCTATGTATAAGGACCAACATCAAGCAAAAATTAATCTGCCCCCCCCCCCCCCCCCAAGGACTACTCTGTTACATTTCATATTGAGGAATCAAGGAGCTAACCTTTTGGCATGAAGAATTTAAAAAGACCAAATAGCGGTTAGTTGCAGCATGAACTTTCAATTATCCTGTAGAGACAACCCTCAAATTCAAATGTAGATTCTTATTCCACATTCATCACTGTTGTGTCTGAACACCTTCCAATAGTGCAGTAACATGACTAACAGCTGTCATGTGATAGAGGTCTGCTCTACACTACAGAGTTAGGCAGATGCAAGGCAACTTATGTTGACTTAACCATGGAAGTGTCTCTGCTTAAATTTAGTTCCCACCAACATAACCGTCACCGTATGCTGACTTAATAATTCCATCTCCATGTGCAGCGTAGACTCAAGGTCCATGTAGGTAGGTCAACACAAGGTCAGTGTAGATATTGTTTTGCTTACATTGACTGTTACTGGCTTTCAAGAGCTTTCCCACAATGTCCCAAGCTGACAGTACAATCAACGTAAGTTCTTTGGGTGACGATGCACACCGCTGATGCAAGGAGCAAAGCATAGAGATGCACAAGCAATATAATTACTGAGGCAGCAGTAAATTAGGTCATAAATTAAATCAGAGGTAAATTAGGTCAACTTAGTTTTGTAGTGTAGACATGGCTGCAGTTGGTTTAGGCCAGAAGGAGGTAACCATGACAATTGCCACCTGTGAGGGAACCAGAGCTACCATCAAAAAGACAGCATATAAATGTTTTCCAGTATATTTAACAAGGGAAACATCCTTTCCTGCACTGTGGGGTTAATTAGAGAGGGGGAAATCTTTCCAAAAATGCTAGATCCATTGTCATGCCCTCAAAGTGTAATCATGCCAATGGGAATTTGTTCTGATGAGGTAATGCTTGTTAAGTGATGTTTCACTGGTTGAGTGTGTTGTCATTTTATTTACAGCTGGAGAGTTGTACCGGTGGAGTCTGTGGAAGGTCAGAGAACTTTCTCTCCTCCCATGGAGTTCAATGAAGCTCCTATTAAAAATCAGTTTGTTAAAAATTGCTCTGATTAGGCTTTCAATTATTGTTTCAACCAACAATTAGGCAATGAGAGTGAGATCCAGGATTTGTTTTTGAAGAGAAAGGGGAAAGTTCTGGCCGGATCTTCAAGTTGTCAGTTGTGCAATTATGCTCCTAATTTGCACATGCAGTTACTGTGACTGCTTGTCTAAGGTCTACCACAGGATTTTCTGTAGCACACATCACTGTTATTTAAGCAACAGATGATTTTCAGGTGCAAATCAGGCATGCAATTGTACATTTGTTTTTGCAATCACTTGGGTTCCTGACCTTTTGAAAACAAGATCAATTGGTTTAGAAAAAGACAGCAAATAGCTTGTTTTCACAAGAAGGCTAGATTGTTCTTTGTGGAAGGTCAGCCTCCAACAATTTCTAGGCAGGAAAAAATGTCATTATTAGAGGCAGAGGCAGGATACTTTGTTCAGGCAAAGGATCCATCGCAGCAGAGAAACCAGCTGAAACAGACTAGAAGATACAGGACCCCATTCATTTCCAGTAGGAAATTCAACTTGCAAACTTTGGGTGGCTGAAAGTCCCCACAGAAAGCAGATCTCCGCTACCTAAGCCACCAACTGCAACCTCTTTTTTACTGGGAGATCCAGAGCCAGCCGGCATAACCTACAAATTGGGCCAGTGGGAGAGGGGCAGTAGAGCCAGGGCATCCTGGAGATGCACAGATTCAGTGCTGTTGCTTCTTACAAAGCCCTGGCTAATGTTCCTCTCCCCTGATGAATTTCACCAGAGGGTCACTTTCCCCAGATGCTGCATGTGAAAACCTGTGTATCCAGAGATGAGTAAATCAAGCCAAGGGTTCTGTGACTACTGTGTGGAAGTCATCTGAACAGTAGGTTTGAAGGAATTCATCCAGTTACAGTAAAATACAGAAGATACAAAGCTAGCCCAGGTACCTGCTAATATTAGTGCGCTGTGGGCTGTCCTGGCATGCACTCCAGGCCTGTCTGCTCTAGTAAAACATCTGGCTAATGAAAGATCTGCATGACTCTTTGTCATCAGGAGACAACATCTTCACCTCTGGGAAGAGAGTGCGCAGAGAGAATTTCTTGGAATGTTCTCATGTCCTGAGCCTGCTTTGGTGAGATAAGGCTGAGCAATTTATAAACAATAACTCTTTAGGGGAGGGGACCAGTCACTAGCGCAGTATGAGTTAAGTCCTGGCAAGTCTCCCTGAAGGAAAATCTGCATATTGTAAACCAGAACGATGCTGTCGCAACATTCATCAATGCATATCAAAGCACTTTAACACCCATCCTTGAATTAAGTTTCACAACACCCCTGGGAGATAGGGAAGTATCATTATATCTGATACAGATAAGGAAACTGAGTCACAGAGAGGTGAAGTGACTTGCCCAAGGTCACCCAGCCAGTGTGTGGCAGAGCTACGACCCGATGCCAACCCTCTACTTTAGCGCAACCATTTTTTCTGCAGAGCCTGACTTTAACCTTTGCACTCTTTCATTTTAGTATTGCTATTTGGGATTTAACCGCATTTCTGTCTAGTTTGTTTCCTAGAATATAAAGCCAGAAGGATCTGTTGTGATCATCTAGTCTGACCTCCTGTAAAATACAGGCCACAGAACTTCCCTGAATCAGTCACTGTTTGAACTAGAGCTGATCATTTAGAAAAAAAGTCCAACCTTAGTTTAAAAATTGCCAGTGATGGAAAAATTGGTTAATGCACTAGCATGGGACTTAGGAGAGAGGTTCAAATCCCAGCTCTGCTACAGAAACCCTGTGTCCTTAGGAGCTTTACTCAGGCCTGCTCTACCCTAGAGACTTTTATCGATCAAAGCCAGCTTTCTGTGTCAAAACAGCACACTGCGATCCCTCCTCCTCCCCCAGCCAACCCAACTCCGCTGATTTTGCCACAAAATAAAACCATCTCAATGAGAGGTGCAAAACTTTTTGTGCCAAACTTTTAGTGGCAGTGTAGACGCCACACTTAGTTCTGTCATGGTAAGTGGTCTCCAGAAAGTGTCCCACAATGCCCCAGCTCACCACTCCGGCCATTAATTTGAACTCTGCTACCCTGCAGCCATCCGTCCCTCCCCCTTTCATGTCCCAGGAATTTTTTAAATTGCACTTCCTGCTTGGTCAGTGTGAAGCTCAGATCTTGTTTTCCTAGCTGATGATGGCAGCTGCATGCACCAAATACTCACCCATTTGCAGCTTCTGGATCTGATGGGCATTTGGGGAGAGGAGGCTGAGCAGTCCCAGCTTGGCTCCAACCAAAGGAACTATGACTACCTACAGTCAGATTTCTTGTTTAATGCCGGAGAAGGGCTATGAACGGGACACGCTGCAGCACCGTGAGCAAATCAAGGAGCTGCAGTAAGGGTACCAAAAGGCTAGGGAGTCAAACCATACAGCTTTCCTTTGCTTTGTTGCATTATAGAGCTGGTTGAAGGGATCGAAATGCATAAGAGTAGCTATGTTTGCATGTGCTTCCCATTCCTGTCCAGCTAGGCAGTGTGGTAGAAACTGTTAATGCACACTGAGATTTCACAGGAGTCCTCCAAAGAGATCTCTGCAAAACTTTCCTGGAG
This sequence comes from Mesoclemmys tuberculata, assembly GCA_007922155.1. Classification (NCBI taxonomy): domain Eukaryota; kingdom Metazoa; phylum Chordata; order Testudines; family Chelidae; genus Mesoclemmys; species Mesoclemmys tuberculata. Next base: position 7,753,666 of record ML675627.1, on the reverse strand, counting down.
ATGCTCATCAATCCTCTGCCAGAAATTTCTCTGCAGAGCTGCTTTCTTTCTTCCCTCATTGTAGGAAACTTTCCCGTGCCACTTACTTGTGCAGGGACCAAAGCAGCACATAGGAGAGCAGCATGGGGACCCTGTTTGAAGCTGCTCAGGTTGGGGCCCAAGCTTTAGGAACCTGTGTGGTGGGGGAGTCCCTAATCTTGGGCTACCGCCTGATGATAGCTACACCACAATTAAAGAGCATCTTAGCCTGAGCCCTGGAAGTCCAACTTTGAGTGTCTAATTGCACTGTAGACATACCGTCTGAGCATGTTTCCCAGACCTGAAGAAAAAAAAAGTGTAAGTTCAACAGCTCGTCTCTCTCACCAAGAGGAGTTGGCCTAATAAATGATATTACCTCACCCCACCTTGTCTCTTTTGGGTCCCATCCAATGAAACCATATTGGTACAGGAGGGTATTTTATTTCACTTTATTGAGCAGCTGTCTGATGTCCTATGAGCTTTACAATTCCTCAAAATAAATGCAGAACCACGTCTACGTAACACAGTCCCAGTCCATCGTCAGTAAAATAAAATTACCCCACTTAGCCAAGCTGTGAATAAAAGCCTTGGAACATAAATAGATCAGCTTTTTCAATAAGCTGGAACCATGTACAGTGCACCTGTGTGATATCCCACTGGGGTTGAACACGCCACACTTGCTCATCAGAGCCTGGATCACGTATTAATGGGGATATTATGTAGGAGACACTATACCATTCAACCTTCCTTGTCACGTCCCCCAAGCTCCCGCTCACATAACATCTCCACGGCAAGTGCAATAATTGCTTACGTGGAGAAGCAACGTTAGGGAAAAAAATGAACCTCTTTTGCTTCCTTTAATGCAGGGTAGCAGCTGGAAGCAAAGCGAAGGAGCCAGCCCCGCCCGACTAGCTAGCGTCTGACACACCACCACAGGGCACCGCTGTGGGACACCAGAACAGCGCTCAGCACCCTATTGCCAACCCCCAACGACCCTCAGTCAGCCCCTCGAAAGCCAGGGGGGCGACTTAAGGAAAAGCATGAGTTTGGGAGTCCATTTGTTGGTGTTTTGTGGGGGGAGGGTTTGTCTTGGGGGCTCCCCTGTTCCAGCTGCTCTCTGGGGGCCCAGGGCCTAGGAGCTCAGGCTTTTGGGCCCGAAATGAAAACCAAGAGGCTCCCCTAATCAGGGGCTTCCCCAAAACACCAACCCCCCAGCAGCGCCACCCGACTGTAGGGCGGCCCCGCCAGCCGGGCCTTTGTCACACCCAGGCCCCTGCCCCCCACACTCGCTAGGGGGGTCACCCTGGCCCCACAAGCGCTCCCCTCCCCCCGGGCCACCCCCAGGGCCTGCAAAGAGGGGCTCCCGCCAGGCCCCCTGCTGAGCGGTGGGGGAGGGGCAGACACGGCAGCCTGGCACGCGCTGGAGCCGTTGAACCGCCCGGCGCACGTGCCAGGCACGACACGGGCGGGGCCCCGCTCTGCCTCCCCCCAACCCCGCCGGCGGCGCGCGTCCCCCCGGCAGGGCACGCCGGGCAGGAGTGGAGTGGGCGGAGCCCGCATCCGGGTCCCCTCGGCGCTCGGCCCCTCCCCCCGCTCCCGCCCGCTGGCCGCGGGCACTGGGCTGGCAGCGCCTCCTCAGTGCGTGCGCGCGGCTGGCTGGCTGGCTGGTTGTCTGTCTGTCCGTCCGTCCGTCCGCGGGAGCGAGGCGGCTGCGGCATCGACGGGCTCCTACCTCGCCCGGGCGGCATCTCTGGGTGAGCGAGGGGCGGGGCCCCCGTGAGGGAGGGGGGAGCGGCCCCCCCAACTCCCACCCCGGGTGCACGCTGCGGGGGGGGGCGGAGCGGCCCCCCCCGGGTGCACAGTGCAGGGGGGAGCGGCCCCCCC
>ML675627.1:7672350-7751664 GCA_007922155.1 Mesoclemmys tuberculata | reverse complement strand
GGTGCACAGTGCAGGGGGGAGCGGCCCCCCCCGGGTGCACCGTGCAGGGGGAGGGGTCCCTCCGCTGTCACTGCCCCCCCCAGCAGACGTTGCAGGCAGACGTGGGGCAGAGCTGCCCCCCTCACGCCCCTGGCTCGCTGCAGGGGGGCAGGAGCTGCGTGGTCCGTTCTCCCCCTGGGGTTTCCCTGGAGGGCGGGGGCACCGCAGGGAGGAGCCGCCCCCTCGCTCCCTGGGGCTTCTGGCAGCGGGGGGGTCGCCAACCTGTTCTTGGGGGAGGAGACCTGCCCCCCACCCCAGGGCTGCCCCCCCCAGGTGCACCTTGGAGGGGAGCAGTGGTTCCTCACCTGGGGGAGCCTCGTCTCCTCCACCCAACTGAAGGCTGCTGCCCCTGGCGAAGAGGGGGGTCACCAGCCCTTCTGGGGGCAAGGAGCGGCGGGAGGAGGGTAACTTGGCCCCAGAGGGAGAGGAGGTGAAGGGGAGCATCTCTGTGCAGGGGAGTCTGGGAGGGTGATGTCCTGCACGCACCCTCCTAAGAAACCCTTGGCATCACATCCACAGGGGAGGGGGGGGAGGGAGGGAGGGAGTGCAGGCCTGCGGATTCGTGACCCAGTTCTCAGTTTGGTCATACTGGGCTGACTTCACGGGCTGTGCCAACATCGCCAGCCTGTCAAAGAGACAGACCCCCCCGTTGGGGCCCTGTCAGAGGTGTGTACAATCTGCCTGAGACAGCACGTCCCCCGCTCAAATGTGTCCTGCCTGCTGCTCTGTGCTGAATTGGGAGGGAATTATGAAGATGTGGGGTGGAATGGTTGCTGCTGATGAATCGTAGCATGTCCTCTGGCTTTTTGGGGGCTGAGACAAATATTTGTGGTTCTTCTAAAAGCATGTTCTTCATATTTAAGATGTACCATGAGATGGACTTTCCTGCCATGCAAGCAAGTACAGAGAGACAGTCCAAGCATCCAAGAGGCTGCTGTTTTTAGGGTGATGGGTAGATCCCAGAGGACAGAATGCTGGAGAGGAAATACAGCTTCTACTTCTTTGCTTGTATAATATGTCTTTGTTTTAGGGTGCCTTGGGAATGCACAGGTTAGGGAATCTGTGAGGTGATGGGAGGAAGTCTTGAATCATAGATACTTGCTATGAAAAGGATGCATTGGGTCATTTAGTCTGTTCCCCAGCCGGTGTGGAATTTTTCCCAGTGGTATATTTGCTGGTGCTATACTCGAGATGCAGGGCTCCATTAATATCTGTAATGTGCAAGTCAGTCCAAGTAGCTCTCCCCAAACCCTCCACACACACCATGTGCAGATAGCAAGATGATGCCAAATCTTCCACATCTGTGTATGTGTGTTGGATTTTTTCCCCACTACCTTTGGCAGGGGGTTTTGATTGCATATTGCTCTGGCACGCTCCTTGTCTTTGATGTGAAGTTTCCTGTCATGTATAACGTGTTCAATATCACGTAACCCAGCTCAGTGGCTCCTCTCACAGGGCTGCTGAAAAATAATGAGAGGCAGGAACACGTTCCTCATTCTGGTTTTTTCAGAGAGGAAAAACATCTGGGCTCTTGAGCTGAAATTTTGTTTCACTGGCTTTTCTTTGTGTTGTTAGGTTACTGCTCTGCAGGTCTATTTCGACTGGGAAGGGCTCCTATTCACAGTCTGCAATTGACTTTAAGCCAAATAGAGACAAGAGCAGTAGCTGTTGTTTAATCTAATCATTTCTCTTTTGTACCTGTTTTTTTTTTTTTGGTGGGGGGTGCACAGTAGTTGGAGTGTTTCCTTGCATTAGCTGTATAGTTCAAGTTTCATTTTTCTTATTTATCTGTTTTGTTCTGTGTGGAGTAGCAATCAGCTAATTTAGATTAGATATGTTGGAGAACTCTATCATGAATATATACTATATTGAATAGACATTTAGCAATGTAATATTAGCTGGCAAACTAAATGGCAGCTGAAGCAAGGTTCTTATTTTAGCTGCTGAGAGCCCTCTTCTGTTTTGCCATGTTTCCTTATTCAAATATAGAAACACAGAAGTTAGTGATGGAAAAGGTCGATTACAGTAAAAGTTCATTAAGGCCCAGATTCATAAGAGCACTTAAGTTCATGCTTGATTTTAACCTCGTGAGAAGCCCCGTTGGAGTCATTGGACTACTTACATGCTTAAAGTTAAGCATGTCAGCAAAGCACTTACACTGAGAGGAAGAAGAAAAAAGGTGTGTGAAGGTGAATAAAATATAGCTCCTTTCCCCAGAGTCCTGCCTAATTTGAAGGACAGTTCTCATTTGAAAAGTGATCTTGAAAAATGGCACCTATAGATCAATAGATCTGCTCCCTGTTTGTATCTCAAATCCTATCTGCTTACTTTAGTGGGGTAGGAGAGATTTATTCCTATAAGCAACGGTAGAACCAAAAGACCTCTGTGAGAATGAGCTGCATTTACTTCTTGCTTCATCAACAGAATTGTTAAGTTGCAGTTACAAGATCAAATTCTGCCCAATGTTACACCTATGCAGCACCTCTGGAAATAGTGGCTTGGTACAAGTGTAACTGAAAGCAGAATTTGGCCTGCAGAACTTTTATCATCATGATAACGCACAAATAGGAAAGACACCAACGTGACTTGGGGTTGAGTCTGTAGTGCTTGCAAACTCTCTTTTTTTTACATGTAAACTGGACAAATTTGATATGTAGTATCAATACCACAGTACTGAGTCACTTTTCAGAGTCAAGCCATGTTTAAAATTTCGTATCCCGTTTTGGTAATACAGTTTTATACGATATGTATCACCAATGTGGAACCTGTTCCTAGACACAGATATCTGACACATTAATTTTGGTAATACATGTGTAATTTATCATGTCAAAGTTATTGAACTGAAATAATTACTTTTCTCAACAATAGTTCACACTGGCTTGCTTGGTATGTGAGACACAATATACCAGAATAATTCAAGGTATAATTTTTGGGTGTGTGAAGTTACACCACAGATGAGTTTGGCCCATTAAGTTCAAACAGTGAAATGGCTTGTCTCAATATACTGCACTGATGAATAAAACAAAACTTCCCTATATTCTTCCTGTCTGAATTATGGAAAAGCAAAAATGGAATGGAATATTTCAGACTTTATTGATCCCAATATGGGTAACTACATTGTTGAGTATTAAACTAAGTCACTACAATCTTCTTGTTGTTTTTTTATATTAAATGTAAGTAAAACTGCCTTACACTTGTTACATAATAAAATCAACAGAAGTGAATCGGATTATTTATTCAGTTACTGTATTCTTAAAGCATTTCCTCTGGTTACTATATCTGGAGTGCTAGGCAATCTAAAGCAAAAACTTAAATAAAATCTTGGCCGAGAGCCCAGAAAAAATACCTAATCTTTACCTCAACTACAGGACAAAAGAAAATGGTGGCAAAAGGATCAAGAGCAGATGAACAACTATGTTCTGCATATGCTCTAGTCTCCGAATCTGTTTCAAGAAGATCCATGTTAGATAGACAACTTGCAGTCACACCCTGGAGACAGCTAAAGCACTACTTACCTTGGAAAGAGAAAGCTGGAGTTTCTGGAGACTCCAGGAATGATTATAGCAGCTCTAGAATATTATTGTACTATGGGCTTCTGTGCTGAGGGAGCAAGCCAAAGCAACAGGTAAATTCTGGACTTTTATCATAAGCGCACCATTGTCCTCAACTAATGGGGAGCACAGAACCTGCTCACGGGTTCTAAAAGCTCCTCCAAGGTCCTTCACTGACCCAAGACAGGAAATTTCAATCTTAGATGGGCAGAACTTAAATTACTTCTCATTCAAACAAAAATGTTTGCTATGTTGTTTGGATTTATACATGCTAGAAAAGGATCCTTATCCATATGCTCTCAGGGTCTGTGACTTGAACTTAAAGTACATAGTAGGAAAAACACCTCTTTATAATTGAATTGCCGCAGTGACACCTAATATAAACCGTAACTAGCAAGCCAACCACAAAGCTGAAGCCATCCTGCTTTTCTGGCTCTCCAACAGGCTCACAATTCTTCTGTGCCTTCAAATGTTTGGGGGAAAAGAGCTTTGCATTCTGCCCAAAATTTCCTCCAATTCTGGCTATTCAGGTCTAGGAGACGGAATTCCAAAGTCATGAGGTGCTCTAAGCTGCTGGCTTGTCTTCTGACTTACACAAACTGGGCTTTTGCCCAATGACCACTGCTGATCTCTACTGGCGATAGTCCACAACAGGTCAACAGTAGAAGTGTGGAGATGAGTTTCTTCAGCCTGATGGTGGTGTCTCAATCTGTAGTCCCTTTAAATATATTTTGATAGCTGCCTCCAACACATCAAATAGGAAACTTGTGGACAATGAGAAATGCATGCCCATTGCCAGCTTTCATGACTGAGGAGTGCTTCTCTCTGCCCTTCTCCCAAGAGACCAGCCTAATCATTAACCTCAGATCAACTAAATTGAAGGGCGAATTCATGACAGCCATCACCAGAAGAGTGTCTGCTACATTGATCATTGCTGCCTCAATGCCATGAGAAGGTTTGATTCTAGACTGCACCGTCTCATGGTCTGATACAGATGGGACTGGAGCTTCCCAGCCAATGTTCCCTCAATAACCTCTCCTGGAAAGGGTAGATGAGAGATTAGACAATGGACTGATGACATACAGTGAAGGCTTTTTTATGCCTATGGACCACATCTTTGCATATTTATATACAGTACCATTTCTATTTTTCTGCTTCTCTTCAGTCACTTCCATTAGCAACAAGGCCAGCACTTCTCCACTGGTCTTCACAAGTCAGGAAAGATATGTATAGTGGGTGATAGGGTCAAGCTCATATTCTGAAACTCAACAGGAGTATTTGTTCCTTCCTGCTCTGACACTGTAGCTGCAAAGGGGACCCAACCTTTCCAGAGCATCAGTAGAATCAATTATTCTAAATAGAGCACAAGATGGTTTTCTAAGCTGGTCAACCTCCACTGCTGCTCCTGCTTGTTCTCTAACCATTTACTTTCTCACATAGTCAGTAAATGAAGGCGAGCCATGGGTATGATGCAAACGCAGAGGAGGTGCCTTCCTGCAGATAATAATCACTATGCAAAGCCTTTGATCTCAAGGTCTGTATTTATATGGGGAGCATTCATTCCCCAGTGGAATGCAGTAGGTGTTTAAAGGTGACCTGTACAGCAGAAAAATATTGTGCCCTATTTTGTTTCTTTTTGATGTGTACATAAAATAGGCCTAAAAGTTTTTGGTTTGGTTTTAGTTCTTAAACGTCTCACCCCAAATATTAGGCTTTTCTTGCTGTCTATTATGGCAGAAAATCTCTGGCTCATAGCTGGATCTTGTAATATGTTCTTTGGCTTAGTTCTCCTGCAATAGCTGATATCAAAGTTGAGTGTTGTTAACCCAAGACATTTTATCTACAGTTTTTGCAACCTTTCTTCTAGGCCGTGTTAGTTGCATTGTTCCAGAAGACTACACTTGTCTCAGAGGCTTGAGATTGGAGAGGCTATTTCAGATATAGGAAGGTCTTGACCTGTTTATGGCCTTGTAAATTAGGGTCAAGGCCTTGAATTGGAAATGAATTGTGAGCCAGTGGAGTTTATGGAGTACTGGGTGATATGATTCCAAACCGTTTTGAGTGAAAGCCCCACTAGGTAAAACACATGCCTCCCCCCACCCTGCCCTCTCAGTGGTCATAAATATATATAACCCCTAAAAACATAACTATAATAATAACAACACTGAATTACATAATAAATTACTCTTACCTGAGTAAAAAGCTAAGCCTTCCCTGGCGCAGCTGCGCTGCACACCCCATGTGGTCCCGCATTTTCCCATCCTTCATGGACTGAGGGTAATGGAGGTGGGCGCTGGTGGGTTGGCTGGGACTGCTCTAGGCCCCCACTGGCACGGGGCTGCTCCTGTCCAGCCAGTGTGTGGGGGGGAGGGGGAAGGGGGGAAGGAGATGCTCCAGCTGCAGTGGAGCTCGGGGCTGCTGCTCTCTTGGGGGGCTGCTATTCCACTCTGTCTGGCACAGAGCTCAGAGGGCTGTGCCTGGCCGGCACGGAGCTTGTGAGAGCTGCTTCTCCACTCTGGCCGGTGCAGAGCTCAAGGCATGTGCCTAGCATGGAGCTTGGGGGGTTAAATGATCTCAATATAACTGAAGCCTCATGGACTCCCTGGAATCCACCACCCAGATTGTGAACCATTGCTCTAGCTAGGGAGCTGGGATATCATGTTTTGCCCAAGCAGGAGCCTCTTGGTTGCTTCCACCTTCATAACCATAATAACGGCTGTCCTGGAGGTCATCTTTGTAAAAAGTACATATTTGCTGCAAAATTTAGAAAGGAAGTTAAAACATCGAAGCAATGGAACTTACCGGCCATTCATTGCAAGGACCTATTAGTTCTCTTATATCATTTCATAATGATGACTGGTAGTGCCCAGTAACCTTGACCAGGATTAGCAGTCCTTTGTGCAAACACATATCATCAAATATGGTCCCTGCCCTGAAAAGCTGACTAGAAAGTGGCATATAAAGGGAGAGGGAGACTATCATATATACAGTTTTTTGTGTATACTTAAAATTTTTTTCATAATAATTATGCAAAAGTACCGACTGTGCTGATCTGCTTATCCTCAAAGTATTTCTTACAGGCATCATGGCAGAGGTCTGTCTTCAGGGGAGGTTACTGGCTTTACAGTACAATTCAGAGTGGGTGCTCAGTGCACAAGGGGCAGTGTGGAAGAAGATCTAAGAGATATTTGTATGAGAAGCTGCCAGATGGATGGAACAGAGGAGGAAGGTGGTAATATGATAAGTGAGGATCAGGTAAATAGGGAAAGGCAGAGTTGTGCTGTTTGAGAAACTTTAACTTGATTTGTTGAAATAGGGGGAGCCAGGGTATGGATATAAAGAGAAGGCAGGTGTGCCCGAGGAGTGAGCAAGGAAAGGGATCTTAGTAGCTACATTTTTGTATGGCTGTGCTAGGGGGCCGGTATAGGTAAGTTTCAGTCATTAAGAAAGATGAGGGCTTGGATGAGGACAAACAGAAAAGGTTAGGTCTTTAAAAACGACATGAAGGAAGAAGTGGCAGGACTTAGTTACAGCCTGGGTGTATGGGGCAAGGATGGGAGGAATTCAAGATAGATGACCTATAATGGGGTTGAACTGTGGAGGGTGATGTTGTGTTGGCAGTGGCAGAAAGGTAAAGCAGGTTTGGGAGGAAAGATCATGAGTTCAATTTAGCCATGTTAAATGTAAGCAGATGGAGACTTCTTGGAGGAGACTCCTTGGATAGACAGGCTGAAATGAGGAGCGAATTGAGCGACTGCTTGAGAGCAAAGAGGGGTAGATGTATGAGTCAGCAGGATACAGGTGACAGCTTAAACTTGTGTGAGCAACTGAAGTCACCTAAAGGCGGAGATTAAAGAGAGAAGAGGGAGGGGATGAATTATGGAGCCCTGAGGGACTGTTGCATAGAGAGAGATGGGTGTGTGTTGAGGACTCTGCCCCGCTGAAAGATTCTGAAGTGATCAGAGAGAGAGGAGGAGAACCCGGGACAGGTTGTCATACAAGCTAAGTGTGGACAAGATTTTTAGCAAGGGGTATCATCCACAGTGCTAGGAGCAGCAGAGAAATTAAGGCAGAAGAAGTACAGGCCCTCTGATCTAGTGAGGAAATGATTGTTAGGAACCTCAGTGAGAGCGGTTTCTGTGGAGTGGAGAAGGTTAAGAGAGACTGGGTGGAATCTAAAATGGAGCAGGTGGAAAGGCGCTCAAGGCAATGGTTTATAAATGGCATGTTCAGTGAGGTGGAGGTGAAGGGAGGCATAGGTAGAGAAGCAGCTCTGTCAAGCATGGCAAGAGACCACGGCAAGCTTGTATTTTGAGTGAATAGGCCAGAAAATATCGAAAGGTGAAGGAGGAGATAGAGCAGATGGCTGAGAGTGGGAATACGGTTGGTTGGTTAAGAAAGAATGGAGTGGAAGAAAGCAGTTTAACAGGAGGTGAGGCTAGGTTGCTGGCAGCGAAGGACAGAAGAGAGGGAGGGCAGGGAGGTTGTGGTGGATTGTTCTCTAGAGGAGAATAGTCCACTAGTAAGGACATAAGCCTGGAACTTGGAAGACATGGGTTCAATTCCTTGCTCTGCAACAGACGTCCTGTGTGACTTTTGAATAAGTTATTTAGCTTTTCTCTGTGCCTTAGTTCCCCATCTATAAGATGGGATAATGTCACTTCCCAGTCTCATAAGAGTGTCACGAGCAAAAAAAAGCCATTAAATATTGTGCGTGGCTCAGATACTACAATAGTGCGGCCTTATAAGATAAATCTGTCCATTTTTTTTCTTTGAAAAACAAGCAATATTTTGCAAAGAGAGGGGATGAGTCAAATGTAACAAATCATTAATTGAGTTTGAGGACAGGGAGTCAATGAGGATGGAGAAATACAGCTGTTTAATAGAGTCTACCACAGTCCTGAAGGAGGGGAGGAGAGAAGAGAGTTGCACTGGAGGAAGCCCTACATAGTCGTGAGACTTTCCCAGATACGTTCTGGAGCATGGGAAGAGGGGGAAGCAGATGTGGGGGGAGAGCCAGGTTTAGGGGTTCAGTCATTACAATATATCCCTCTTAGTTTAGCAGTGGTCTTTAAAAACCTACTATCAGGTGTTTCTAGCTCCAAATTTTGGTTTCATAGGGTTGTTTTACAGAATTCATTAAATTAAAAAAAAAATTCTGTCAGTATTGAAACATTTCACCTGCAGGGATTGTGACCTTTAACACTGTGCTATTGCATGAGAACCTGTGCATGAAACTGTCTTGTCTACTTTTGTTTTCCACCCTGGCCAAAGTGATAAGAAAGTGAGTAATCTAGTGTTTTAGCCATCCAGGAATCATTTTTCAAATATGACTTTTAACTTGACATTATTTCTATAAAGATCTCATGAAAAGCTTTCCAGTAAAAAAGAAATGGAAAGTATTGTGTTGGAAGAATACTAGCAGTGTTCTTCCAGATGTACTTGCTAGCAGTTTCTGTAGCCTTTTTTCTGGAACCACAACATTTTTCCAATTAAGAGATGTTATCAACTTAAGCCATATAAATCTTTCATTTCAAATACCTTCAAATGAACAAAATGTTTCTTCTGTCTTTGCTTTTCTTTATACTTTTCTTGGTAAAACATACTGTAGAACTGTTGAGTGTATGTGTCTCATCATTTTGGTGCAATTATCATAGTAGAAAAAAAGTACATATTGTTCACTTTATTGAACCAATCTCAGTGTAGTTAAACAATTTATTTTGAGTGTAACCCTTTAGATACAATTTGAATTTAAATCTATTATGATAGACTAAATGTGAGAAGAATCCGCTGGATGTTAAATCAGAATTTTAAAAATAACATTTATCCACCTGCCCCTACCTTCTGGTGTCTAAACACATAGCTTGACCACCTTTTACTTTTTTAAAGTAAAAGGACCTTTTAAAACTATTCTTGTGTTTGAGATGTGCAAAGAACATACTGAAAGCAAGAACATTGTAGACTAAGGTACTACAGGAATATAATCAGAAGAAAGGATTACTTTAAACTTCAATATTTAGGTATTCAGTATACTAAAATGAATCAAAGAAAAAAATGCATCTCTCTTCAAGATAGCTTATTACTGCCTTGTTCTTTATACTCAAGAGGAAAAGACCATTATTTTTAAGAACGCTGTTGTTATAGTGAATCTGTCACTGGAAAATAACTGTTATCTGATGCAACTAATGCATTATTGCCCACTGATCAATCATTAGCATTGTTTTTCTCAGAGCCTCTTTGTTGATTGAAACACGGTGCTGTTTTAAAAACCCATCTCTCATTTTGTTAGCTGGCTGTGACTGGCATAGCAGATGTGTGTGTCAGTTATAACTCCTGTGCTTCGTCACAGTACTCTGAGCTGTATTAATTTAAAACACCACAGCTATAGCCCCAGCAGTGCCAGTGGGACTAGGGGTTAGTGGAGCTCTTTGTTTGACAACTCCTGCTATATTATGTGTTTGTTTTGTTTTTAATTTCTTTGCAGATGTCCATCTCCGTTCAGATGTCCAGTTTTCTGTAAGTTGTGCTCTGATACTAGTATTTAAATAAAGGACGGGCCTACTCGACATTGGCTTAAATATCCAGCATCACAGTAAAAGCAGGAAAGGCTGGGTATTGGAGGTGCACAGTCTGTTCTCCCACATCCTGGTTCATATACCTGAACTGTAAATCAGTGCTTCTGAGAGGAACAGACTCCTAACAGTTCATTTAAATGCAAAGTTCTAGCCATTAGAGAAAAGTGATGAGAAAAGGCACTTGGCACAAAGCATGTCAAATCAATATGAGCTAGGCTGGTTTATGAAGGGAACCTACTTTTATGCTAGCATGAACATTTTAAATATTGGGAGTATTTAAAATGCAGCGATTGGTAGTTGAATTCTTAACCATAATGAGTTAAAATACGAGGAGGGACGGTTTTGACTGCAGATTTACGTACAGTATTGTGATTACAAATGGGTACTGTTGTAATTTATGTTGCTTCATACGGGGGATATATGCGTGTGCAGTATCTTCCATTGTATTGGCAATCCAAATTAAAAACAATTTAAAGTCCACGTGACCAAATGTTGCAGTGTTAATATTTAGCAAGTGATAGTGCTGACCCAAGTGTAAGAGCAGGCCGGTCTTTGTTACAAAATGTGCATGGGCTTACATCAAACTATAATGCAAGTTCTGTTTTTAGCTTATTGTTTATAGATTTGGCCTCTCTTAAATGCTTACTCAAAGAACTTTGCATGCTGAGTGTGAAATTGTGACATTGCTGAAAAGCAAAAAGGGAGTAATTGCTTTTTCAGCTGAATGTTTTCATGAAAGCAGATAACTCATAGTAGTCACTACAGAACACAGATGTGGTTTCCCTTTTCATGCCTTTTTAATTTATTTTCTCAGCCATTCTTTTGGGCTTTTCTACATGAGGAAATTGACTGGTATATGTCTAATGGAATAAATATTCTGCTATGCCTATGCTGATCAGTTTCCCAATATAGACCAGGATTAGATACAATTTAGAACTTCAATGGAGACACTAAAATGTTCAGTGGGAGCTGATGCAGTGGCTTCCAGGGTAGTTTTTAGGAGTTGAAGAAGACTAGTCGTAAACAGGGTATAAAGATGCAAGTCCCAGAAAATTACAGATTTAACATCTTTTTCTAGAGAACAAGAGGGGAAAAAAATCACTGAGAGTAAACTGGTTTATATAACCTAAAGATGTTTAAATGGTCTGGAGAACAGGAATAATGCTGTCTTCATATTATGGGATATAGATTAGGTGTCTGCTATATTAAAGGGATGCCGATCAGATTAAAAATCCTATTTTAAATTGAGAACAAGGTTTCTATGGATTTTTTTTAGAAAGGTTTGTATTGGCACAAGCTTGCTTTTTACTCTGCCTAAATTTTGGGTCAAATTAGACTTAGCAGTATTCCTTCAGATAAATTGTTTGTCATGTCCTCTATCCGTTGTTCAATGCACTTTCTATTTTGATTTCTTTTCATTGTCTGAGAGTGGATTTTTATGAAACAGGAACTAAACTCACAATAGAATCTTGCTAATGAAGGAGCTACTGACTGAATAAATGACTATTTGAAAATCAAAGGCATTGTATCACAATGTAGTCTGTTTTGAGAAGTGTAGCTGGGTTCTAATGGCTGATGATACTTCACAGTACTTCCATAGATATAGTATATTTTTACAAGTAATTAAAACTTATTAGTGAAAGTCCTGACTACAGAACTCTATGATTAAATCTTGGCTGTTACATGAGGTGAGACCGCTAGGATTTTTGAGAGAATTATCGGGCTTGCTGATGAGATAGGGAGGTTCTGCTGAAATGGCTTTGAACTTTTCAGTATCCAGTGCAGAGCAAAGAAAATGTATGTTTTCATGGGGCCAATGTGTCAAATATTACTTCCCTCCTCCAACAACTAAAACTATAAGAAGTGCATAGAGAACATCTCTGATACATTTTCTTCCAAGAAATTTCATGATGTCATTCATAGCCCTGGTCTACACAACGGAGACAGGTTGATGTCAGGCAGCTTACCTTGATCTCATTCTGTGTCTAACTTAGAGTGGGTGTAAATCACCCACTACACTGACTTAATAACTCCATCTCTGCAAGAGGTATAGTGCTTAGGTTGATGTAGTTAGGTTAACGCAGTGTCTACACAGACTGCGTTGCTCACATCAACTGTTGCTGCCTTTGAGAAGCCATCCCACAATGCCCACACTAACAGTTAAATCGGTGCAAGCGCTCTTGGTGACACGAGGTGTAGCGTGTACATGCAAAAGCGATTTAATTACTTCAGTGGCTGTATGTCAACATAATTTAAATTGACTTAATTTTGTAGTGTAGACTTGTCTGTGGGTTTCTCATGCTGCTTCATACATGCCAGGGAATTCCTCTTGGAGGTGAACTCAGATGTTTCAACTATCTTGTGTAGCAGCCAGCCTGACTAAAATAGCAGCAGTTGGGTTGAATTTGTTGTTGTATGCAAGACGTTATGGGCCAGGGTACTCCTCAGCCCTGATTCTGTTTGGGTGGTGGAAAGGGTGGTAGTTCTTTAATGGGCAGTCAGGTGAGGTTCCTCGTCTGTGATTTGTGGTGTGGTAGCAGTCCCTGCAGAATGTGGATTGTGCTTTGCTTTCCTTTTCAGCTGGCTCAAAACTCCTTTAATTTGCTAGTAAGAGAATAATTCTAATCCTTTTCAATGAGATCAATGGATTAAAGTCTTATAGAATTGCAGAGATTAGCTGAGTCTTTATTCTTTTTCATGCAGCACAGCATCATTTATGTGCACACGTAGTATAGATTTAAGAAGGACTCTGATGTTACAAAGGTTTTCTTTAAATTTAAATATTGAACTCATTTATAGGGGTTTTTTATATCCAAGGACTTGAACTGATATCTGATTCTTTCCTTTTATTTACCAAAATGGAGGGGGGGGAAAAAAAGAAACAGTTGGCACTTGTTCATTTCTCAGATATTTAGAGTGCCTTTCTGCAACTGGCCCTAGAGTTTTGCCTGAATGAAATATGCAGGATCATACACATAGAGGCTTTATTTGAAGCCACTTGATTATGTAATCTCTATTTGTTTATTTACAATGAGTTTTTAACTTGTAGGAAAAGGATTTCAAAATCAGTTTGCTTCACTTCCCATGGGTGACTCACAGATCCGGGTTAGACCTGAAAAGAAGTGCTATTGTAGCCCTCTTGTATATGATGTGAAAGGGTGAAAGATTAAATTAAATACTTGCATTCTAAAAATGTAAAAAATAAAACTTAGTTCTAAAAGACTTAGTTAAAAAGACCCTATTGCAAAAATGCTGTTCCTTGGAATGCAAGAAAAGTAGATTTTATTTGGACAGATTTGAAGTTAAAGTTTTAGTGACACCCTACTGACCCTCTCTCTCTCCCACATCAAAAAGTGCTGCTTAACATCTTCATTTCTGTGTACCTTGTTTAAAATAACTTTCTCTCCAACTTGTTTTCTTTCTGGGCTGCACACTATTTGCTTGACCTAGGTAGGCTAGGTGATCCTCATTGTCCAATTGCAGAGCTACAAGCCAGAAAATCCTGGCTGCCACCCAGCATGATTTCAAAGACATGCTTTTGAAATATATACAAAGGAAGGCTCATGATTTCCACTACGCTAATGAGGCCATGGTAGTTTCATTGAAATGTGCCAAGAGCTGCCATGGTGGTATTTTAGCAGCCTTGTTCTGTGAATTCAAATGTGATTTAACATGGCAGTCCACATAGAGCTGAGGAAAACTGGCTTCTCCTGCAGAATTTCAATAATGCTTCTCTTCTGCACTTAAAAAAAAATCATTCCACCAAAACAATTAAGCCTGTGTAGCCCCAGTCCAGATTTTATTCGTCTTTCATTTTTAAAATTTAAACTTACATTTTCTGTCTAACTGCAACTCTTTCATAAAAACAGAAGTGGTACAGAAAGTGTATGGAAAGTAGAAAGGTTTGAATTGAGTACACAGTCTTCTCCATTTCTTTTCATCTGCTCAGAAGCTTGCATAGGGGTAGCAATAGGAACTTGGGAATGCTGACATTTGATTTGACTAATGGACCAGGTTAAAGTATCTTTAGCCTGCATTAAAAGCTTGTATTACTACTCAGCTGCATCATACGCTCTCTTGACCTTTTAAAAAGATACTCGGCGTAGCTTGCGTGCTTGTTGCTAAGTTGTGTGGCTGGTGCTTATAATATCTCTTGCCTTCTAGTAGAAGACTCTGATTACATGAAGTTATAAAGTTCTGGTATAAAACCTCTTGACCACTGCAGTTCTCTCTTGTGCTGGTAGCTTCACTGTCCTAAGAACTCACTATATCCTTGCAACAATCTTACACTATTTATCAAGATTTACTGTTTCCTAGGCAAAAAAAAAACACTGTAAGGTGACATTAAGCAGCAGTAACATAAAGGTAAAAATCCTTGCATGAATGTAAGGGATGAGTTTTAAAATTGAAAACTGGAAAATTGAGAGTTAAGGTTTAAGCCAATAAGAAACCTAAACAAGGGGAGAGAGGAATTGGGAAGTACTTCTGTCCATACCCCCCAAAAAAACTGCCCCCCCCCCACTGTTGTATAAATGAATCAAACTTCACTGGAGTTGCTTTTAATTTTCTATTCTCTAGCTAAGATCTGGCTGCAGAAGTGAGGTGTCACGCGCCCCCCCCCCAAGCAAACACCATTTTTAAACATCTTAATTGCAAACAGCTGGTCTGATTAACTTCATTTTTATGGGAACATTTTTCTTTTTGCATTGGCATGCAGTTGGGTTACACTTTTAGGTCTGTTTTTGCAACAAAAAGGGCAAGAAACTTACCTTAAAAAAAAAAAACACATACACCTATGTTTCCAGCAGTCAACGTAAGGCTCTCTGATCCAATGTGCCCTTCTGATGTAACTTGAAATGTTAATAGTTTAATTAAAAACTAGAGAACAGACAAAATGTAGTGAACTGAAATCATCTAGTAAAAATGAGTATAAATGGCCAAAGTAGATTTGCTAGGCTGTGGTGAATACCCTTATGTTTACGAGTGTCGTAATTCAGTTACCTCTTATCCAATTACTTGGATGAAAAATTCTACCTCAAGCCCAGACTTAAAATACTAAATCTGAGGCCAGTATAATTTGGTATGTGAATTTCTTGAGAGGGCAGATGGGGTATCAGTCTGGCTTCTAATCAGAATTGAGTTGCATCCTCTAATAGTGAGAGCACAACAGTAAATGTTTTTTTTCCCTATTTCAGATTTGTCCTGTAAAACGATATGGTCAAGTTTTGGGTTTGTTTTGTTTTTTAAATAAACTGTGCAGGCTAGTACCACTGAGTATACAGTAGGCTGGGAGGAACTGTAGGGAAAAATCATGTTGTTTTACGACTTTCACTGTTCACTCAAACAACACTACACCCTATGCAAGGCCCCTGGAATGCTGCTGTGTTCACTGGCCAATTTTGTAGTACTGTGAAGGGAGTCACATTCAGTTCTCTAAATTTCCACTGCTGCAGTTGGGTTCCCACTATGGGATAATGGAATTTTAGTATCCCTGCCTCTTTACAATTCCATACAATTTCTGTAACTTCTTCAGAATGCTTGAAAAATGTAGCTAGCAGACAGTAAAGGATACATAGAATTGAAAAAATCACAAGATGTGGCCCAGAATATTGCATGAACTGGCATTAAACTCCTCTCCCACCAAACTGCTGAGAATTCTGAAAACCTTTCTTCCAACTCCATAGAAAGTAGCCAGTATTTTAGAACCTGGGGAAAGAGAAACCACCTATTTAGCACATTTTGAAGTTAACATCTTATGTTGGCATCAGGAAGAATGTAAAACAGACAACACATCAGGCACAAATTTCTATTGGAGTAGGCAGACAATGCTTTTTTAAAAGGTTCTTAAATGTTGACATCTTAAAATCTTCTAACAAAATATAAAACAAAAAAAAACCCTGACCTCCAAAATGTACACTTGCATTGCAAGAGTAACGGAAGCTATTGGTTCATCTCCTGTTAAAACAAATAGGAGACGCACAGGCTTTGTTAGTGCTGCTCTGTCACAAGACACTAGCTTGCAAGGGAAAGGTACTACCTTAGGCATCCCTGGAGACTGAAGTCTTGTGTTCACAGGATAAGGAATGAGGGTAACAGCTGTACAAGATTCTCCCCCTCCCATTCCCATACTACTTTGCTGTTCCTCTACTAGTCTTTGGAGCTGTCTGATCTCCTTTCAAACCACTCTCTAAGCACTTTTGAGATAAGTAGCAACCTTCTTTAGTTCCTCCCCTGCACCCCAAACTGACCCAACTAATCTTTATTTCATTTACCTTTTGGTTTCTAGTGACCAGCGTCATTCCTGCCACTAACACAAGATGCCTACCTTAAAAATGTGCTGTGTAGACTGTCGATCTCTTGGTATTTTAGTTCTGACGACACTCCGTTAGAGAATAGTGAAATGTCTGTGTATTAACATAAAAGATATGAGAGGACCTGTTCATTTTTTCCTTTGCAGAACTCTCATTGTTTTAGTGTAATGATTCATGACTTGACAGAGACAGTCATTTTGGGGATTTTTTGAGGGATCAGATGTTTTGGGGGTACCTTATACCTAATGATTTTCTTCTCCTCTGTGCTCTCTGCCTTTATTCAGTCATCATTGTAAATCCATTGGATTACAAGTGCCCTTACAATGGATTGCAAGTCCCCTTACCATATAGCTAACTGTATTTGGCCTCCTAATAGTATTCATGAATTTACAGCTCAGAGATGCAAGGGTTTCCTGTTTGCATTCCACAGTGGATCATGTACAGGGAAAACACAGGAGCTCAAGAATTGGAACAGCAAACTAGAGGCCAGTCTGAAAAAGGGAGAAGTCAACTGAATTGAGCAATAACGGTAGAGAGCTGTGGTTATCTTTATTGTGAAATGCTAACCTGGAACGTTGACTGCTGTGAAGCATAATAGAGGAGTCTACAGTGTTTCTACATCCATATGACGTGGAACAGCTTCATTCTTCGTTTTCAGAGCCTTTATAGAAAAGGAGCATATGATTTTGTGTTGAAAGGAGCGCAGTTTGGCTCCACTGTGAAGAACCGATATTGCACGTGGATCTGGAGTTTCAATTTTGTTTGTAAAACAGTGAGAGTCCTATGGCACCTTAAAGACTAACTAATATATTTGGTCATAAGCTTTCATGGGCAGAAACCCACTTTGTCAGATGCATGATGAATTTTGTTTGTGTGTCAAGGAGTCTCCCTTTTTTCTCTTTCAAATTCGGGGAAAATGTTAGTGGGGAGTTACTTGGCATAAAGCAGAGGCTGGGGAGTTTGTACTCCTGTGTTCTACCCCTGATTCTGCTACTTTGGACAATTCACTTAACTTTTCTGTGTGTCACTTTACACCTCTGCTCCATCACTTGGCCTAAGGGAGTCAGCAGAGTAGGGTGTGAACCAAAACTTCCCCCAAAGTACATTTCACCCCTGCATTCCAGCACTCGGCTGACATAGGGATAGTAAGGCGAAGATTGGGCTCATCACATCATTTCTTCTCCAACTGCACATGTTTAGTTGGAAGTACTAAAATGAGAGGATCCCAGTCATTTTCACTCTGCTGCTGGTGCAGGGCAATGGGACGCAGAATAGCCATGATCCTCTGTTGTTTGGAGTGGTGGGGAAATGGAGAGACTAACTTGTTAGCTTTCCAAACTCACTTGTACCCTGAGCTCCTACAATAGTAGAGGATCATGTCTATGCTATTCCTGCCTGGCACAAGTTCCCCAGGACCCAGTAGCACCGGAAGAGAGAAAATGACTTTTGATCATGTCATTTTTAGCACCTTTGCTCCTCCTGTCAGGTCTGTGTGCAGGTCAAGTAGCAGCACGAGACAAGGGGGACATGCAAATAGAATGCTGCCAATCCCGCACCAAATTTAAAATCCTAGAGATTATCAGATAGTGCCCCTTTGTAAGACAGGACTAAGCAAATTATAGTATTTTACCAAAAATAAGGAAGTATGGGTACAAAGGAAGCAACAGTAGTACTCAAGGTTCCTGTTCATCCATGCAAGAGGGGCAATAGTGACCCTTTAAAACTGGAATGTGTAAAACAATAGTCATAATTCCACCATCATAGTGTTAGTACTATCCTAGGTTGTAAATGGATTTGAAAAAAATGCTGTGTGCTGTTGTACCAGGAAACAAAGAAACAAAAGGCCAAAGGAAAAATGTCTTCAAGTATTATTTCATAGCTAGGAGGGGAAAAGCAAATATACATGACCATTTTATACACACAAGCAGCTAATGGGTCTAATTTAGGCTTCGGAGATCCAGTACACTGGAAATGGATCTTGTGACTATGTCCAAATGTATGTTGCTGGCTGCTCTGCAAGCTTCCTGCAATTATACCATGCACCTGCTTTTCTGGTTTGGATTTCTGGCGATACTACACTGGCAAGAAGATGAACAAAATGACCTGATTAATCACTTCCATTTTTCATTTCTTCTTCAGTCCAACCCAAGTACATCATGAAAGAAAACTTTTACTTTTTGAACTTCATTTCCCTACTATTTTAGACTGTTCTATTGATTTTTCTGTAACATGCTAAATCGGCCCAGAGCAAACTGTGGCCTAGTCCCCAACAAGCACTGCATAAAGGTACTTGATCTAAACTTAGTGCAGAAAACTAAAGATGAACTTTAGTGGTAGCACTAAAGGCACATTTAACCAATCCCTCAAACTTGATAGTTATCGTCTAATTAAAAAAACAGGAGTTAACAATTCTTGCCATGTTTTATAGGCAGAGCTTGATAGTGCCACATATATTTCAGGTTGCCTGATGTTTTCCATTTTAAGACTTTGTTTTGACCTGCTTATGACTTTTTGCCAATCTTTAACCATTTCACCTGAAATTTTCCAGATGATCATGTAATCAAAGACTGTATTATGCTTATATACGTGGGGGGTGAATTAAGACTGCACTGGAAGCTTCATTCTGCCATTTCCTATTCTGAGTGCTGACTTTGCAACCTTAATTTTCTTTTAACATATTTTTGGATGTGATATAGTGTTGAAGTAGCCAATCTGCAATAGAAACTTGAATTTCAAACCCCCTTTTTTTAGTGCTTATAGCTCTCTGCAAAAAAAAAAAAAAAAAAAAGATAAAACCACCCTCTAGGCTGAAAGTTTTTTCAGTTCAAAGGTGAATATTAAAAAATAAAGTTGAGTAAAATTCTATTTGGCCATTAAAAGTTAGCAGCACATGGACATTTTTTTCCACTTTGCAAGAGATTTTTTTGGCTCATTTCTTACTTTTAGGTAACTTACATTGCTTTATTGTTAAATGTTCGCGTTTGTCACAGACTTAGTCTCCATGGAAAACAAATGCCTTTGATGTGTTTGAACTAACTGTGCTTTTATTTTTATGCTGCCCCTTTAAATGAGTTTGCATTTCTGTAGTGTCTTCTATCCAAGAATCTCTGTGGTTTAAAAACATGAATTAACCTTTGCAACTTTCTTATGGAGTAGGCAAGTATGACCACTCTAGGGTGGGAAATGGGAAGTCCTTAACTGCACCCAGCAACCTGTTTAATGGCCAGGCTAATAACTGAAGAATGTCATAAGCAATTAAAAGTACAAGAGGAATTGATGTAAGATTGGAGTTTGAGCAGGATACAACAGATGCTAAAAATTTCTTTCCATTTCACCATTGCAACTGCTCCATCATGCATCCTTTCTTACATCCGTATTCTTGCCAAAACATCCATAGGATCTTTAATGATCATCCATGATCATTAAATTTTGTTTTTGTGTCATCTGAAATATGCGACATCGGTCAACATAGCAGCCGCATTCCTCATGGAATAGCAAACATACTAGTGACTGAGGGCAGAGTGCTACCTCCTGAATGACCATTTCAACACCAGATCGATGTCTTGACTTTCAGATATGTACACACTGAGCCAAATTCCAACTTCGCATAAGCAGGTGTAATTTGCATCGAAATCACATTCATACCATGTCTAAACTTGGTCCTACATCCTCAACTGTTCCTCTTATATTGTACTTCTGCTGTGTATTGCAGTGTACTTTGTGTGTGTGTGTGTGTAAGACCAGGAGCGGTTCTGAGTCTCCACAATTCTGAGGAATAATAGAGTTACAGATGGAGTCGGCTTTTTGTGGGAACACACACACACACACACACACACACACTAGTTAAGTGACGTTAAATAACTATGCCATGTTTCTGAAACACCTTGAATTTTGGGTTGCTTAGCCAAAATATTCATAATAGTTCAACGAGCCTTATACATTTAATTTTATTAATTAAAGTTACGGAAATGCAGGTGGTTATGATATTGTTGATCAACTTGTGAATGAATATAACATAAGATGTTAAAACTTATCAAGATGCAATAAATCATAATAAAGCAGTAATCTCTCCTTTTCTGGAGAGGTGATTTTGGTACCAATATGGCATGATGAATCTTTATTTGTATTACAATAGTGCCTGCAAGTCAGGGCCTCATTTTGGCAAGCACTGTACAAAATAACAGCAAAGAGACAGTTGCCTGCCCCAAATCTATACGACTAAAACAACAGGTGGAAGGAAATACAGGGAAAATCAGTTTGCCGATAAAAAAAATTGTCACTAAATCAGTATTCCTTATTCATGAATTTACAAATGTTTAACATCTCAGATAAACTTTTACGATCTTGTGGTGTTTTAACACCATTAATGCTATAATGTATTAGCACTATATAAAATATGATATAACAGCACTCAGTTATTTATTATTAAGATTATTAATATTCTTGTTTCGGCCATTGTCTGCCATACATGTTGTTCTGAATTTCCTTGTTTCTGTGCATCTGAGTAAAGCAGCTGGTTTGTATTAAACTCATGTAGTCAAAAAGACAGAGCTGGTAACATCAAGAGGTACAAATCTGATTCCAGATAGCTAGGTGGTACTGAAATAGTTTGACCTGGACATCTGCTCTTAGCCAGTCTGTTACTCATAGTTCATGTTACTGCTTTGCACAAATTCCCATGCCTATCAGACTGGCTGGGGAGAGATAGTATCGTGTTCCTTTCTTCCTTTGGATATTATCATTTTCACGGACCATGTTGTAATTAAGGAAATTTCCATAACAATGTGCACTAGCTACTAATGTTGTCTTGCTCTTGTATGACATAGGACATAGTTTCTCAACCTGTGGTACACGTACCCCTGCTGGTACGTGAAACACAGGCAGGGGATACCTAGGGAAAAACAGAGTGAAGGGGAGGTGGGCAGAAGCTGCCAACTTCTAAGAAAGCTGTGCAGCAGCAGCCTCCTTACCACCTGCTCCCAGCTCATAAGTGGGTGGCAGCCCCCAGCTTCTGGGAAAGGTGGGTGGCAGCCAGCTGGTCTGAGCTGTGAGGCAGACAGCAACCGCCAGCTTTTGGGGAAGGCGTGTGGCAGCCGCCCACTTCCCGCCCAGTCACAGCTCCCAGCTGGGAGACAGGCGACAGCCACAAGCTTCTGGGAGAGGCGGGCAACAGCCACCCACCTCACACCTGGTCGCAGCTCCCAGGTGGGAGCCCAGTGCCAGCCTCCTGGGTCTGGGCTCACAGCTGGGTGGCAGCCACCTGTGCCCCAGCTCCCCGGCTTGAAGTTGAGCAGCAGCCACCTACCCACATCCCTGGGTCCTAGCTAACATGGAAGCCTCCTCTGCCCCAGCTTGGATTGGGTGGCAGTTGCCCACCTCAGGGGCTGGCAGCCAGGGAGCAGCCCCCTCCCTGGCTCAAAACCCAGTGCTCAGAAAACTTGTCAATTTCACTGCTCTAACTGGGCAGTGAAATTGATAACTATGACAGCCCCAGATTTTACATTACCCTCTTCTCCTGTCTCTCTGTCACCCTCCTTCCCTGTCTCTCTCTCTCTTTCACCCCATTCTCCTCTCAAATGTATGGCAAAATATTTGGCGCAGTGCTTATATTCCCCAGCATTGGCATGCTGCTCAAAGCCTCCTAGCTTTGGCCAACATCACCTCTAACCCAGGTACATACTTGAGTTGTGGACCCCTGGTGTAAAGGTGGTAATCCTACCCACACTAGCTCTGACATCTGTCATATCATGTCCATATATACTGAGCCCTTCTTCTGACATATGGCTCACATTAGTCTGTAAATATAAAATCCCATGGAAAATTGAGTGTTGGGGTACTTATCAAAATTTTCAGAAGTTAGGGGGTACTTGCTACTTAAAAGGTTGAGGAACACTGACATAGGATACCTAGATGCTTACAAAATCGATCACTCTTGTAGCTGTGTAGTTTTTCTAAATATCTTCTTTATTATTGTAAAGATTGCATTTAATAAAATATATTGTTGAAAGGAACTAGTCTCAAATTCACTTGGGAGGGAACAAGGAAGAGTTTTAGCATTGATTAGTGAGAGGTTGTTGGTTCAGTACATTAAATTAGTTTAACATCTTGGTTGGACTCTGAGTAGATGGTATTAGATATATCCCAGGCAGCCAGTTAATCATGATCTCATAGCAAATGTGTGTATGTGTATATTGTGGAAATATCATGTTGTCATATTTCTTTAGGCTGTGTTTGCAGAGCCCATTATGAAATTACAGAATATGGAAATGGGAACAAATACCGTGTTTTTTCTCTCCACTCTTTTCCCTGTCTCTATCCCCTTTGCTCTAGTGTTTGTTTATTTTTTAAATTACTTAGACATTATTCCCAGCTGAAAGAAATCCTGCTGACTTTCCCCCTACTTTTTTAAATGACACATGCAGGGCATTCTTGGCCCTCAGTTTGGCATTTGCTGGCAGAGAGCCTTTTCCTCAAAGAAGCATGCAGCAATTGCGAAGTAACTTTTCATGGTAGCTTTTGTGATTGAAAACTCTCACCTTAACTTTTCACAGATATAACCTCCCCTTTGCATGTGCTCATAATTTGCTCCAAAATGTACCTCTTGACTTGAAGTGGCCCATGCTTAGCTTCTCTACAGAGGAGAAGTTTGAGGAAATTCCATTCAGCTGCTTGAGTGGAGAGGTAGGGAAGGGATCAGCTGTAAAAATAGATTTTTTTTTTTTGCTGTTTTCTACAGTGCTCAAAAGATCATATGGAATTTCAGTTTAGACATGTGCACCTGGCATAGATTTAATTATTATTTTCTGTTTATATCAAATGAATAAAATCATAATATCTCATGGCTGCATGCATACCTCTTGGTATTTACATTAAGGCATTGTCTATATTCAAAGTTGCCATTGGTTTAAATTTGAGTTAACTACTGATTTAATTAAACCAGTACGAAAGCTTGTGAAGACATGCAGACTTTAAGGCCAGCAGGGACCGTCACGGTTCTAGTCTGACCTCTGTTCTACACATCGCAGGCCACAGAACCTCACCCACCCACTCCTGAGATAGGCATACAACTTCTGGCTGAGTTAGTGAAGTCCTCAAACCTTGATTTAAAGAGCTCAAGTTGCAAAGAATCCACCATTCACTCTAGTTCAAACCAGCTAAGTGACCTGTGCCCTATGCTGCAGAGGAAGGTGAAAATCCCCCAGGGACAGGGTCTGTGAATTCAGTTTAAACCTGATTTACAGGGTTTTGCTCCTATGTAGCTTAAACCGGCTTCAAATCATACCTTTTGTTAAACTGGTTTAACTTTGAAGTCCTTTTGCTACATTTCAGCGGAGGAGGAGGAAACTAAGTTATAAGCAGCTTAATCTAAAGGTCCCTTGTGGATGATTTGGGGAATCTAAGTACAGTTTATGAATTCTGTTTGATATTGGCGAAAGACTATGCATGTGTGTCAGAGTGCAGACTTCGTTTTGAATATGGGGCTTGTTGTCTGCCTTCTCTGTCTTTCTATCTCCATGTTGGAGTGAAATTCCTGGGTGATACATTGGAAGGTCATTAAACCTCTATTCACATGGAAGCCACCTTGGACAAAGTTGGCTGCTGTGGCAGGACAAACCAGTTTCTCAAGTCTGAACCACCCAGGGTAGGTACCTTAACAACCGATCACCTGTGGGAGACTCTGATCACTCAGTGAGATGAATCACAGGGAGAAGAGTTCAGAAGCAGCAAGACAGAGGGAAGGGGGAGGAGAAGGAGTCTGACCTAAACCCAAAGAACATTCATTCAAGAGTGGTTAGGAAAGTGAGGCAAGGAAATGCATATCAGAGTTGTGGTGGTGTCTGGCTCTGTACGTTTCTCATGCTATCTAAAGTAAAGAATGCGATAGACTTTGCAAAACTTCCAAAACTCTGTGTGCGCCATGCTTCAACTATGTCACATGCCTGAAGGGGTAAACTATCACAGTGCCCCCTGTGTTGGAGTTCTGGGAAAGAATGGGCTTAAGCTACTGGGAAGTTGAGGGAGAGCTGGCACTGCAGTAGTTACAGGGGCTAAACAGTCAGAATGTGGATCTCAGCTCTCAGAAGAGGATCTGCACCCCAAGAGTGTGCCTAGAGATCCAAAGCCAGAGGCAGTGCCTGGGCTTTCCTCAGACACAGAAAGCTTGAGTGCATGAGCTGAGCATGAGCCCATCTTAGCAGCCTGTGGAGTGTGTCCCTCAGGGGAACCCATACTGGGACCTGTGGCATCCCTTCTGATCTTAAAATCCATTCCAACATTTCTGAGCAATCTTTGTGGGAATGTATTAAGTTTTTAGCAGTTTATTGAAGCCATACCCGTTTCATTAGCTTGCTGGAGTGCAGGGAGAAATACACAATCTGTGAGCAGCCTGATCAAATAATGGGTATGGGGCACTGCTCTGCAGGGCCAGTGCATGAGGAGGTTGTGAATGACTCACTCACTCTTCTCTCTTTCCCCATTGCTAAGGTAGAGCTGTCATAATATAAACAGATGCATTGCTACCCTTTTAAACCCACCTTTGCTGAGATCTGCCTCCATCCAATGACAGCAAAGGCTGTTCTCCTTGCCCAACCCAGTCATTAAGTTAGGTATGATCCAGAGAGCTTATGTGGGTCATTCGTGTAGTGGCATTAAGTCAAGCATTTTCTTCCTTGTTTAATAAATATAAACCCAGGTGAATAACATACAGTTTGAATTCAAATGTTAAAATCAGGAAATGAAAATGTTACGTTTGCATATTAGTGTTATCTTGGTTACTTTACACATACTGGGGCAAATTCATGGCTCATGGGACTCCATTGATTATAGTCGCATTACTCTAGGAATGAACTTGGCCACTGTGTATGTGTAGGTCCACCTTTAACAGTCCAATTTGTAATCAAAAGTACCATCTTAAACTGGCAAGTTAATGTTAATGTGAGTCTTGCAACACTCCCTGTCCTGATTCCTCTGCATTTTACACTTTTAACCTTAATGTTGCATTAACTTGTACTTTTAATGTAAGTGGTTTTGTAAGTGACAAAGAAATGGGCCTGTGTTCCAGAGCTAACCCCTGGCATGTCTGATTCATCTAACTATGTAATAAAAGAGGAGAGGAGAAGTTAGCTCTGAACTAGAGACTTTCTGTTTTAGTGCATTGATCCCCTGGTCTTAATTCAAATTCTCAGCTTATTGAAATGCGTGAACTGGCAATTTACATGGAGGATTTTAATTCTGTATTCAGTACAGAAAACTTTGTGATGTAGGGATGTAGTGTTTAAAATACTCCAGGCTCCATGCCAGTGCAAAGGGCCATGCATGCAAATCTGATGGCAGGATCAGGGCCAGAAACTGTAAGCTGTTACCTATAATGTTTTAGTACAGAGCCTAGCACAGCGGGACCTTTATTTTTCTAAGGGCCTCTGTAAGCTACAGTACAATGGCTTCTCCTAATTGTTGTTTAAAGAAACAAATGTCTTCCAGTCCATATGTCACTTTTTTGCTGTCCTCTGATGTCCCTTCCTCATCCTGTAAGAGTTTTTCTGTCCATATGTTTCTAGTTAAACTGTTTTATTTGTAATATTTCTTATGGGCATACTAGAATTTTCCTTCAAGAACCTCTTGGGACTTTTTAATTGGAGTATATTGTACTTTTCCTCTTCCTAGGTCTGTTACTGTTCAAGATTTTCAGTCTCTTTTCTCCCTGGTTAGCAAAGTGTTTGTTTGTAATCTTCCTTCAGCTTGCTTGTTCCTTATGTATTTGGGGTTGTTGACATCTCTCTCTCACACGCACAGGTCTACACAAGTACATTGTGAGTTTAACTACATTGCTTAAAGATGAGAAAAATGCACACCCCCTGAGAAATGTCAATCTAGCTACAGCCTCCTGAGGAGGTGGATTACCTATGCCAACTGCAGAACCGGTAGAACCCCTCCCATCAGCATAGGTAGTGTCTACCCTGAAGTGTTGCAGTGGTGCGGCTGTGCTGTGTTAGCCTTGCAAATGTAGACAAGTTCATGCACACACAGCATTCAAACCCCCCTCTCCCTGAAACACCACATGCTGCCAGGTCACTGGGTCTGCAGGATGCAGTTGCAATTAGAGCCATGCAGAACTTCAGCTTTGAACAAGCATCTGGCCAGGCTCCATCCCTAATTCTCATTTTTGTCATTAGCCAGTTGATTTTTCAAATCTGTTTGAAAGTGAGTTTTTAGAAAGAAGCCCTGGTCATTGTCTTCCCCATAGCTACACACACATGGTCAAATATCAGTGGCATAGCTGGCTTGGCTGTTGTTCATTAAGTTCTGTCAGTGCCCTACCATGAATTGGGGGCTGAAGATCCTACTGCTTTCTGGTTTCTCACCTGTGGGCACCGCTGCAAAATTTCCTTTTCTCCTTGAATATAATTCATGTACCACCTTCTCAGTGCCATTTCCCCTCCCTAATGAGAGACATCTCCAACCTCTCCTGTATTTCACTATTGTTCCTGCCTCAACTGCCTTCCTCAAAACAGCCCCGCTTGTACACTTGCAAGGTTTTGACACTTGCTGTGGTCTACAAGAAGCAACAAACCATGCAAGACTTAAAGCATGTGAATCCTTCATCATTACCACTTTTTCCTAGGAGTATGTCTTCTGCCCTCTTTATGAATAAGAGTGTACATCAGGCACTCCCACCACACTTATTTGATACTCCTTTGGTTACCCTGGAAGAGAAAATCGGTGTATTTTACAGTTTTTCTCTAGGTGACTGATCACCTTTTCTGCTGGCTTCCCATCGCAGTCAGTATGAATAATAAGGGATGTGATGTGTCTAGAAAGAAGGTGCCTGGGGTAGAGTAAGGAGTGCTACATTAAGCAAAACTTTTCTGAATAGGGTCAGAAGTAAAGAAACACTTCTATTCTTCATCAAAAAAAAATTCCTTCTTCCTTTTGGCTGCTGCTTCATAGATCTGTGAAGCAGACTGAAACACATTTCAAAAGAAAAGCTCAGCTGTTTAAAAATCTGTCAGTTTATACAAAGTCCCTTGAAGTTATTTGTTTCCTGAATCTCGGTCAGAATATTTTCAGTCTAATCTTAATTATTTTACTTGACACTCACTTTTATTTCTCATGTCTTTATGTTAAGTTATGGAATAGAAGAAAAAAATTAACTTTTCACATTAACCCTGATGTGACAGGAGCTAAATGTATTTTGTGCTGTGAAAAGTGCTGGACTGATAACCCTAAATGTAGAGTTTGAAGTCATTTCCTTACTTATAGATAGGTTTGGCAGAATTCCAGTGTATTTTTGTGTAAATTCAACAGTTACTGATTTTTTTTTTTAATAAACCTTTTTTCTGATTTTTTTTAAAGTAAATTTTCCGTTTCACAACAGTGCTGCAGGGGACTCCTTTTGTGGCTCATGATTGTTGTGCTTGCCAACTGTTACTGATAATATTTGTTTGTTGATTCAGTGTGTCTGGTGAAATCAATGTTTACTGACAGTTAACGATTTAATTTGAAACTTGTGAAGCCTGTTCATAGAACACGCAAAACATGGTCAGCAGCCATGCAAGTTTCCATAGGCTTCCATCAATGGGCCTCCAACATGACCTGGAGGCAAGATACTATGGTGATGGTGGTGTTAAGAGAACTGAACTAGAGGGAAAGCATTTGAGAGGAAGAATATGTCTACACAACAAGTGCTGCAGTAGCACAGCTGTGACACTGCAGCTAAGTGACTGTAGTGTAGACATTTGCTCCGGCAACGAAAGGGGTTTTTCCGTCGCTATAGTAAATTCATCCCTCAACAGGCAGTGGCGAGGTCATCCTAGCAGTGTCTATACCAGGGTTTAGGTCGGCTTAACTACATCTGTCAGAGGTGTGAAATTTTCACCCTCATGAGCAACGTAGCTATGGAGATCTAAGTTTTAGGTGTAGACCAGGCCTAAGAAAATTGTCTCCATGGTCTGTTCAGTCCTTGGTCTTCTGCTGATTGAGACTGCCTAAAAGGTTTTCACTTGTGGTTATGGCAGCAGAGATTGGTAAGACACATGCCATGCTTCTAATGGAGCAAGGAAACTAAGCTTCTCTCCAGAAGTTCTTCAATCGATTAAGTCTCCTGTTTCCTGGTCCCTTCTAGGAACGGAAGGACCAAAAGCTCTGAGGTTTTAACGATACACCATCTGTTCATTAGGAACTGAACATAGACTACCAAAGTCATTTCACGTAAAGATGACCTGCAAGAAGTGAAGCAGGTCACGTGCCTCTTTATGCTGCTTAATGGTGAACATTTAATTTTAAAAAAAGTTGGTGAGGGTTCTGCTTATTTCTTACACTAGAAATTCAGGTCTTGTCTAGCCTGAAAGACACGTTACTGATTGGAAAACTAGTGAAATTATGACCTCAGGTGTCAATCATCTCTTTTGTGAGCAAATGGGGACTGACGAAAAATTCAGTCTGAATTTTTCTATCTGAAATGCTGGGGATCTGCTTGTTTTTGTTACTGCTGATTAACTGCATTAACTATTAAATATTTTGGAGAATGCAGCTATGGGAAGAATAGTTCCTGAGCTCGCAGTTCAGACATTCTAAGCCTGCTCTTGCAAATTTATTTTATATTTAGGTAGCATGTAAAACTTGTTTCATTAAAGCTTTATGCAGGTGAGGGGAATTTTCCTCTGAGACCAGGGAGCTTGATTTTTCTGCTATTGCTCAGGTGAGCAGTCATATTGATTTCAAGGCAGTTCACCAATAGAAGTGGAATTGATTACTTCAGTAAAGGTTATATTTAAGGCCTATAATCTGGTGCCTGGTTGAAGGGTGGCAGAGCCCCATGTGGTTTAATTACGATAGTTTTACGGTTTTTTAATTGTGTGTGGTTAGTCAATTCAGAGCCACTTAGTTTTTTTCAAGGTATTGTTTGCTTGAATTACATCATGTAAGCAAGGAGTGACTGCACGGATCAGATATTTAAGATTCTGCTTATCTCGTATTTCTTTAGCAGTTAATAAACTGCCTTTTCATTTTCTGCTCTGAAGAATGTTGCTTTCACAGAGTTTCTGTAGATAATTTGATACCAAAGGTCATAAATATAGAAGAGCATGGCATATATGCTGGACAGCGTAATCTATGATCCCAACAAAATTCAGAGCAGCAGCCAGAGGATGAAGAATTGCTCCCAATGCTTTTTTTGTTTTTCTTTCACAGTGTGACTTTAAAGCGCCGCAAATTCATTGGATAAAAGTAAGATGTGTTGCTGCATAGGATATGATGGGTGAAGGAAGTAATATTTCTGACAAGATTTGCAAGATCAGCACATGGGAAGCTTTCAGGTTACATAACCACATTTGTGTTTTAACCTTGCTGCTTCTTCCATACTGTTGAAAGTGTGTCTGCAGTGGCCCAGGAAGAAATACTATATCCTTCATTATGTTACCAGCTTTGTTGTGTTAATTTTTCACACTGAACACTAGCAATTAGCATTAAGAGCCTGCTTAATTTGACAAAAGGAGGAAAACTAAAATGCTATTCGTATCCGGTTGTGATAAGTTATTGTGGTAATGTATGTGTGGCTGTTTTGTTTTTCCTTTTCATTGTGCCACAAGGGTAGGGTAAGGTTGGCATGTTGACTTTAGCCAGAAATTTCCTCTCTCTCTTGCCTTAGATCCTATATACACTACAGCTATCGTGGGGATCCAGTTACAACATGAGCCCTGAAATGGTTACAATATTGTTCCACCTTGCAATGTAAACTTGAGCAAATCATGGTTTAGCAGGATCCTTGAACCATGCCACAACCTTTGACCAAACAAGGCTGCAGTTCAGGGATGCATTAAAAAACCCCAAACCTTACTGCAAGACCAAACTCTCTATTAACTGTATCTACACAAGGAGAATAGGTTTGGGTTTTGTTCTTTTCATTATCAACGTAGCTGTCACAAGATAGCTAGCTTGAACGAGACAAGGTCTCAAGACAGTTTTGTTATAAGAAGTACCTGCAAAGTGGTTTTTAATGGCGTATACAAGCTTTTAGACTACGAGATTCTTGGAGCATTGGTGCTTTGCCTCAGAGTTTCTTTTGATACATATACTGGTCTCCGAGGATTTTAATCAAGCGTAGAAGTTACCAGAAATTACCATGGAAACTCTTTACCATACTGTCTTATGGAACTGAAGCCAGTATGAGAGAACACACAGCAGTACTACAGCATAAAAGGTGATTTTAAAGTTACAGAGATGCCTTTGTTACATGGTGGGGTATTGGTGAAAATAAATCAGAGCCAAGTTTGCAGGTGATGCAGATCACAAATAAGATTGATGTTATCACATATTTGAAGAGCTATTATGCACGTTTGAGTAATAAATCCGTGCAAATGCTCTCATTTCACAGCTCTTACACTGGAGAGGGTGGGCAGCATAAATGAAGGGTAGAGTTCTGTACCCACCTGCTTTTAGTGGACTTTTCATTTCCCATGAAAACTAAGCCTATACATTGTATCATGCATGTGCATCCATCTACCTTATTACTATTTATAGAGGAGCATGAGGTACACAATGCTTTCAAAACAGGTAAAAGGCCATGATTCCTTGCCTTGAAAGTGGATCATATAAATTCTATAAATGCCATGCAGATAACAGTGGCTCATATGCAAGGAGGAATGAAAGAAACCACAGTGAGATCACCAGAGGATGGTTTAACAGAAAAAGTGAGTTTGAAAAAAAAGGGCGCATTCATAGATTCACTTGTAGATTCTAGGTCCAGGGGTGACTAATGTGATCATTCAGTCTGACTTCCTGTACAACACAGGCCATGGTACTGCCACAAAACAATTCCTAGAGCAGATCTTGTAGAAAAAAATCCAGTCTTGATTTGAAAATTGCCAGTGATGGAGAATCCACTAGGACTCTTGGTAAATTATTCCAATGGTTAGTTTTTCTCACTGTTAAAAATTTACACCTTATTTCTCATCTGACTTTGTCTAGCTTCAACATCCTGCCACTGGATCATGTTCTACCTTTCTCTGCTAGATTGAAGAGCCCATTATTAAATATTTGTTCCTCATGTAGATGCTTAGATAGTTATCAAGTCATCCCTGAATCTTCTCTTTACATTAAATAGCTTGGGCCTGGAGTCTATAACTATACGAACATGTTTTCTAATCCATTAATCATTCTTGTGGCTCTTCTCTGAACCCTCTCAAATGTATCAACATTCTTCTGAAATAGTGGACATCAGAACTGGACACATTAGTCCAGCCGTGGTTGCACCAGTGCCAGATACGGAGATAAACTAACCTTTCTACTTGAGATTCCCCTGTTTACGCATCCAAGGATTGCATTGTCTTTTGGCCACAGTGTCACACAGGGATCTCATGTTCATCTGATTATCCACTACCACACCCAAATCATTTTCAGTCACTAGTTCCCAAGATAGTCCCCCATCCTGCAAGTGTGGCCTGCATTCTTTTTTCCAAAATGTACTTATTTACATTTAGCTGCATTAAAATGCATATTGTTTGCTTACGCATAGTTTACCAAGCGATCCAGATCACTCTGAGTTAGTGACCTCTCCTCTTCACTAATAGCCATTGATGGACCTATTCTCTATGAACTTCTCTGACTCTTCTTGGAACCCAGTTATACTTTTGGCCTTCACAGCATCCTCTAGCAACGAGTTCCACAGGTTGAATGTGCATTGTGTGACGTAGTACTTCCTTTTGTTTGTTTTAAACCTGCTGCCTATCAATTTCATTGGATAACCCCCAGTTCTTGTGTTAAGTGAAGGGGTTAATCGCACTTCCTTATTCATTTTCTCAACATCATTCATGATCTTATAGACCTCTATCATGTCCCACTTAGTCACAAATGCATGTGCAAGTAACTTTTGGATTTTACATAGCATCAGTGATGCACAAGCAGTAGCAGTTAAGAATGCACACAAAAATATTTGAAGATGCACAAGTAGGACTGAATGTAGACTCCTTTGAAAACTCATTTGCCTTTGAACTTCAGTTTCTTCATCTGTAAAATAGGGGTAATTCTTCATTAAGCTTCACATTAACACAGCAGATAATTCAGCCTTGCAAACTGCTCACTCACTCATGTTGGGCAAATAATTTTAACAGGCAAATACCTTACTTTTAATTCTTAGGTAGAGTTGGGCAGGTAAATGTTATGCCTGAGTTGATGTATGTTCATGCTGGTTTTGCAAGGCTGGATGAATTAATATTTGTATAGTCTTTTTGCAACAGGATTGTTTACAGGCTACAGTAAGTAACAATGATAAATGTGCACCTGTCTCCAAGGATTTCAAAGCCTTTCCAAACCTTGCTATATAAACTCTAATTAGTAGTACTATAATATGAGTGAATGTGTACAGACATTTTTTACCAGATTATAATTAAAGTATTTTATTCATTTTATATCTAGTCTTACATCCATTCAATATACTGCCTGTGATGCTTACTGTAAAATATTGGCATCCCATGTGATGAATCATGAAGCTGAAATCATGGGAAAGATCATATGTTAAACTCATTATTGCAAGCAGCTGCTTATACAATATAATTTGGTCTCTGTGTGGATTTGATTTTGGTCACATGCTTGAATCTTGGTAAATTAACAGCTGAGCTGACTGCCACGTTTTCCTTCTATCTTCCCCTACATTACCCTATTCAAATCAGCCATTCAGAGATGATTTAGCACTTTAGTAAGCCCCCACTTCGCGCCCCTCTCCCCCAATGATCAGGGGGAATCAATGGGTACAGCTTACAACCCTGCCAAGCTGTCTTTGAGCCACGTGACTAGACATTAGTTGACCCATGTGAAAGTTGTAAAATCCAGTTTTATGGCACTTGTAATTTTCCTAGGGCTCTGCCATAAGTTAGTGGAAATCTCCTTGCATTCCTCTCCGCCCCCATGCAGGCTTACAGTAACTGCAGCATAGGAAACCGCACCTAAAATAAAAGGGAAATGCTGCATTCAAGTAGGGACACTAGCTCTGCTTGAGCCAAGATAATGATCAGCTCAGAGTGGATTTGAACAGGTTTGGATAGCGGTCAGTTATTTGCATGCCTGAAGTTTTCAGAGGGGAATTTCCACTAGATGAGGAATTGATCTCTACAGTTGTTACCCTTCGGCTTTTAAACATTCCTTTCTTGGTTTGTTCAGGTTTCAGGTACGGATGGTCACTGGCCCCAATGATGTAAATGTGTGATGTGTAAATGTATATCTGTGGCAGCTGTCTGTGGCTTTATATTTTAAGGCACTTGCATGGGTTTATCAGAAGGGAAATAACAGGATAAGATGATCACACAAGGAAAAGAAAAAGTCCTATGCATGATTTATTTTCCATCTGCTCTGCAGTAATGCTGAACTAGTTTTGGGATTGCTTAAACCAGGACCTTAGCTCATGGAGAAGAAACTCATGGGAAGGTGACCTAGCCAACATAACATTTCTTTCTTTCCTCTCTCTTGTACCACAAGAAGCAACAGAATGTTGTTGGTACTGCTGCACACCTTGCCAGAGGGCAGGGAAGACATACTTGCCAGGAAAGAGGATGGCCATCTTTATTTCTCCCCATCTAAAATGTTCAAGCTGTCATTCATTCCTTTAAAAATTAACGCAATATTGTTTCTTTGGTCTCTTCCGACTACACCTAACAGCCATTTGTTTTATTTCTGTTTCCTCACAGCCCATCCATGAGCTCAGATTTCCAGCATTACAGTTTCAGGATGCCGAACATTGGGTTTCAGAACCTGCCTCTCAATATATACATTGTGGTTTTCGGAACTGCCATATTCGTCTTCATTCTTAGTTTACTCTTCTGTTGCTACCTGATCAGGTAAATGAACTACCGTTACTATTTTCTGAAGCCAACCAAAATCTATTTGGGCCCAGTCCTGTGATGTCTTAAAGACTTCCTGTGGTTTAGTCAGGCAGGGAAACTACTAAGCCCCTCTCTGGAGGCACTCGACTTTTTCTAGGATTTGGACCCTTTTAAGTATTATTCAAAGAAAACAAAACTGTTTTTTCCACAGAAATGGTAAAATTTGCCATAGGTGCAACAAGACATGTTAGATTTAAGGATTCCATTGTTGATTTACTTTGCAAGTATTACTCAAATAGATTTGCATAGTGCTGCCTTCCTATCTAGCATTTCAAGCAATGTTGTCAGATCTTTACCGCAAGACATCACACATGAGATTATTTTGATTCTCCCTTTTCTTAAGTGGAAGAATTTGCTCAATGGCTTAGTATTAAACCCACACGTTCATATATATTAAGTCCACCCAGAGCACATATTGTAAGTACCTAATTTGATCCAGACACATTTCTAGAATTGACTCTAAAGGAAAGCAATTACATCATACTGCTTTTAAAGTGAATTTTTTTGTTTTAAACGTTCATGAAAAGCATGGTTTCTTGAAGTGAATGTTTTCTGTTTGCTGCTTATGATATTTCAGTGCATCTCTCTCTCTCTAATGAATAACTCATGTACTGTGTGCTTAAGAAATGTTTGATACCTGTCCCATTTCCTTTTGTACACAAATTGCTCATTCAACAGCACAGTTTAGATATTCACAATGCAGAGTTGACTTGTTAATCTGAACAGCAATGAATGCAGACCGTAAAGGTCATTCTCAGTTTGGGAAGTTTGAATATTAATTGTGAGGCTAAACTATTTCCCCCAGATAAAAATGGAAACTTAACTAAATAAATAAAAATTGACCTACAAGAGAGGGGAGAGAAAAAAGTCTATTCCGAGGACTCGGCATACAACAGTCTGCATGATTCGCTGTGTCTGCCTCTCCTCAGTGGCCAGGAACAAAGGATCTCATTGTGCATGTTTCAGGTTATTGGCAGCAGTTGTACCTCGCCCCACGCGCTTCTTAGATACCTCTCAAAACTCCTGCTGAAAATGTGCATATACACAGCTATTCTGCATATTGTCTTTCTTTGCTTTTGTCTCGTTAATATCCTTTACATTTATGCACACACTCCTTCTCTTTGGCTTCTGTAGCATGGGCACAGCCCCTGTCTGTTGCCCAGTATCATGCAGCAGACCATCCTTTAGGCTTTCTCCTATGCTGATATTGAAAACAGTTGTCTCACTAATGTAGACGAGATCAGCAGGGTTCCAGCACCCATTGCTGGATGCCTTGTTCCACCAAGCATGAAGCACTTGCTGTTACTGTGAACACTGAACCCACTGATCCTGTTTACACTGGCAAGATAGCTGCTGCAGTGGAGAAAGTGGGGCTGCTGTGTTTGATACCTAAAAGTAAAACACAGCTGTTCCTGTAGTGTAGATAACCCTTAGGTTGTAAAACCAGAGTACAAGCTCTCAGTAACGTTTACATATTTACAGCTCCATAACTGTTGCCCAAAGCAAAGCCTGATAAAACTTTCGGATTATGCAAAGATGGGCAGAGAGGTAAATAATAAAGAGGACAGGACAGTCATACAGAACAATCATGATCGAATGGGCCCAGCTTACCAAGCAAACGAATTTTAATTCATCCAAATGCAAAGTTATAAACTAGAAACGAGTACAGGCCAAACCTACAGAATGGAGGACTGTATTCTGGAAAACAGTGACTCTGAACAGCATTCAGGGGTTATGGGGGAGAAGCAACTCATCATGAGCTCGCAATGCACTCCTGTGGCAAAAAATGCTAGTGCAATCCCTGGATGTATAAAGAGGAGTAGTGAGTAGGGGTAGGGTAGTGATTTGGCTTTTGCGTATGGCATTGGTTAGACCACTACTGGAATACTGCATCTGGTTTTAGTGTCCATACTTTAAAAAAAAAAAATCGAGAGGAGGTGCAGAAAAGAGCCACAAAAGTGATTTGAGAGCTGGGGAACATGCCTTACAGTGAGAGACTTAGAGTTCAGTCTCTTTAGCTTTTCAAAAGATTGAGATGTGATGTGATTATAGTGTATAAGTACCTTCACAGAGAGAGAATACTAGGTACTAAAGGTTCTTTAATCTGGCAGAGAAAGGCAGAACAAGATCCAATAGCTGCAGACTGAAGTTAGACAAAAGTTGTGCCTAACTTCTAATTTGAATTTAACAGAGAGGGTGATGAACCATTGGAACAAATTACCAATGGAAGAGTTGGATTCTCTGGTTGCCTTTTTGGAAGATATTCTTTAGCCAAACACAAGGTACTGGATTCAGTACAGTAGTAACTGAACAAAACGGTCAGGCTGGATGATCTGTTGGTCCCATTTGGCCTTAAACTCTATGAATTTGTGAAAACCCTCCCTCCCTCCCTCCCCCCCAGTCATAATCAGCAGTTCCATTTATTGTTTGCAGGATATGTATGAACCTGAGAAACCTTTTTATGGGAGCAACTTATATTAGTCAGGGTCTCATATATGATGTGGTTTTCAGCCATGGAAACCATAATTGTCGTCCTAGTTTGAATTTGCTGCATAATTGTGCTTCAAAACATCAGCTTGGATCTTTGAAGTAAAATTAGATCTCCACAGGTCGTGTTCGTAAAGATAGCCTTTAGAACGTGAGCTGAGTATAGACACATCTGCCTGAATCTGCAGATTCTGAAATAGTAACTCCAGAGATAAGTGGGCACTGCCCCTTCATCCCAATAGTTTTGACTCTAAAGTAAATTCTTTACATGTCAGCATTAGTAACTATTCCACTGCTGACCAGTTTAGTGGAAATAGGCCAGTGGTTCTCAACCTATTAGGTGGCTGCATCCAGACAAAGCATATACTACTTGTATGGCCCTGAGGATGTCACATGGGCCACAAATCTGTGTGCTGATTGGACTACAAGTGGGTGGGTTGAGAACCACGAAAATAGGCTAATGGACTCGTATGTCTTTATTGGATGCAGTGACAGTAGGATTGGATTCAGTGGAGGAATTTATTGCTGTCAAGATTTACATGGATGGAGAATGAGGAATTCAAACTCTCCTTGCAGCATCCAAATGTCTTTTTAAAAAAAATTAGCCCGATCTGCCTCTTCTGAAAAGGGGGTTAGATAAGAGGCATATCCCTTCATGATGCCTAAAGTCTGAACTTCTTCATATCAAAAACAAACTCTCCTTCCACACCTTTTTTGGGGTGCCAAAATTCCCAATAGTACCCTAACTAGCTGCCAAAACCCTCTGCTTTCCTCTGGCAACTTCTGCAATGAAGTTATGATTTTAATACAAAATTACATTTGGGATAGGATAAGATAAATATGAATAAACAGTAACAGATGCAGTATTAACTGGACCCCACTGTGGTACTGACTGGACCAGGTCATTTAGGTCTCGCATGCTACATGAGGGCTTGATTTGAATGGACAGTCTCTGGAGTCAAAACGGGGCTTTGTTCAGGTGCTAATGCAAAGTATTCCATTATCTAACTTTCCACTTTTTTCAGAGACCATCATTGCTCCACATACTTTTTAAAAAGAGGAGCTTGTGGCATGAAGTTATTTGGTACTTGTTTCTCCTGTTCCATTCTTTGCTATACCACCATGCTGCTTCCCAAGTATTTGGTTTTAAACGGCATAAATAAAGCAGCATCCCTATGTAACTCTGTGCACTAATGTGTCAGACTGGAGGTACTGGAGAATAAAAACTTGTAAGATCTGATTCCTGGTGTATTTACATCTAGGCTGATGGCTACCTGGATTAAAAAACAGGGCTGCCTTGGAGAAACTTCCAAGCGAGCTGCTTTTTACCATAGTTTCAGTAGACAGAGTATATTCCTCCTTTCTGAAACTCCATAATACACTCCATGGGAGCCAGAATTTTGTATTCTATAATAAGATTGGATCTAAACCGAAGTATATCAGGTTATATATGAAATCTGTCCAGAAAAAGAGGGCAAGAAGATGTGCAAGAAGGGCTGAAATAAAATTAAATATTCTTCTACTTTTAAAAGCATGCAGATGTGGAACATTTAATTCCACTCTTTAAAGTAATGCTGCCTATTATGTTGTGTTTGGGTGTATTCAGCCTTTTTAAAAAAAAGGAAAAGAAATTTTTCAAAGACAGCTGTTGATGTTTTATCTCTGCTTTAACTCTGGGGGAATTAATTAATGTGAGACGACTGTATTGCATTCAGTCTTATAAAACCCAAACTCAAAGGAGACTAACACTATTATGTTCCTTTAAATATTTCGGAGGGGTGCGGTATGCTGATTTAAAGTAAATGTTAGTTTTGTCCATAATCAAGCTTTCGTACAGTTTATAATATGTTCATTTTTATGCCTGTCACCTTTTGCTGAAACATTTTGAACTATGTCAGAGTGCATGGGACGCTTCTTTCTTAAAGAGGCTGTTCGAAAGCATTGTTTATTCCCTTTCGCCCTTCCAATTTTAAACATGCTCAGATTAAACAAGTCATTCCTTGTCAGTTTTGGAAAGCTAAAGATGCAGTATCTCTTTGTTAGAAGCAATAGCTCTTTTACCATGCTAAAGTATTGATGTTGCACTGAGTTTGGGCTCCTCCTTGCACAATGATTATCTTTTCATGTTTACCAATTGAAATAAGAATTTGTTTTACTTTTCATGGGCCGAAAATAGGTTTAGATGAGAATTATACAGTCATCATCATCAATAGAAGCGGAACTTTATATTTGCACCAGGGGGAGAGGGGGTGTTTGGTTGGGGTTTTTTTGCTTGTTCTTACTTGTAGATTTCTCACCAAGCCCAGTGGAACAGTGTCAGATGTCAAGGAGGTGTTTGTATTTGGTTTGTGTCTCTGTGGAGAATTGCATTTTGTTGCCTGAGTATCACAAATTGTTTTGAGTAGCTCGCTCTCTCTCTCTCTCAGAAGTCTAGTAGGCCAATTTCCTAATGACTTTCACTTTGAATATAATATTGCCTCTGGCATAGAACTGTTGCTTAGACAGAGAATACTGACATTATGTTGTCACTGAATATACAATACTAAGAAAGCTGGGTACTATACTCAGTGGGAAGGAGAAAGCGTTGGGCTTTTCAAGCTGTGAACCCCCAGTTCAGGATTTGAAGGAACAAAGGGAGGAGCAAATAATTGTAACCAACAGAGGCTAATAACAGCTCCAACCAATGTGAGGGATCTTTTTTATATAGAAGCCATAGAAAAGGGACATTTCACTGTACTTCCATTGTGGGCTCCATTGAGTACAGCCAGAGATACTGCATCTTTAATAGCTACTCTGTTGCAAAATGTAAGACTTTTTATGAGGTTTTTTCTTCTAGACTGTGCTGCCTGTTTTACAGATTTCTATCTTTGAACTTGGAGAGATTAAGTGTACTAATAATGGAGGTAAATCTATGAAATGTTATTTCCTCTGAATTTTGTTACTGTAGTAGTTTACTCACTTCATTACTGAAGCATATTCTAATAGTAGTTGAAAATAAAAGAAACAAAATTATCCAGAGAGATGCAATATTCCCTTTTTAAAGAGAGAAGCCATGGGGGCGGGGGAACATAAAGGTTGGGAAAGGCTTCTAAATTCTAGCTGAAATGAATGATTCATTTTGGAGATTAATAATGTCATCACTATCTTGCTACACTAACTGTGGAGAGCATATTTTTAAAATGCTGCATATTCTCTTCTCTAAAGATATCATCTGCCAAAACTCACTTCTGGGTACCAGCT
Organism: Mesoclemmys tuberculata; assembly: GCA_007922155.1. Taxonomy (NCBI): domain Eukaryota; kingdom Metazoa; phylum Chordata; order Testudines; family Chelidae; genus Mesoclemmys; species Mesoclemmys tuberculata. The sequence continues at coordinate 7,711,591 of ML675627.1, read as the reverse complement.
TCCTAGCATGCGACTGCTGAAAAAACTCCTCAGGCTCTGAAAGGTTTCTTGGCTTGTAAGGGCTTTGGTGATGGGTTGTTTTAGGGTTTTATCTGGGAAGGTGGGGGTTGGTCTTCTTTTGTTTTAGTGCCATGGCGTCACATTGGTGCAAAGTAACCAGCAATTTGGTGCTGGTGTCTGTCTCATTTTGGCACGTGCTCAGTGGTTTAGCACTAGAGACCTTCCATCATTTCAGCATGCGATCCTTTAGAGTGTACAGTTGCAGCGTCTCAGCAGCTGCATCAGAACTTAGGTGTCTATTTGTCCAATGCCTCAGCACTTCTCCCAAGTCAACCCCCAGTGTAAGGCAGCCTTCACTGCATTGGCAGTGTTTCCATGAGGCATCTGCAAGGCAGCTGTGTGGCTGTCTTTCCCCACGATCACAGAGCATTCTTGCTGAGGTTTAGTCTCCAAGAGAGAATCTTGTTTTTGGTCTCTCTGGGCTCCGAAAGGGGTGGCCAAGGTCTCCTATTCCCAAAGATTTTTGCTTCCTTGGGGATCCCCCTTGAGTTGGCCAGATTTACCCGGGCTCTTATTATTGGTCCATCTGTAATACCTCTCAGTGATAACAGAGATAGCATAATCCCAGTGCACATGGTTGGCATTGGCCTTAGGGTTGCTACCTGTTGCAGTTTTAGTCTGACTTTTGGGCCATCTGTTGAGTGAGAATCCTAATGGATAGTATCTTTAAAGACAAGAAAATGGTAGCCCTCTAATTCAACTTGTCTGGTGGTAGCCTTCCAGCAGATTCTCTCCTGCCACTTATTCTTCACAATTTCAAGCTTATCTCTATTGAGATGAGGTGGAGACTTTTTCCTCCTGATTTTGTTTTTCTTAACTGGTTTATTTTTTTGGAAGCTTCACTACTTATACTCCCAGAACTGATAGGAACATGCCCAGGGTAGCAATTTAAGCTCAGGGGCTAGTTCATGGTGTACCCTGCTGCTACTGCTGCCCTTAGGGTCCCAAAAACCTCGAAGAGCTTGGGGAGTTCCATCAGTGAAATGCTGGGGAGCTGAAACCCAGGAATGAGAATCCCACTGGTATGTTTTCAGAGAAGCAGAATTACAGGTCAGTAAATTACACATTTTCAAGCAGTGTTGGAGATTGCAGTGGATGATGTGGTTCAGTAAAATTACTTATCTGTCTGGCCTTAGAACCTGGACTGAATGTGCATGCATAAAAGTCCTTGGCCAATTCTTTAACCTCCATAACTTTTTAGTTTTTTGTGAATGATTTACCAAGTGTCAAGCTTGAAAGGAGAGATTTTGATTTTATAAGCACAAAGTGTCTTTTGAAGTTCACGTTTGTAAAGGGTTTTGTATCTTCCAGTGAGCTGTATAAATGCTGCTGCTACTGTTAAGGCTGGCAAATGTGTTTTTAATAAATCTTAAATTAAAAATCACCAAGGTAATTCAGCCTAGAGCAGCTTTTAATCCCTAGTTCTGTCACAGCATCACCAGCACAGCTGTAATACGAATAGACTAAGAAATGTGCTGCGTCTTCCTCCCACATGATGCCCCAGCTTAGGTGTTTTAGGCTAAGCCAGCCATTGGATTGTAACTTTTCAGAACCACATTGGCGCACTATCTGTGACTTTAAAAAAAAAACCCCAAAAAACCTTTTGTTCATTTTCATAAATACCTCGCCTCTTCCTGTGTCCCTAGTTGAAGTTCCTTGCTAGGCAGGAGTTTTTTTAACATGGATTCATCCACTCAGTCTCCACCTCTTGATTCCTGCCCAAAAAATGAAGCTGTACAGAAAACAAAAATTATACATGGCTAGCAATTTGAAAGCCTTAAGAACCACTAATGATAACCTACACTAAGGCCTCCCACTGCATAAAATGTCTATTATGGGCCTGCTTCTGATCTCACTTAATGCTGACTTTATATCAGTGTCACTCCATGAATTCCAGTGGAGTAACTCATGATTTACACCAGCACAAGTGAGATTGGAGTCATTGCATATTGTGAGCTGTTATGATTATGACTCCACAGTTATATATAACACAAGTGATCAGTTATCATGTAATCACAATAATTTGGTCTTCTGCTGAATTAAGTAATGAAAATAAATTCCCAGGTTTCAATTTCCTGTAATTTTTGGCCACGATTATCTCTTTGGCTATTGAAGTGCCTCGTCTCCCTTAATTGTACCTGAAAGCTACAAAATCTCACACCATGTCTAAATCATTCTCATATTTACTTTCCTCTTAAAAAGGGATATTTATCTTTTGCTTTTTTAACTAGATGAATGACTTATCTTGAATGTTTCTCTGTAAGACATTGGATATCAGAAACTACTTCAAACAATATTTGATGTCGAAAATGTAGCAAATAATTGGCATTTGAGATTAATCTAATGACTCAGTACAATGACTAGAGCTCAAATTTAAAAGAAGAAATTCCCTTCTCATTCTGTCCACTCCCAAGATTAAATTATGAACAGAGCTCCCCTACGTTTCCCAGGCGTTGAGCCCTGAGTATTATACACTACCCCATCACCAAAAAAAGATGCAGTGTCCATTCAACCCAGCATGAATCTTTAGTAGCAGAAGTGATGGGGAGAAGAGAATGGGCATAAATGTTAGCTGTTAGTCCTATCAATAACTTCTGCGGATTAAGACATCAGTTAGATATCTTAGTTCAGTAGGACTCAGATAATGCTTTTGCAGCAAATTATATAGTTCCAAAAAGGCAAACTGTAGAAGGTTACAAGCTATTGAATGGCGATAGATTTAATTGGAGAGAGATAAAAGCTCTTAAACGAACTCACTGGGAACTGGATACTGCATCGTTATTTGTCTGTTCTATATTTTTCAAACTATAAAAAAGTTATTAAGTATTGGGGGGGAGAAATGCAAAATTTTTCTTTCAGCTGGGTATCATGCAAATCCTGATGTTTTAGCCTATTTTGTTCATATTTTCTTTTCTTGACTTCTAGGCTCCGACATCAGGCACACAAAGAGCTTTATGCCTACAAACAGGTGAGATGATAGTAAACTACTGGTTTCTCCCTCTCTGCTTATGGATAAATATGAGCAAGAATTTTTCATTTCTTGTGATGATCACCACTTTAGGTGTCGGCTGGGCAGTTCCCAATTTTGATGCCTGTCTTACCATTTTAGGTCTGCCTCTGCAGTTACTTACGTATGCGCTTAACTTTACTCACCTGAGTCGTTCCATTGACACCAATGGGACTATCCTCATGTTTAAAGTTACGCAGAATCAGGACCTTATTTTATATCCGTACATGTTGTCAGTTGTTCCCTACAACAGTCTAGAGGGGTTGTATTCTTAACGTTACTCCCTATGCAGCAGATGCTTTCTCAGAATGATACCAAATAAAGGATGGCGCCGACTCAGCAGAAAAGCTCAAATCAGTGATTTATAGGAATGCAGTTTTTAAAAAATGTATGTAAGTGGAGCAGCCACATGGCAGGAAATGGGCTGACTCACTGCAGCTCAAACCTAGCATTGAGCTCTGTGTCAAACAGTGTGAGGCTAGATAGCCCAAAAGGAAAAAATACAAGACTTTCAGCCTCCTTCACCCAAGGAGAGTTCCTTCACAAAACATCTAAAGCTTTCACAAATGGCAGTTAATATAATTAATTACAATCCTGTGTGTGGCTGGATTGTCACAGATGAAGGGAGGAGTTGCCAGTGGAGGTCCTGACTTTCTGTGCCTGGAGCTTGCAGTGAGTGGGGGGAGGGGACAAGAGAGGGAAACCTGAGTGTAATTTCCCTTGTGGGGTCTGTTCCTGTCCTAGCTGAAATCAAATGGGACTTTAGCCATTGCTTTGAATGTCAATACGTTTGGCCTTAGCATCATGGCTTATAGTTTTTGCCATGTTTACAATAGGTAGTTATATACCTCTCCTATAGCAATAAAAAAACGGGGTAGGGAACGCTTCCAAGTATTTTTGGCAGATCAAACTACTACTTCCACTCACCCCCATATACACACATCAGTGCCTCCTTCAAAATAAACACTGCTGATAGATTAGTTGCAGGATAATTTTAAATGTCCTGCATTCTTTAGTGTTGTAGCCGTGTTGATCCCAGGATATCAGACACACAAGGTAGGTGAGGTAATATCTTTTATTGGACCAATTTCTCTTGGTAGAAGAGAAAAACTTGAGTGCTCTTTTTCAGAGCTGGAAAAAGTAACCAGAGTGTTGCAGCTACCTGTGAGGTGGGACAGATTGTTAAGCACATGGCAAGAGAGCACTTAAAATGAAGAGGGCAATTCCCATCTCTGCAGTCATGGGACTAAGGAAGGTTGGGAAGGTCACCTCGAGGAAGCATTTCTAGAAAAATGCACCACTAAACCAATGATCTACTATACCTGAGGCCCGGTCTACACTGCACACTTACTTTGGTAGAATTAGGTCATTCAGGGGTTTGAAAACTCCACACCCCGAGTGACGTAGGCCTTGTCTACACCAGCACCGCTGCCAGCAAAACTTCTGTTGCTCAGGGGTGTGGAAAAAAAATCCCACTGATTGACATAAGTTTTGCTGGCATATGTGCTCCTGTAGCCATGTTATGTTGGCGGGAGCACGTCTCCTTCCAACATAGCGCTGTCCACGCAAGCGCTCATGCCAGCAAAATTTACATTGCTAGCAGGGGTTTTTTTTCCACACCCTGAGTGACAAAAGCTTTGCCGGCATAAGTGCTAGTGTAGACAAGGCCATAGTTGTACCAACCATGATCCTCTCTGTAGACAGCGCTAGGTCGGCGAGAGTGCTTCTCCCCCTAACATAACTACTGCCTCTTGCAGAGCTCTCTCTTGTTCGCTTAGTGTCTTCACCAGAAGTGCGACAGCTGCATCAGTGCCCATGCGCTAATACAAGTTTGTCATGTAAACCTGCCCTGAGATACATCCATGATATTTTCGTCCTTTGGACAGATGACCTAAATTCCCTCATAGGATTCCACCACCTATTCATCCACTCCCACAACAGTGTCATCATCCTGGATACCACAGTCAGCTTCAGCCATGGAAAACCTACAGACAACTATCTACAGGAAACCCACAGATCAGAACATTTATCTCCACAGACTCAGTAACCATGCCAGCCCAAGAAATCTTTTTATCTACAGCCAGGCACGCAGATACCACAGAACTTCCAAGGAGGAAGTCTGGGATACACACCTTAACCAAGGACAAAGAAGTAAACTGCATCACAGAACAGGCCACCCAAATATCCCGAGAGAACCCACTTCAGTAAGGGGAAGGAAGGGAACGCACTGACCGCGTACCTTTTAGTTGTCACCTACTACCTCACCCTAGAACCCATATGGGACATCAAACAATTACAACCCAGGATCACGTCCTGAAAGAAATTTTCCTGAACCCTCTCTTCTGGCCTTCAAACAGCCCCCAATTTTGCCAAACTCATCAGAGATGCAAGCTCCCCACAGACCAGAACACACCAACTCCAAGTGGCCCCAGACCCTGCCAGAACAACAAATGGAAAACCTGTAGGCCTGTTTGTGCTGCTGTGGTGATCAGTGTGCCCCACAGCACTCCTTTCAAGATCATGGGTCCTACACATGCCTATCACAACATGTGGAGTACGTCATCCAGTGATTCAAATGCCCCAACAGCAGCTATGTGAGTGAGACTGACAATCACTAGGCTTCCAGATGAACACTTTCAAAAAAATAATAAAAGACAAAAACACCCTGGCACCACTCTTCACAAAGGGATCACTCCATATCTGACCTCTCAATCCTCATCCTGAAAGGAAACCTGCACAACATCTTTCAAACAAGATGCACAACATCATGATATCAGAGACACTGATTTTATGGCTCATTACAACAATTTATACTCTACTATCCGTTCTTTGTCCTGTGACTGCAGAGGTGTCTGTTGCCCATTTCATTTTAAGTGTTTTCTTGTGACATGTGTTGACCCCTTATGCATAACTATCTGTCCCAGCCTGTGTTTAGTCATGACTCTCTGGTTACCTTTTCCAGTCCTAAAGAAGAGCTCTATAAAGCTTAAAAGTTTGTCTCTTCCACCAACAGAAGTTAATCCAACAAAAGATATTCTGTCACCCACCGTGTGGCTCCACTTTCTTTAGTGTTTTGGTAATTTATCTTTCAATTATGTAGTCTAAACAAGCATTCTGACATTAATAACATGACAAATTTACAGTCCTTTTTTATTACAGTCCTCCTCTCTGGTAGTTAGCCAAAGGGGATATAGAACTCATGAACAAACAATTGGTTAGAGGAGGAAATATCTGAATAATGAAATTCATCAAACAGTATGGGAACATGGTATATTTGACTTCAGGAAGAGGATCTCTGGATCTCATCCCCTTCTTTGGATTAGCAGTTGTAATCTGCACAATAGCTGCCTTCCCTCTCAAACATTATTCTTGGCAAGCATTTCAGAAACTATTTTTACTAGTTTACTACTCATGTCTGGTTTATTTAGGCTGTCGAGTTTCTGGTGTTTGGTTTTGGTTTTTTTTACTTCTAAAAATATGAACTATAATTTGCCTAGACAGCTATATCAGTGATCAAAATTATCCATTTTCATTATTTATATATGTGTGTGTGTGTATATAATACATATCCTCATTCAAAGTTCCAGGTTTCTGGAGAAACTTAGAGTAGGTCTACCCTGGAATAAAAGATCCACAGCTGGCCTGGGTCAGCTGACTTGGGCTCTGGCTGCAGGGTTAAAAACTGCTGTGTAGATATTCAGGCTCACGGCTGGAGCCTGGGTTGTGGGACCTTCCCCTCTCACCCAGTTGTTAGAGGCATTCGATCCATATGGCTAAAGTGGAGGAAATCGTGCACAGAAACTTTTCACTTTTAAATTACTGCAGTTAAAGATTAAATTCAAGGGAAACTATTTACATCAGCTGTATTTATTTTAAAGGAAATATCTGGAGACCTGATTGCTGTAATGAAGTACAGAAATGGTAGAAATCCCAGTACTAATGCTGTGTTCTCTCTCTCTCTCTCTCTCTCTCTCTCACAGGTTATTCTAAAGGAAAAAGTAAAAGAGCTTAATCTGCATGAGGTAAGCAAGTATTGGTGGGGCTGCAATGAGTTATGACACCTATGGAGCCAGACCTTTCCCCAGTTTAGGAGTCAGCTGTTTGTCACATTCCTTTTCTGGAAGGGTTATTCAACTCATTTAGATTTCATACGGCCCTGCTTCTAGTTATTAGGGCAGACTTGTGGTTGAGGGAGATGGGGAGAATAAATGAAGAATAACTAAAAATCTACAGACAAGTGACTAAAATGAAAACTCAAATCTGCTATGTTACAATTTATGGTGTGAGCAAGTAAGGAGCAAATAGAACAGTTGATTATTCTGGATCAGTTGTGTTTCAGTTACTCATTTCTGCCTTATGTCAGATTAGAGAGACAAAGTGAGTGAGATAATATCTTTTACACCTCTATGGAAGCTTGAAAGTTTTTCTCTTTCACCAGTGGTTGTTGGTACAGTAGAATATATTCCCTCACCCACCTTGTCTCTCTAATATCCTGGGACCAACACACACCAACAACGACATTGCAAATGACGATGATTTGCATCGGGCTGGTACTCACTTTCCCAAATACCAATCAGGTGCTCTGAAATGATGATTTAAGCACTTGTGCAGACCTCAGTGTCCAAACCTAAGCCCCTGGGACTAACAAGTGGGGCTTTATGCTAATGTTTCAATTGGAGCAGGGAGGGACAGAGTTTGCATTGAAGCTCAGTTTTTCCAGGTGGCTTTGTCCACAAAACTTGATACCATAAAGTTATGGAGCGACTGGGGTATTGGCATTTATGCTTGTTGGCTGTTTTTTGGAAAGAACAAAGCAGGGGAAGAAATAAGACAGAAGCCAGCAAGGAAGAGGATAGAAATGGTTGAGATCAATGAGTGGTAGCAGAGAGAAGAGTGGTGGAGATCTTAAGGGTGGAAAGCATGACAGATTTAGTGAAGGCCCCAGTACCCGGGAGGGGGGTTGTACACTCAACCTCTCTGACTGCAGCATAGTCAGTGTTTAACTGTAGCCTTGTTAGTGGAAAAGAAGTTGAATAACAGGTTGTCTAGGAACGGAAATGCAGTGAGGAGTTGTTGCCACTTCACTGTTACTTAGTAACCCAGTTTGGATTTTAATGTGGTTGTAGTGTTACAGGAAGGTGATCAGAACAGACTAATAACTACACTGTCAGCTGTTGTCCCCACTTGAACTTACACAGGTTTGTGGGTGGGCAAAGTGCATTTCCCTTCAGCAGCCATGGCGCAGTACTCAATGCTCTAGCTAGCGTTTGTGTGATCCTCTGTGTAGCAGCATCTGAAATAGCCCCCCCCTTTTCTCCCCCCAGTATGCAACCTCTCTGCTTCAGTTGGCTCCAGTTGTTGCCATGAATTAATAGGGATACAGGCAGCAAAAGAGCCCAGAACGAAGCAGAAATTATGGAGTGTTTGGTGACTATAATGATGGGCAAGCAGAGCCAGTGGCCTGAGGCAGCATACTGTTGGTCAGACAGAGAGGCACTGTAGCAATCATGGGACAATGAGAACACAATGTGTATGTTATGTGACAACATCCCCAGCCCCCAACTAGCCCAAATAGAAACAGGTGCCATTGTCAGGGTGTTTCCCAGCATTTTTTAGAAGTCTGATTGTTTGTTAATGAAAGGACTAGAAGCCTGACTCTGAAATGCTTCTGTGCCAAATCATTTGCTGCACCTGGAAACTGATTTGCTGGTGCTGGATTCTCAGGAATCCTCCTTCACAGATGTTTAGTCAGGATGTTGGTTTGGTTTGGGGAAGGAGGGAGGAAGCATTTGGGGACAGAAGTAATGTATGTAAGATGATAGAAAACTGTGGATAAAAAAGATTGTCAAATGTGGGTCCTTCAGACTTAAGTGTCCCTTTAAAGGTGATATCTGGCTCAGTCTGGCTCAGACTTGGCAATGGGTCAGATGGTTACATTTCTGGTTGCTACCTGAGCTGGGCAGAATAAACTCTGTGGGACTTCATTCCAGTTCATAAACACCCAGCTACCTAGGCTTCTGTCCATTACGATTTGCGGAGATCACCTTCCCAGTATGTACCATTGCAGTGCTGCCTTCCTGAGTCTGCAAATAGATAAATAATATCTTGAGAGGTAGGACGGGCACCCATTCACAGCAGCAAGATGTCTACTTTGGTGTTTCAGAATTACGCCATTGCTGGCTATCTTGCTGCTGATTACTTTAACAAAAACACTGAGTTCTTCCAGGGTTGTGGTGGAGCATTCACCAGTTAGTGCCACTTCTCCCAACCCTCACCACACTGCCCCCTTCATCAGATGCAGGTGTGCATTGGTACCAGTTCAAACTGTATGTGGCACTGGTGTGACTGTTGCTGGAATACTGGATCCAGTTTGTGTGCCCACAGTTCAAGAAGGATATTGATAGATTGGAGTGGGCTCAAAGAAGAGCTATGAGAATGATTCAAGGATTGGAAATCATGCTTTGTAGTGAAGGAGCTCAATCTGTTTCTCTTAACAAAGAGAAGGTTAAGGGATGATTTGATCACAATCTGTAAGAACCTGCTTGGGGAACAAAAATTTGAGGATTTGTCAATCTAGCAGATAAAAGCATAACAAGATCCAATATCTGGAAGCCTAAGATAGACAAATTCAGACTTTAAATGAGGTGTGAATTTCTCACAGGGAGGGTAATTAACCATCTGAACAATTTACCAAGGGCTGTGGTGGATTCTCCATCACTGGCAACTCTTGCATCAAAATTGGATGTTTTTCTAAAAGATCTGTGCTAGTTCAAGCAGGAATTAACTCAGGGAAATCCCATTGCCTGTGTCATACAGGATGTCAGATTAGATGATCACAATGGTCCCTTCTGGCTCTACAATCTATTAATTTCTAGCCATAGATTGGAATCCTATTATAGTTCCAGTTTAAACCTTACATCAGGAAATAAACTAGTGATTTAATATCAGAGTTCAACGATCTTAAGCAGAACACAGGCCAAACATTTCAGCCTCCATTGACATGCTGAGGATGTTGAGCATCATACAAGGTGATACTATTACCAGACAAACAAAATCTGTGCTGCCTGCTTTCCGCATTTTAAACCATTCTGCCATAGTAAAACGTACTCTCACTTGTACTCAAGGACTCCCATCTGCATGAAGGATTAATTCCCTGCAAGGTTTTTTATACTTTTTGTTTACCCCAGAGTTTGGTGGAGAAATACCTGAAACCTGGTTCAAATGTCTGTTTTATTTCTATTTTACAAGTTCAAATAAAAAACCAAGCAAGCCTCTTTTACAGATCCCAAACATTTTAGGGGAGCAAATATGAGTTAACTCATCTGCCAAATGTTACCTTGATTTGTCTAGAAACAACCAAACTTCTAACTCAGAATCTAGAAGGTCTGCTAACAGGAAAAGCTGACTCTCTCATCCCTAATTACAGTGATGCCGTCAGCATTCTCACAGTATTTTCCATAGACTCTAAATTTAAATTACAGGACTTGAGAGAGAGAATGCTGGATTGCAGAAGCTGAGGCAGAGAGCTCTCACCAGCTTGAATCTGACACCACACTTTTCCATTGCCTTGAGGAGGCCAAGGGAACAACCAGTTATGCGATTGGACCACAGCAAGACTTGCCAGCAGCTATTTTAATGAAGTCATTTATGTATGAAACAAACTCCTATGCTTGGCCGTGCTGCAGTGGGGAAGGAATATCCCACATGACAGTCATTGAGGTTTGCTGCACAGTCTCAGAAATATTCCCTGCCATTTTCTCATCTACCTCTATTATTTAGACGTGCAGTAATAAGTATGTGTTTGCTTGATCCAACAACCAGTGTTAGGCAGGCCATTCACCTGGTTTTAAGCCAGACAGGCCTCCTTTCTATGATCAGTCCAGTGAGAGTAGAGCAGCGCACCCTTGAAAATGGCATCTTCCATGCGGCATGACCTTTCACACATCATGTGTGTGAAATCATGGAAGCAGGATCACAAAGATGGGAGTGGACCTGGGTCCTCCTCATTCTCAGAAGTACTGGAATGTCCAGTATTCTGGGGACCCAGCAGTGACTGGCTTAGCCAGCGTGCACCCTTCCCAGCACATGTGCGCTGGGAATGTTTAGTCACAGGAGGACCTGAGATACCCTTGAGACTGTACCTGGAATAATCTTAATATTCAGTCCTCTCATGGTCTCTCTCACCTGTGGTATTGAAGGCCCTGATGCAGCGTTCACTTCCAGGCACCTCTTTACAAGGAAGACGCAGACGAGCTGAAGAGAGTTCAGAAAACAGCACCAGAAATAATTACGGGGCTTCAGCAATTTGGTTTAGGAAGGAAGATGAACAGAGCTCAAGTGTTTCTTTCCCTTTAATTTAGAAACAGCTGAAAATAAGCTTCCTAAACATTTACCTATGGGGTAGAGACTAACCATGGAAAATGTCAGCTTTTGAAGAAGAACGTTCTGAAAAGTGGAGTGCCTGCACGCAGCTCGTTGTAACAGAAATAGTTTTGCAATGTTAACTGCACCAGTTGCTGCTGATGACAGCTAACAGACTGTCCTGAGGGAAATAATCCTGTGGAGCTCTTTGATTTCTGCACGTCTGCTCTATTTTTTTAGTGCCACTTCACAGGCTGTTAATGCAGTGCAAAGTATATGTTCGCAGTACTGAAAAGGAGCCTGAATAGCTATCTGGGGTCCAATCCTGAGGGCTTGACCTGGGCAAAAACCTCCATTAAAGTCAGTGAGGGTTTGCCTGAGCTGCAGGACTGATCTGATCTATAAAAAAAACTTGAGAAAGAGACTGACTACAGGATATAATGAGTTGACTTTGCTCCCTTTGGAAAAGCAAGGACACCTCGTGTTGCTGCAGATCTTGCTATTGAAGTGTGGTGCAATGGGACAGATTGTGTCTTTGCTAAGCCTTTTGGAAGCTGGGCCATAGCTTTCAGCTACATGAGAAGGACAGTATTAAAATACAGCATTGCACATTAAAGAGCCATGCACAGCTACAGGCATAAGTACCAATGATGCAGCCCAGGAAAGTACCATTTCAGTGAAGAAAATCAGAGGCAAAAAGAGTTGGGAGCGTCAAAAATGGGTTAGGAGGAACCTGAGATTCAGACTAAGGAATCAAAATGTATTCCTCATGCAAGTACCTCAGAAAACCACCACCTACAGCCACCTTTAATGAGCTTATCTAGTTTTACTTGTGTTTCAGGACATTCAACGTTCTGTTCATTCATATTTTTTGCAAAAGCTTCAGGGTGTGGAGAGGTAGGAGGTAATTGTTACAGGCACTACTTCTGTACTACCTTATGTATGCAAAGCACTGCACAGACTTCCACTAGTTTCATAACACTCTGGGGGGAAGATGAGCATTATTCCTATTCTGCAGATGCGGAAACTTGGGCAGAGAGGTTAAGTGAGTTTCCCTATCACTTAAGAGATGGGAGAGTCAGAATTTGAGTTTGAGTTACTGGCTCCCAGATTTATGCACTAGACCATGCACCTCTAAGTTTGTAGTCTATATTTTATCTTTTACAAGACGCTTCTGCATGCTCCTAGCCTGTATCCCTGCTCCTAGCCATGAGCTCATTTCTAGTTTCTCCTAAGGTGAAGATCTAGATGATTTAGAAAATACTGTTTCTAAACATGGGCTAAACACTAGCCAGCCAACCTCTGTTTTAAAACTGAGCTGGCCTGAACTGGTTTTAAATCTAGTTTATAACTAGCTCAGCCCAGGTAGAAGGGTGATGAATAACACTCTCATAGGCAACGTATAGATGTCTCACTTCAGCCATGGGCAGTGTCCCCCCAGAGCACTTCTGAGGAAGAGGAACACACAGAACAAACATTAAAAAGGAAATCTGACTGGGTTTTCCCGCAGTGGAAAGGAGTCAAAGTGAGTCTAAAATGAGGCTAGTTGCAGCATGGCAGGGCAGTGAAAGCTGTAGATTTTTTTTTCCCTTTCTGGTGATCTAATGGAAATGAGGTTGGGAGAAGTCCAACTTGGACCTCATCTGCAGTGTGGGAGCCACCGATTTACATAGTAGCAATCCCCTGGTATGTTCAAACTATGGCTCAGTATTTACACTGTAGTTTGGACTGAGTGATATTTTAATCTTACCTCTTCCCAACCCATGCCGCGACATGGTCCAAGGTTGTAGCGTGGTCTGGGATGACTTTTGAAACTCAGGTCAGCCCTGACCATGCTACATGACTCAACCATATATATTAAGCTCCCCCAAAAGAGTAGTTTCCACAGTGCAGTTGGGAACGTAGTTCTTAGCAAATAGCTGTCCGCACCGTGAAAAGTACCTGCGCAGGTTAGAACAACTTGAAGTCTTAAATTGAGAGAGGCTGAAAAATTTGGAATAACGAGTCTTTGCAGAGCAGGATTGAGGTGATTTGGAACGGTTCCCTAGGTATCTAGTATAACACTAGCGCTGGACCAGACAGATATAAGGCAAGTGATTTGATCTGTAATTCCAGCTAGAGCTATCTCCCCACCTAATAAGAAATATTACCCACACTCCAATGGGTGTAGTGGTATGGCCAAACTGAAGGGCACCATGGATTTTATAAATAGGATATTACCACAGGACAATGTGTCGTTTACAGGGTTTCCACACTGAGTAGGAAAGAAGTCTCTGTTTCTTAACTGCATAATCTTTAGCTGCTCACTTTTGAAAGTCAAATGGAGCTTAACAATCTCCTGAGTGCTTCTGCTTCACAGACATCATTTCCATAGATCACTGCGTATCCTTGTTGCCTTTCTGCAAGAGCAGATTCTACTATGCTTACTGATTAGCTCTCTTGAAATATCCCAGTGGTCAAAAATGGAAAATTGGCTGGATCTAGGAACCTATTGCCAGAGATGTGTGGCTGTTATTGGCAGTTAAGACAGGACTCCCAATGAAGAGCTAGGGCCAGTTGCGTGGGAGTGAAAGTTATACACTTTAAGAAAACTTGGACTCATCAGTTCATTTTTTTAACCAAGAGCATGTCACAAGGGTGGGGGAGAGGAGAGGGCTGTTAGTCAATCTACACGGACTATCCATCTGTCTGACCATCTTCAATGACAAAAGCCAGTTGTGGTGATTAGAGAGCCCAGTCTCTTGTATGAAATGCAGATAATGTTAAACTCTGATTTGGATTAACATGTCAGATTAACAAACTGAGGCCCTTGGTTACTTATCGCTTAAACTCTCCCAACCCTGAAACGTGATTATACCAAACTCCGGATTGCTCTGTTCATGGTTACTCAGCATAAACCTCGCAGAATAGGTTCTGCAGAGCACAGAGCATTTGCAGTTCTCTTTTATTTGCTCTGGTTTGCTTATGCTAGAGAAAAACATTGAAAGGAAGCTTAACCCTTCAGCAAGGTAGTGATGTCAGAGGAGTTTGCAAATGTCAAGGCTGCAGGTTCACTGTCAAAATTACGTCAGCCGAAGTGATGTCAGCACCCAGCCACTGCCGTTATCCAATTGCCTGTGTGCACGCTTTTAACTTCTTGTGTCAGCAGTGCGCATGCTCACCAGAAGCACTTGTATCAATTGTGTTGTTAGGGTGGGACACTGTGGGATGGCTCCTGAAAGCCCATTACTATCAACATAAGCAACGCAGTGTCTATACTGATGTTACATGGACCTAATTGCATGTAGCATGACTGTACACCACTCAGGGAGGTGGTGTTACTAACCCGGCATAGAGAGGCACTTGCGTCTGCTGGTGCCAAATGTAAGTGAAGACGCTTCCACAGCTACATCGATGCAAGGCAGCTTACATCAACCATTTGACAAATCTGCACCCATGATGAAACAGATTTCTCTAAAACGCTCAAATGTTAGTCAACAGAGCAGTTTGCTGGAAGGGTTTTTTGGGGAATGTTTCCATTGGCTTAACCATACCTACCTAGTGTGTGTATTCAGAAAGGTTTCCAGCAACTGATTCCATTCTTTCTCTGCTTTCTCACCTTTCAGATCTGTGCCGTTTGTTTGGAGGAATTCAAGCCCAAAGATGAGTTGGGAATCTGTCCATGTAAACATGCCTTCCACAGAAAGTAAGTGCTGAGCTACCAGTCAGTACAAAAGACCAAAGCTATGTTTACAAAAGTCTTGCAAGTCTCTTGGAAACACTGGCAGCACTAAGTAATTGATGGACTCTGAATTACAAAGGCTCATATTGTATACATCTGCCTATCTTGTGTTCTAAAGGATTAACAAACGCTATTTCTCTTCAGTAAGGCCTCATTTACAGTAGTATGTTGAGCCATGTTTACTAAAGCTTTGGAAATGTAGTCACAATTGCCTTGAAAGTTGGTGGGAAAAGTTGTCTGCACAGGAGCCTTGGCTTTAATGGAGACACTTGTGTCATCACCAATTCAGTTGACTTTGGAAGTCTAGGGCCGTGGTTGTCAGCCAGGGGTACGTATACCTCTGTGGATTCGTAGAGGTCTTCCAGAGGGCACATCAACTCATTTAGATATTTGCCTAGTTTAAAAGAGGCTATATAAAGAGAGTACATTCTCCCACAATATTCTTATCAGCAAGTTAAAGAAGTATGGGTTGGTTGGATGAATGGACTATAAGGTGATAGAAAGCTTACTAGATGATCTGGCTCAATGGATAGTTGGCAGCCAGTAACTAGTGGAGTACCCCAGCGGTCGGTGCTGGGACCGGTTTTGTTCAACATCTTCATTAATGATCTGGAAGATGGAGGGGATTGCACCCTCAGCAAGTTTGCAGAAGACACTAAGCTAGGGGGAGTGGTAGATACCCTGGAAGGTAGGGATAGGATACAGTGTGACCTAGACAATTTGGAGGATTGGGCCAAAAGAAATCTGATGAGGTTCAACAAGGACAAGTGCAGAGTCCTGCACTTAGGATGGCAGAATCCCATGCCCTGCTACAGCCTGGGGACTGACTGGCTAGGCAGCAGTTCTGCAGAAAAGAAAGGCAGTGGATAAGAAACTGGGTATGAATCAACAGTGTGCCCTTATTGCCAAGAAGGCTAATGGCATATTGGGCTGCATTAGTAGGAGCATTGCCAGCAGAGTGAGAGAAGTGATTACTCCCCTCTATTTGGCACTGGTGAGGCCACAGTTGGAGTATTGTGTCCAGTTTTGAGCCCCCCACTACAGAAAGGATGTGGACCAATTGGAAAGAGTCCAGCAGAGGGCAACAAAAATTATGAGCACATGACTTATGAGGACATGCTGACAAATTAGGCTTGTTTAGTCTTCAAAAGAGAAGAATGAGGGGGGGTTTGATAGCAGCCTTAAACTACCTAAAAGGCTGTTCTCAGTGGTGGTACATGACAGAGCTTGAGCAATGGTCTCAAGTTGCAGTGGTGGGAAGGTGTAGGTTGGATATTAGGAAAATCTTGTTCATGAGGAGGGTAATGAAGCACTGGAATGGGTTACCTAGGGAGGTGATGGAATCTCCATCCTTAGTTTTTAAGGTGCGGCTTGATAAAGTCCTGTCTGGGATGATTTAGTTAGGGACTAGATGACCTCCTGAGGTCCCTTCCAATCCTAATATTCTATGATTCTAGAAAAAGCATTAGCGAAGTCAGTAAAACTTCCTACAGAGAAAATGAGAAAGTAAGCAATCTTTCAGTAACAGCGTGTTGTGACACTTACTTTTATGTCTGATTTTGTAAGTAAGTAGTTTAATTGAGGTGAAACTTGGGGTACACAAAACATAAGATACCTGAAAGGGGTACAGTAGTCTGGAAACTTGATGGCCATTGGTCTAGTGTTCTAGACTGCGTATGCAGCTTTGTGCATGTGCTAGAAGGCAAAGCATGCTACAGAGATAAAACTGCCCAGGGGAGGCCTTCATTTTAAAAGCACAACTCACTGCGACATGGAATGCTAAAAACAAAGGCAGACAGGCAGAATGGGACTGGAATGCCTGATTGGGACAGGCGAGCCTTCCTGGAGAGTTTGGAAGGGAGCAAGGCTACTTGGCAAAGGGTACAGCAAGCTTCTCAAAGCATAGGGGGAGCTTGAAGTGTGGAGTGGGTGATGGAAACAGAGCATTCAGGATAAGCGTGGGTGAAGAGTAGGAAGGACTGTATGACGAGTTGGAGGAGACAAGAGAAGCATGCGGAGTCCAATAAATTAATGGCTGGAACGGAATGTGTAAAGAGAGAAGGAAGGCGGCAAAAGGGATTTTAGCAGCAGGGGAGATGTGATCAGCGTGGCCCGAAGGGAAGATAATCTTGCCAGTAACCTTTTCGACAGACAGTAGCGGGAAGAGTGGAATGCAGGAAGGAGGAAGCTTACAGTGGAATGACAACAGATGAAGACCTGCACCGAGATCTTAGCAGTAAGGGTGGCAATGAAGTAAATGCTTGTCATGGAATGTTGTTATCCTTTTAATTTGTAGGCTGTGTATCGCTCTTACAGAGCGTACAGTGTGGGGGAGGGAGAGGCCATAGTGCCAGAGACTGGCTGACCTCCAAATCCCAGGGCAGCCACCTCTCCCTCTGTCCTGACTGGAGAAAGGCCAGCAGGCATTCTAGAGCTATTGAGCTGGAACTTTCCAGTGGAGTTCTGAACTTCACACCCTGCAACAGGATTTTAATTGAGCCAACACACACTAAAAGCATGCATTCCTCACCCTCCTTCCCCCAGCTTGCTGTTTACAGGGTGACTCTAATTGTTGACTGTGTAAGGGAACTGTCTGATTTGCTCCAAAGCTCTGGTGTGCGTTCCCGTGAGACACACACGTAATTTCCTCCTCTCCCTAACCATGTAACCTAAACAGACAGTGAAAAATGCTTTCCCACTCATGCAAATGTTTTTCACTGACCCACATCTGGACGTGAAATCGGGTTTTGTGATGTTCCTCCCTGCAGATTCATGGCTCGTTCTAGAAGTAATGGCCTCTCTCTGCTTTCTGTGCATGTCTGTGTGGTATTCTGCACTGCATCTGTGCATGCCTTTGGATCATAGTATTCCACGACAGCGATTCCACTCATTGCATACCACATGCTCTATTGGGAAGAGCTGAGTGAGTTTCTGGAGCTAGATCATTAATAGTCAATGTCTCTTGTGCTCAAGGCATCCTAAAAAGCTTTTTGGAGGGAAAAACCAGATACTGGTCATTCTAGGAGCCAAAGTGCTGAGCACCTCCAGTTCTTCATTGGGCATTGAGGCTGCTTTGCACCCTTTAGGAGCAGAGCTATATGACTTCAGAACAGCTCAGATGCAGCTTTTGGGGGTTAGAACTTGTTTTACTGGGAGAGAGAATACTGGTGAAGGAGCTGGGGTTATCCCCTTCTCCCATTGGAAAATGCCATTTGTTCTTTACCTTCCACCTGTCGACCTGCCAAAGACAGTCAGAATTAACATCCAGCATGTAGTACCTTCATCCTCCTATGCTGTAGTTTTGTCCTGGGACCGGGCTCAAATCTGCCAGATATTTTGCTCTAAGGTGGGATTGCTACTCCCAGAATTATGCTAACATGGCAACACTCTGGACCTAATTCTGCAAGCCCGCTATGTGCAAAGCGTCCACTGAAGAGCTCCTATCTGTTTTGGGAGCTGGCAGAAGCCAAGTGGTTGAGTTGAGGATGCCAGCTCTTACCATTGGGAGGCTTTTGCGGGATCTAGGTTTGCTTGTATGGTGCCTGCTCTTTAAAAGAAATCAGTGTTGCAGAAGTGAGAGTCACCAGAGCAGTCCATGGGGGCACTCGTAACAATCATCATAGTTCAGCAGACACGGGCATGTTTAGGTGCAGTTTTTTATTTGTGTAACGTTTCCTATCTTCACCATTTCTTGAACATAAGAACAGCCAGACTGAGTCAGACCAATGGTCCATCTAGCCCAGTATCCTGTCTTCTGACAGTGGCCAGCGCCAGGTGTTTCAGAGGGGACGAACAGAACAGGGAATCATCAAGTGATCCATCCCGTCGCCCATTCCCAGCTTCTGGCAAACAACAATCCCTGCCCATCCTGGCTAATAGCCATTGAGGGACCTATCCTCCATGAACTTATCTAGTTCTTTTTTGAACCTTGTTACACTCTTGGCTTGCACAACATCCTCTGACAAGGAGTTCCACAACTTTACTGTGTGAAGAAATACTTCCTTTTGTTTGTTTTAAACCTGCTGCTTATTCATGTCATTTGGTGACCCCTAGATCTTATGTTATGAGGAGTAAATAACACTTCCTTATTTACTTTCTCCACACCAGTCATGATTTTATCAACCTCTATCATATCCCATTCTTGGGGTGAGCTTTCTGATAAGTTCGAGGTAGCCTAGCGTTTTTCCCTGCTATAAAACTGCCCTGTTTACTGGATAAAAGTGATTTTCTTAGTATAGACTTTGAGAGGAACTGAAACTCAGGACGTAGAAATTTGCCTAGTAGGATGGAAAATGGCAGGAGAGCAGGTGAGTGTGGAAGCCGGGAATCTGGATTTTCAGTCCACCTTTGTCACCGACTCTCTACATGACCCTGGGTGAGTCGTTTTACTGTTGCTCTGGTCCCACAGCTTTAACATCGGGTAATGATTTCTGCCTCCAAAACGCTGAAAGAATTAATGTTTGGGAAGTGGTAGAAGGTGCTCATATGGGAGGTGCCATAGAAGTGTACAAAGTGTTCTGAATTAATTCTGTCCTCTCTTTTTCTCCATCCCTCCAGGTGCCTCATTAAGTGGTTGGAGGTGCGAAAAGTGTGTCCACTCTGCAACATGCCTGTCCTACAGCTGGCACAACTCCACAATAAGCAGGACCATGGGCCTCCCCAGGGACCCCTGCCTGGGGCAGAGAACATTGTATAGTTTCTCCCAAGCAAAGGACTCTTCCATCACAAAAAACACCACAAGGATGAAAACAACGGACTTAATGCAGAGAATCGCAAATCTCTGAATCTGTGGCTTACTGCCTTGGTGCATCTGCCAGGATTCCCTTTGTCTCATGAAGAACTCCCATGATGCACTTTACGGGACAGAGCCAGATGCTTGGACTTCAGAACAACCAAAGCAATATGCTACCAGCGCAAGAAGAAGACAAAAGGCAACGACAAGCCTATGTGTTTGGGTTTTTTGAGAGCACTTTATGACAGACCGTGTCGCCGATATTACATGTGTAGGCCTGATAACCTGTTTCTGGCTCGTTGACTATATGGTGTGCTGAGAAGGGTGGGTAATGTTACAAGTATACTAAGAGAACTTACGAGGCAGTCTTTCAAGACACAAGCCCAAGAACCTTGAGTGGCAGATCCTATGCAGGCAGTGGACACCTTCCCATCTCAAACAAAACGAACCTTCACACCCCTTTTAAAAACTGTCTTCATAAGGCTAAACCCAGCCAGTGGTTACCTCACGCTGAATTGCGAGTGGCTGGGGAAATGAGCAATGCCAAGGCAATTTTACCGTGTCCCTTCAATGAGATTTTCCTGGAGCAGTGGAGTTACTCGGCAGTTGAAGTTTTGACAGTGTCCTGTTAGCATGGAAAGCACCATTTCAGTCTGCCAACAGCTTCAAAGAGAGTGCAAGGACATAAACACCCTAGGCTGAAATAGTGCCAGGGGAAAATTTGCCAGTGTTGGGCTGCATTTGTCCAGTAGGGGAACTTGGCCATTCTAATGTGCATGAGTGGCCTGATTTTTTGGTAAGTGCTGAGCACCCAAAGCTCCCCAGTCTTCATCTGTGAAAACAAATCCTTAAGTGGCCACAGAGGAGAAATGAGACTAGATCTGCTCTTTGGAACATCCGTTACCCCAGAGAGAGCATCTTGGGTGTTCTGGAAAGTGATGGGATGGTTTTCCACCAAACACTGGCAGTGAGCTGGCTTTGGACACAGGCACTTACTGCAAATTACACAGCAGCCACATGTGTCCTTATTTTCCTCTGCAATAGGAAAGCCTCTTTACAAAGCCTAAGCTTGACCAAGGCCTAGCACTTACACACCTTTCTCCCCTTCATGTGTAGTTAGTGAAGCCTGCTTGCAGTTAACAGCTTTGCTCTCCCACACCTCCACATGTCTGCACAATCACTGTCTCAAAGGGCTTAGTTATACCTTGGAGCCAAGAGGCCCAAATCCACTAAATTCAGCAGAGCTGCTGCCTCTTACCCCACGGTTAATTATAACCTTGACAATCTTGTTTCTTTCTCTCAGCTCAGAATGACAGAGAGGTGCCGTAGACTTACCCATATAATTGTGCTGGGTGCAGAGTTATTCACCTTTTTGAGGGCTTGTCCTGTTTGAAGTTGATTTGTATCGGTATAAGCAGTTTGTGTATGTATGTCTTTTACGGTTAGGGAGTACTCGTGCTGTTTGGCTGAAGTATATTTAAGCAGGGTAGGTTTCTGATTTCTACCTCCACCTACAGAGTGGCTCAAAGTCCTGACACTACTGAGATTCCTTAATTAGACCAATAATATGCTGTACAGATGTGGATGGACCAGAGGGGAATTCTCCTTAAAATGTATGTAGCTAGCCATTGTTCAAAATACCATAAATGTACATATTGCTACTGCATTGGCTTGCCAGCCCTTTCTCCTCCTAGGTACACACCTGTGTATTTAGCATCTGCTGTAATGCAGTGCCATGGGAGCCTCACAGTTACTCCCATTCAAGGCAGATCCTCTGGTTCTTCAGCAATGTTTCAGGAGCCTGAAATCCCCTGATCTGTTCCCTTTGCTGTCACGTCTAATCTAGTTTACGTCTCGTGCTACCAAGAGTCTTTTGGCTTCTAAACGTTGCTTTATAAGGGCCAAATTCTGCTGCCGTTGGTCCCAGTGGAAGAGCTCTCCTTATGCTGCATGGCATCAGGGTAGGACCCTAGGGACATCGGAGGGGAAAGATTCACTTACTCTGAGTGCCCTCTGCACTGACTTTGACTTTTGCAGACTGCATGTTGTTTGCAGACTGTGCTGTATTGTGAAGGGGGATGGAAAGGGAAGACGTGTATTTGTTTGTGAATGTGAAATGGAGGCACACATCCTAGGCCAGGTCACTCTGCTTGTTGGCTGTTTCACAGGTATTTGCATGAGCTGTGAATTACTGAACAGCTTTACAGCGGAGCTTTCCAACAACCAGTGGGAAGAAGGGCAGGTTGCAAACATCTGCCACTAACCACTTTGTCCACTGTGAACTTCAAATTCTCCATTTAACCAGGATAGAAGAGGCTCAAGTGCCATTATTTCCCCTTTGTCGAGAAGCACCACTCGGGTCTCAGTCAGCAGTATTGATTAAAGCAATATTAGGTGCCTTTGGCCTTTGTTCTCTTTACAGAGCTACAGTACAGTACTATCCCCCATCCTCCCCCCAACAATCCTACCAGGCCTCCCGCCTGTCGAGCTGCTGTCTCTGGCCCAGCCAGGCAGGACATGCTGCCCTGTAGATGGATATCAGCAAAGAGGGTTTGCCTTGGCAATTTAAACTGACACCTCGATTGTGCTGTGCAAGCAGAGAGAAGTCTCAATGCTCATAATGGGGTTTCCAGTGCTGTAAAGCTGTCCCTTGGAGAGGAGCAAAGCAGTCTTGGGCTACCACCCCCTTCCAGAGCTCAGTAGCTTCGTGGTATGATTGTGCCTGAGCAAAAGTGCCATTCCCTAGATTGTCTGGAGTCCGCACCAGGCTGGTCAGGCTAGGAATGCTGACTGATTGGAGACCCTGACTATCCAGTAGCCCTTGTTAGGCTGTATCAGCAAGACAGGTCAATATATGCATTTCTAATGTGCCTATACAGGAATTTAACTCAGACTTGAATAAAAAACCTCCATGACATTGCATCCTGTCCTGCTGCCACTGAAGTCAATGGGGAATTTTTGCTATAGGCTTCAGTAGGAACAGGATCTGATCCATATTAAGTCATTCAGAAGAATCTGCATCCTGAATATGATGTGTATGAGACTCTTACCTAGGCAATTAGGTATCTTAGAAGATTGAACTCGGATCAAAGATTTGGATTTGAGCCATGAATATAAATTGAGAGAGCTGGCTTAGTCTCTTCTCTGCTCTCTCCTGGCTGTGCTGATAAAGTTGGTATTTTGTTTCTGTTATGAATACCACAGGCTATAGTGCTATATCTCATAGAGGATAAAAACATGTGATCCCTGTATTCCCCACCTGGCTATGCTGCTTCCTGGGTGCCTCTGCATGAGAAAAATCTGTGAATTCCTTCCCTAAACGTTCTAGGCCTATTAGTATCATTGCAAGCTTTGAGGTTGCCTACTAAGAAAGTGGTGGCTTTTGGTCTCCACAGTAAATGAAAGTGGCTTCTAGGCTGGTCTCTGGCATACAACTCCTGGAGGAGCGGAGTGCGATGCTACGCCAGAGTCTCTCTCTCTCCATTCCTGCGGCTGAATTAGAATTTAGTCTGAATTCTATTGGGCTTCCTCACACAGCTCCTTGATCCTTCCAGGTTCTCAGTGCACAGAGCTTCTGCAGAAATCACAGGAGCTCTGTGCAAGGACAGTTTACAGGATCTGCCCTAGGAGGATTTTTTCTGATGACTCGGTTGGTTGGTAACAGGGTGGTGCAAAAAGCGTCGTGTCTGGCTAGGAATCCAGTCTACGTCAGCAGTGTCTGAAAGCCATGGCCACAGGATGGTAGTTGAGTGGTCTGAGAGCTGGCAGGCTTGTTCCCTTTGCTAGCACCAGGTCTCTCCATTCCCAGGCACTTCATCTCATTCAGTACCCTCATTGGGAGCTGGAGTAGCAAGGCTGAGGAATGGGCCAGGGACACCTCTCCTTTCTCATTCCTAGAGGTGTCTCTTCTGTACAGGGACAAAGGCACATGGAGGTGACTGCACGATGCTGTTTGCAGGAGCGCTGTCCTGGACAGAGAGCTTCAGTCTCGAGAGTGTCAATCTAAAATTAGCTTTTCACTAAATTTTCAAACAAAAATTAAACGTTTCTGCTTTGCTGTGTCATATCAAGTTACAAGCAAACTTGAAGCCATGTTCTGATTACCAGCCTCTATAGGATTTGGGGGCCAACCATAAAAACACATAAAATAATGTTAGAACAGTAAATATAAAGGGGGGGATAAAACCCTCTTGCGGATGCTAGTCTGAATTGGTGCAACTTGAAATGTCCTCTTGAAGGCCACAGGAATTCCCTGCATTTGCCTGGTATGCTGTGTCCTTCAGTGTTTGATTGAATGAGTACATATAGCATGGCTGCTGACATATTCCACTTGACTTTACCAGAATATTCAGCTCCCAGTCACATCCCCACAGTCCATTTCTCAATGAGCCGGTGGAGTGAGGTGTATTTTTAATTACAGGGCAGTTACAGTGAAACTCCATCTTTCTCTTGTGGCTGTCAGTTTAGAGCCATCTAGACTGTACTCAGGTTCACCTTGCTGAGGAATTGTATTAACGTAGTTTGCCAGCACCACTCTATAGCCTCTGTAACGGGTACACTACCACCTTGTGTATAGTATCTGTCTGGTATCTCTAGAGCAATTGACTACCGCAAGGAAGCCATTTAATTTCTTAAATGTCAGAGGTACTGTCATGAATGCATGGTGATGTTATACCCATGTCCCAGAACATATGAATGTGTGGTTCTCTCTCCAGATACCAGCACTAGATTCTACAGAATAGCACTGCAGCTCTTGAGCAGACTTTGTTCCATATTAACTGGTGGCCAAAACATTTGGATGGCTAGACCCAGAGTTGGTATGGATCCCTGCAAACTCAGCACTTCCTCTTGAGACAGTGACCTGGTTTTGTGGGTGCAGCTAGGCTAAAATTCACAGGAACCACATTCCTTTCAGATAAGATTCCCTCTCCCAACGTCATTACTCAAAAATATTTCTTTGACAGGTCACCCACCCACAACTCCCATTCACTTCAGTGGGATTTGTGTGTGATTGGTACCTCTCAAATCCAGACCCTGGGCTCATTTAGCCATTGAATTAAAGTAGAAGCCCTTGTGGCAAATGCAATTGTATCTCCCTTGATTAATTGGTCCCTTAGAATATAGACATTCTAACCAGCATTCTCTCCTCTAGTATGTACCCATAACTCCTACTAGTTAATGGGAGTTGTGTGTATAGATACCCAGGCAAGAATAGGCCACTAATTTCAGCAGGAAAGATGCACTCAGTTCATGATTGGTTTGGGGAGATTTTTTATATCTGAACTAGAACTAGAGAATACCACTTCTGATGCTCCCTTCTAACTTGGTATTTCTCTCCCAAGTCCATGATTGGTGCAAATTTCCATTCTCACGAGGGGAGTGGGCAAGATCTCTTTGAATGGCCAGTCCTTGGTGCCAACTCCTTTTGTGATACAAAACATCCACTGGTCACTGTCAAAGCCAAACCTTGTGGCAAAGAAGGCTCCAGTGCAACTGTATTTGAAAGTATAGACTGTTCCACATGCCTATGTCTTGTGTTTCCTTTAAAAGTAGACTATTTGCCTTCCTTGGAGAAAGCTAAGCACTTCCAGTCAACATTTGAAAACTCGTGTGTGTATTTCAAAGCAGAACGCCTGAGCGTTAATTAGTTGTCATAAACAGGTTGCACTGACCCATTGGTCCAGAGCATTTGCAGTGGTGGTGGGTTCTGAAGGTTGATGAGATTTCACTGTTGTGATGAGAAAATGGAGCTGCAGAGCATAGCTCTGTGTCCTCCTCCTGGATAGGCTCCCTAAAACTCTTTACATGATTGGCGAAGGCTCATTTTCCCCCTTGCTTGGTGTGGTGACCGCAGTATTGAACTCTTTGCCAGTGGATGGCTGACCTGTCTGATCTTTCACCCAGTG
This sequence comes from Mesoclemmys tuberculata, assembly GCA_007922155.1. Taxonomy (NCBI): domain Eukaryota; kingdom Metazoa; phylum Chordata; order Testudines; family Chelidae; genus Mesoclemmys; species Mesoclemmys tuberculata. The sequence goes on along the minus strand of ML675627.1, from coordinate 7,685,804 downwards.
TAAATCTGGAGTAACTCAATGACCACCAGTGAATTTACGCCGGTGTAAGATCAGAACCCAGCTCCATGTCGCGGGGATAACTATATATATTGGTCGGTCGATCTCGAGGTGACTTTGGGTGTAAATGGAGGGGCGAAGATATTACCTAAACCTTGCTCTTTCTTGGGGATTTCTCTTTTTTGCTTCAGCATTTACAACTCTCCCTATTGAAGGGGTGCAAGAAAGGAGTCATTCAGTATTACATTGTACAGGCTTTTCTAATGATAGACTGTCATTCCCAATCCTTTTAGAATGGGGGGTAAAGATTCCCATAACTAATTGGTCTGTATTTTGATAGCATCAGTACATGACCGGTCCATATACTAGCGATAGTTTTTGTGGTTAGGCCATCAAGGTTTTGGGGAGCCATTTTCCCCTTCCCTGTAAATACCATGTGACTCCTGAGATGTTTATGAAGCTTGGAGACTCTCTGGGTTCATAGACATGTTTGTACACTAAGAATTCTGCAGCAGAATATTTTTTAAAACATTCGCTGTTTTTTTGTAAGCTATATTTTTGTATATTTAATTGCTATTTTAAAACCCTAATGCGTCTTTTTTGCTAATCACACTATTGTTTAAGGAAAAAAGAATTTGCATGTGATTTGACTTGAAATGTAAATAAATGCAGACTTTGGAAATTGGGCCGTGTTGGGGTCACTTCCGCCACCCACTCACTGAATTGCACTTGTTCACCTGTCTCTAGTCTACATAGGTTACCACATGGTGATCAGGCTGAGTCCAGGGTGGACAGACAGACAGACCTACTGCTGGGGGCAGTCCGGGCCAAGGTGCCAAGCTGAGGTTCAGTCAGCAGAGACTTGCCCACTCTTTGCTTTTCCCCCATAGACCTTAAAGCCCATAAGCACCATTATCCCACTGTGATAAATGAGGGGGAGATGCCGAAAAGTGATTTGCCTGAGGTCTCACAGTGCGTCAGGCAGAATGAGACGCCAACACCCTGTCTCCTGTACTGGGCCACCTCCCGTGTAAGATCAGAGATGGCCATCCTTAGGTCACTGGGGCCCTGCATTCCCTATCAGCGCCTTACATTACAGGCCGAGCAGAATACTGAAGCCTTATGGCTGGATTGTCTGAGGTGCAGAGTGTCTGTGACTCCAGTTCACTTCGGTTTGGAGCTCTCTGTGCTCAGGGCCATTGAAAATCAGCCCTCACTAACTTCCAGCCCGAAACTGGCCTGCGCATTCCACTACCTAAAGGGTGACTTGTTCTGCTGCCTCCATGCGAGATTGGCCAGGCTTACGTTTTGCATGAACAAACTACATGTCCCCCTGCTGACTTCGCTTCTCCCTCTCTTCTCAGTATTGTAGGTGAAACTGACACGCTAGTGAAATAGAGATCCTCCAGCAGCCAAGCCCGCCAGACCAGCACTTCTGGCTTATACAAAGTGTTCTGCTATTCAGCAGAAACTTCCAGAGCTCAAACTATTCTGCTTTCCTCTGTGCTAGCAACTGCTCCTTGTCCAAAGGAAACCAGGCACCATCAACCTGGGAGAGCCTGGCGTTGGCAATTCAACCTTGCATTGTCCACTTGCCAACCTAGATAGAGCTGAGCCAACCATTCACAACGAAGAATTCAGATGAGGAATTCAAAGATTACTGTGTATTCTTCCGACCTCCTGTTCCCTCCCTAGCTCCACTGGGGTGCCTTTTGGCCAGACTTCAGACTAGATCCTTATCTGTATGGAGGAAGTTCCTTGGAAGATTTTCCCAGCTGAGTAAATTGCTCCTTACGACTGCGGTTGCTCTATAGTCAACGGTTCTACAGCTTTCCCTGGGGAATTTCTGATGCCAAATAAAGGAACAGCAGCTCTGACTTTCTCACCATTGGAAGATTTGCCCTCTCTAGAGCAAAGATTTGTCTTCCCCAGTGTTGTGCTGGATCTTTCTAATCAGGGGTTCATGGTTTTTCCCACACCAGGGCTCTTCATTGATCTAGCAGGGATTCCCTCCTTCCCTTTAACCATATGGGTAGGTCAGAGCAGCTGTGATACCCTAGCACCTGTTTGCAAGCCAGAGGTGGAGAGTCACAATTGTCAGGCTGAGAAGCCACGTTCTAAATAGTTTTCTTGTGTTCCTGGAGCTGGCAGTGGAGTCAGATTCTAAACACAGTATACAGCCAGACCGTGCCAGTTACGGAATGCGTCAGCAGCACCAAGGTTCTGCATTTCCCTTTCCCAGTGGGGAGGTGCCTCTGTTACTATGAGCAATTAAAGTAGGGGCTCCCCTACTGCCAGCTTACTTGATGGCGGAGTAATTGCAGCTGAGGGGCACATTGTTATTAGATGATCTCTTTCCCAAATGCCATAAAATGGGTTATAACCACTTGGGGTGAAATTTACCCTGTGCACTTTAAACAGGTATCAGTTCTCGGCTCGTGTCTGAAATACGAATCCTAAATGCAAAGCCATTGTGAAGGCCAGGCCCAGACACTGATCCACCAGCCAGTTACCCTAGAAACAGCGGCAGTGACGTGCAACACTTACAGTTCACGGCTTGCTTGATGTGACAAATTGTGCAACCCACAGAGCCATGCTGCTAGTGGTGTGTGCCTAGGCACTAATGTGGGAGTGTGTGGTGAAAGGCTCCGTGCACTGGATACAGTGGGATGAGTCTGGGCAGTGAAAAGATCAGTGGCAATTTACAGGCTCTCAGAGGTCTGTGTGTAATAAGGTACAAGAATTGCTCAACCATGATGTGGGTTGGCTATACAACCCTGTGGGGTCCCGCTGCCCAACAGGGTCAAAGTTGAGTGAGAGAAGATAGAGCTGTGATCCTTCGAGCCAGCTCCTGGCCGGGGCAAGATTATTCCCTGCTGCCCCCCTGTCCAGGCTCGTCAGTCCTGGCAGGTTTCAAATTCTTCAAATGATGGGGCTTCCCTGGGGCCTGCCTTTGGGGTTTTGTTTAGTTTGTAAGTTCCCCATTGTGCTCTGGCCTCAGCTGGCAGAGGGAATGAAGGTCATGTCATTGAACTGCTGCTGTCCCTTTAGGGAGGAGGGGCCAGTAAAATGGCACCTGGCAAAACTGTTGACATGGCATGGGGGCACACATAAGGGGGACGTGGCTCCAAGTCCTGCAGCAATGGGCATCTCCGTCCTCCTGCTTCCCTCCTCCCCCTTTCTGAGAGAGAGAATATGCTCTAAGCCGGGGGTTCTCGACCTTCCTCTTTGAGTCTCCCACCCTCACACCAACATGCTCTAAAAAGTCCATGGCACAGCGGTGCAGTAACAACTGTTTTTCTGCATTGTAGCCTGTAGATTAAAAGCCAGGGCTAGCAAGCAGGGCAATTGCCCTGGGCCCCTTGCCACAGGGGGCCCTGCAAAGCTAAGTTGCTAGGGCTTCAGCCCCACATGGTAGGTGTCAGGCTTTGGCTTCAGCCATGGCCCCTGGAGTTCACCTTTCTGCCCTGGGCCCAGCAAGTCTAACGCTGGCCCTGCTCTCTGGTTTATTTTGGCAGCCCCAGACCTCTGGTTGAGAATCGCTGGTCCAGGCACTGCCAAAACCAGTCAGTGCTAGATGGTCTCCTGGGAGCAGAATGGAAACCTTTAGCTAAACTAAACTTTCCCTTCCAGCTAAAACGCTGCAGCAAGCCCAAAGGATCCTGAATTGTTTCCCAGGTTCCATGAATGGGGGCCGCTCCTGCACGCATGGGGAGCACCGAGCCAAAAACCACACCTCGCTGGCATTCTTCCAGACCAGCTCTTAGCAATCAGCTCTGACTCTGCCCCATACCCTCTGGAGCGGGTAGTAATGGAACATAGTTTTATTGCTTAACTGCTCTCGATTGATGGCTGGGGTTAAGGGAATCTGGCGGAGCCTGATACTAAAGCAGAAAACCAGCCCTTCCCTCTGTAAGAAATGAGGTGCTGCTGGTTCGCGAGGGAGGGGGGTTCCTTACTGAGCTACTGTGGGAAGTTCTTGTCTGCCAGGGACTTTCCGTGGTGCTCTTGGTGTAGCAGTGATTCAGGGCCCATATAGTTACATGCTGTCACTGCCTAGTGAAGGGGTCGGCTTGGCCACTTTCTATGGGGCAGTTGCTGGAGAATGCCAGAGAAAAGAGGAACCTTTTTCCTTTTTGAACCACCCTACAGAAAGTAACAGAACTAGCCCCGAGTGCATTGAATAGAGAATCGAAGGATGGTTCCAAAAGCCACAGCAGAGACTTGGCTTGTTCCTCAGTGTTACAGGCTTTTACAACCATGTCTATAGAGGGGATTATCAGTGACTGTCCCAATCACATGATCACAACTGGAAGGGGCATTGGACAACTTCTAACGCTAGGGAGCCAGGGGAGATTCTCCCGTGTTGAGGGGGGAGAGGGGTGGGGTCAGGTTTAAAGAAAGCTTTATTTGGTATAAACCACAGCAGCTCACAGCTCTCATCGGGCTCTTGGCACTGGCTCCCCTGTCTGTGGCCGCAGGACTAATACCAATGGGAGCATCTCTCATGCAGCTGCACTGGCCAAGGAGAGCAGGGGATTTGTGGCTTAGCAGTTCCCAAGCCATTTAGGGTTTTCTAGGTCAATGTCCACCCCCTTCAACTTCCAGTGGGAAACTCCCAGGCAGCCTAGTGTCCATCCCAGAGCCCAGGTGTGATCTACTCATGATGAGAGATGCTGCTTAACAAGTAGGCTGGGAAATTCTGCCCTAGCATCTATTTGTGGCCACTACTGTCGGTGTGTGAGTGGTGTGAAGAAAGGAGCTCCGGGCCCCTACTGCCTTGCTAGTGCAGCCATCTCTCCACTTCCTCTCTCGGAGAGGACCCCATGGGGTCTGTGGGAAGTGCCAATGGGGGAAGGAGGACTTGCCACTTCTCTCTGGTGAGGTGGCCTGTGCATTGTGATCTAAACTAGATAGGGCCTAGACTGGTCCCATTCCTCTGCAGCAGAGAGTTTCACAGCTAAGGTGACCTTTTCCCCCATAGCAGGTCCCTCATTTGGTTTCATTTCTGGCCTCACATCAGCTTGCAAGGGCTTGATATAGCTATGCCAGCTTGGGTTGCTTCTTCCCTAACTTACTACAGCACCCAGCCTATCATCTTGCCCCTAGAAGTGGCCCTTCCAGGCACAGTCGCGAGGGAGGCGGGTGTGGCCCCAGCTTGGCTGGTACCTATTCTATGGCGAGGGGACCCCAGGCTCCAAGATGGTCGGGCCGATGCCTTTCACTACCATGCCATTCCTTGACAGAGAGGGAAGCACGACCAGCCAAGATGTTCATGCGAGGCTGGAGGAGAGAAACAAATTGTCAGGCTCTACTCACCTTAGCCTCTCCCTGCTGATGACACACACAGCCAGGTTCGTGCGACCTCCCATGTTGCCCTTGTGCATCTTCTGTATCTCACCCATGCCCCACTTCAGCCAGCAGCTTTTTTAATTGACGGACAAAGTCACAACACACACCTGCTGGCTGGGCCAGGAGGAAGAGGAGTGGCTGATGTCATGGCTCTCATGTGCCTAACATCTGCTCCCAGCCAGCAGGTTGGGAACAGATGGTGTGCACATGAGATCTCTGGCAGTTGGATTTTATGATTCGGGCCCATAAACCCAGCATCACCCGTGCAGCGCTTGGCATTGAGTGGGACCAGAACACACGTCTTTCTGTTTAGCAGCAAGACTTGGTGGGGTGAGCTGCGCATGGACGGTGCCACTCCCCAGCTGTCTTGCTAGGCACTACACCACACGCCTTGGGAACTGACTGCATCCTGGCATAACACACACACACTGGTGTTTTCTTGGCACGAAAACTGGCCTCTGCAGATGTTTCAGGGGAAATAAATAGAGCTGTTGCATGTGTACAGCTGGAGAAAGCTGTAACAGCCTCCTGTGTTTTAAAGTCACTCTGCGCGGCACATTAAACCCCAAATCCGAATGAAAGGATTCATTATCTGTCTTATCCTAGTACTGCTGGGGAATCTGAGCCCCCTTGTGCAAGGTGCTGTACCTTTTAATCCAATAGCTAAAGCATTCATTGGCACAGGGGCTAAACAGGTGAGCTGCTTGTTGCCTCCCCTCTGGCTTCAGGTGAAAGCCGCACCAGGGTTTAAGAAGGCTGGAGGCAGAGCTATGGTCCGAGCCAGTTGGGGGCAGGGCGTCTCCAGGCAGCATCATTTCTGTGCATGAAAAATTAGACTCTCTTTTTTGTTGGCATGCTGAAAAGGGACTATAAAAATGGCAGCCTGGGCTTGCCCGTCTCGTGATGTTGCTCTAGCCAATGTGTTTGATTGACAGTCCAAAGCTGCCGCTTCTAGCTGCCTGCCCTGGAACCTTAGCTGGGAACAGAGAGTCAAGGTGGGTATGTCCTTTCTCACGCCACACCGTGCATGATAAAGAGCGTGGGACTAGGTTAGCGTCTGTTGACGAGCCAGATGACTGTAGAACAGTCCCTTATTGCTGCCTTCCTCAATCAGGCCAAGCGGAGTTAAAAAACAATTACTCTTGGCAGTAAAGTCAGCAGCCTTGTCTCTGAATGCACACGCAGAGAGGTTGCTCTCATGTACATGGGTTTCACCTGGGGTAATTCCACTTCTGATTTACACTGGTGTAAGTGAGACGAGAATTCAGCCCAAGGGCCAGATCTTTGGAGCAAATTTGGGCCAGTTTTACTTTGCCATTTAGTTGCATGTTATGACAAGCCACACGGGCACTTAACGATTGTTCAACATCCAAAACAAGCAGTAGCTCTGTCTGTTCCAGGGCAGCAATTGAGCGACTGGCTCCCTCAAGTTTTTAGCTTGCACTGCTGCGCCTCAGCGCCAGCGAAAATGAAATACAGGGCACTTCATGGGTGAGGAGCCTAGCACAGCACCCAGGTCCAAGCCCCAGATTGTGGGCCTGAAGTCACCTGACCCCCATGGCGTTCACTGGGCTCGGTAGGCTGGCCTCTCCCACACCAACCTGCTCAGGCCTCAGTGCACTAGATCAGCCCTTCGCCTGCTCCATGCTCTGTGTATGCAGAGCAGCAAAGCGATGCCACTGCACCATCTCCAAGATGCTCCCCTTCCCACCACTGTTCAGGTCATATGGGTTGGGGAGCGGGGAAAACCCTCCACACCAGGGATCAGCCAGAACAAATAGCAGTTGTCAGCCCTGGGCTATTAACTCACTGACACTAACGAGAGATCTTATCGGCTTGGCTTTGCTGGTGCTGTTCCACTCACACGCAATCTGGAGACGGGGCAGGGAAGGGGGGACCAGGTGAGAAATTCAGCTACGAACCCACTCCTATCTCCCTTACAGGCCATGGGGCAACTCCCCCGAGGGAAGGGGTTCAGGCTCTTCCCCCCGTTCCAGCCCAGGAAGCTTTTGCGCTGCTGGCTGTGCATGCAAACGGAGCCAGAAGTTGAGCCAAGGGGCAGTGGCAGGTGTTTCAACCACGCCCCCTGGGAGCAGAAACACGATGACTGGCAGGGAACTGAAACCTCATCTTCCCACACAAGGCAAAGTGGCTTTATTTCCCCATTTTTTAATGAGCAATAATCGTCTGTCAACATAGCATACATGCCTGCCATAAATAGCCAGGGGAAAGCCAGGCTTGCTGCCTACCCCCTGCCAAGGGATTAAGTCCATGGGCACAGCCAGTCCGGGGCATGGCTGAGTTCTTCAGGCTGGTTACAACCGCTGTGGGGCCACGGAGCATTGCACTGCCCCATGAAACTGGCGGGGCCCCCAGTCTCCCCCATGCGCCCTGCTTGCCTGCGTGAGTCGGGTGAGCCCCGTGGCTGTTTATAGTGTCTTTCTGACTCAGGATGGCTCAGGCGTGGGGAGGGAGGTGAGGTACATTTGCTGGCGTGCTGCTGCCTATGCCTCTGGCTCAGTCGACCCCCACACCAGCCCCTGGCCGGGCCCACGAAGGACTTGTCGCTTTCCTAGGGGGCTCGGTGCCTCACAGGGCCCGGCCCCAGGAGTCACTTTTGCTCCTGGCTCCATTTACAGCTCTGCTCCTCTCCCCTCAACCTGCCCCTCTGTCCTCCCCTCCCCCCAGCTCTACCCCACATCCCAGCCTCTCGCCTCCCCCTCCACAGCCCGTCCCACCGTCTCCCAGGCTCTCCCTCATGCCGTGAACTTTTTCCTGACTGAAGCCTCCCTTTCGGCCCCCGGCTATGTCCAAAAACCCACCTGCTCCACCGAGGCCCCCGGCGGCCTGGCGGATGGGTGCCCAGTCCAGGACCCAGCTTTGCAAGGCACTGAGGCCTTTCTCTGCTGGACCTTGCAAGGGCCACGTGACTTAAGAGCCTGCCTTGTTTTCCAAAGTGACCCAAGGTCCCACCTGCCTGAGGGCCCAGCGGTGCGGGGCAAGCCCTTCCCTGGGGCAGGCTGAGTGACCCCCAGGGCGGGGTGGATGAAGTGGAGAGAGGCTGTAGGGGTGGGAATGGGCAGCCATTTTGAGTGACAGGGCAAAGAGCTGGCCAGGGGAGCAGCGCGACTGTGGGCAGGGCTGGAACAGGGAAAGCAGCCCAGGAGCAGTCAATGGGAGGGCGGGGGAGCAGGGCCCCTACCTGGCTGTACAGCAGCTTCTGTTCCAGCTGTGCCCAGGGCTCATAGCAGCCAGCTAGCTGGAGACAGGTATTGTTGGCCTCAGCCCTTGGCCCCCGCATAGCGCCCTCACTCTCCCATCCCACTCGCCCGGAGACGCCCTTCTTTTCCCTTGATAGCAGGCGTGGAGCTAGAGCCTCTGTTAATATACATAGGAACATACAGCAGAGCCCTCTGCTCCCTGAGCTGTCCTGCCCCTGGCTCCATGGCATCTGCTCCCCCACCCGTCAGTGCGGAGCTGGGCCCCGGTGGAGCCATTCCTCTAAGCCAGCAGTTCTCAAACTTCATTGCACAGCGACCCCCTTCAGACAACAAAAATTACTACATGACCCCCAGGAAGGGGGTGGAGCTCAGGCTTTGGGTTCAGTGCCCGGCCCCAGCAAGTCTAACGGCAGCCCTGGTGACCCCATTAAAGCGGGATCGCGACCCACAGGTTGAGAACCGCTGCTCTAAGCCATCCCCAGCTGCCGTCCCAGGCATCAACTCATTGGAACCTGGATCCTCGGTTTGATTTGGCAAAACCCGAAACACCAGCGCCAAGGTGCTTTTGCCCACCGCAAACCACGTCCTGTCCCTTCTTTCTCACCCCTCTGTCGCTTAGGGGAGGTGGGCGTCAGAGCTGTGACACCATGGATCGCCCTGCCACTAATCCAGACACCTGCCTCACGGCCTTGCCTCTCTTCGCCAGCAGCTTGATCCCCCGTTGAGATCACACCGGTAGGGTCTCTGGGGGGCAATGCGGCGATGAAGGATGCCCCATTTGCTGCTGTTTCACACCCACCCACCCCTTCCATCCTGCTGGTTCTGCATGCCCAGCTTGCAGTCGCCAGCTCTGAAGCATCTGAGCTGCAAAGAGCTGTTTCTACCGTTCAGCACCGGGCTCCTGGCCATTGCTGCTCCCTGAGATGGGCTTGAACAGAAGCTAGGCGGAGCTGTCAGCAATGAGCTGATTTTAGTGTTCATCACCCCATTGCCCGGCGGGGGCAGAAGCAGGTGCGAGGGGCTAGGGGAGACTTGCCGCCATTGACTTCCAGTGGTCGTTTGCAGCCCTCAGTGCAATGAGTTAGGTAGAGTCAGGTCAGCCCTTGGCAGAAGTGGGGCCCTTCCCAAAAGCTGTTACAAGAGCTTTGGCTAGAGGCCATCAGGGGGCAGGGCTCTCAGTCCAGCACTCTGTGCCAGCTCGGAAGATGAGATGGGCCCGCTGCTTTTCTTGGTTCCTGGTGGAGAAAGCTGGGGCTGCCTCGCCTCAGGCCATGCCCGTTCCTAGAGGGACTCCCACGTGCTCTCAGGACAGGCCCCGTTCCCCAGAGGGACCCAGCAACAGTGCACCAGCTCAGTGCGGCTGGGAGCGGTCACACCAGGCGCAACCGATGCTGCCAACAAGCGAACAAAACTGCAGGGGAAAGAAACCAGCTGCCGGCAACCTGGGGGGAGGTTGAATCCCTCCCCCCACCTCCCGTTACTGGCTGCAGTGGGAATTTTGGCTGAGACCGGCCCTGGAAGAAAGAGACAGCGTGTGCAACTGCCAGTTCACAGGAAGGGCGTTGAGGATGCCAGAGCACAAAGCTACAGGCCCAGGAGATGCTCCGCTCAGCTCAGCTCCCCCCATACAAAGTGCAGCAGGGAAAAGCCAGAGCTGAGTCCGTGCACTAGAAAGATAAGAGACCACTTACAAAAGTGGAGCCTGCTTTGGAGTTTGAAGGAATGAAGGTTTGGTTCGAATTCATCTCAGCCACTAGCGATGACCATGTCCTCCTCATCTATACAGCGCTGCAGCAGCAGCAGATAGAAACGTACTTGAGCCTAAGGCTGTTGCATATTAATGTTCCTTCCCAGCAAGATGTTAGTTACTACAGTAGCCTGATGCTATGCTGCCCTCTAGCGTGTGTGACATTGTAGTCAGGTACCAGAACCCGGCTCAACCCGGAAAGTGATCTGGTGGCAGGGGAACCACACGGTGGATTTGGTTTACACACCTCTCAAACATCACACGTTTTTAACCTCCCACTCCAAAGAAAAGCTCAGCTAAGAGCACTGGTGCCTTCTCCCCCACCCAGTACGACTCAGTCCCAGCTCAAGAGCAGGCCTTTTGGTAACACAGACCCTAGTTCCAGGGGAGAGAGTGGTCACTCCACTGCCCAGGAGCGTTTCCTGTTCACTTCGTTTCATAGGCTGTGTCTACACGGACGGCGGCAAATTCGCGGCCGTCAGATCGATTTACCTGGTTCGACTGAGCGGAAGTGAAGACCCGCTCAATCGATCCAAAAAGCGGATCTAATAAAACTACCTCTGAAAAAAGAGTAGCACCACCTCAATGGGTAAACATTTCCCATCAGGGCGCAGAAGAGAATTTAAGAAGTTGATGTAAGTTACGTGAGCTGTTTTATGTAACTTTTGTAACTGAGTCTGCCAGTAAATGTAGACCAGGCTATAGCACCTGCCTCAGTTCCTCCTGAAATTTCATTTGGATGCAGGACAAATCTTCAATTTTGTCTTAGCCTGTTGGGCCCTGCTAATATGCACTACTGATCACTTGCGGTGTTCCACCCCATAGCTGGCTGCATTCCAGGAGCAAAATATTTCCTTGATACCCCTGCTCTGCTTCTCATGGATGAAAAACACTTTGAGGGCCTCCAATATAAGATGCTATTGAAGAGCAGAGCATTATTGTAATTAGAATTAAATCATTAGTAGAAAATGACAATTTCCCTGCAAGCCCAAATACCACATAGCTATTACAGGGAGCCAGAGGGGATTTTGGGAAATGGGGTGAAAGAGGAAATGACACCAAAACTGTTTGTTCAAATAGATGTTTAGACGAACAAGTGTCAGGCTGAACAAGTATGGTGCATAGCCATAGCACCTGCGCTCCAGGGGTCTCATAGCATTGTCCCTCCTCATTATACAGAGGAAGGGAGGAAGAGTCATTATCCCTGTTTTACAGCTGGGGAAACAGACACACAGTGACACTTGAAGACGCACAGCAGCTCCATGGGAAGGGTTGGAATAAAACCCAGAACTCTTGATTCAGTCCTGGACTTTTACTGTACAATCCCTTCTTCTGCATGTGGTATATTGTCAGGAGATGGTGTCCACAGCCAACCGCTGCTGACCCTGGCACTCAGAGAGAAAACCATGGTAGCTAGCAACAGGAACAGGGGATGGAATTGGGACTCCTGGCTGAGCAGCACTGACCGACTCCCTCAGGCCCTTGAGTCCAAGTTTTGAAAACCGCTCCCAAATTTTAGGCGCTGCCACCTTGGTTTATCTTTGTACAGCACCTAGCAAGTGTATTAGGAACAAATAATGGTATTGATCCATTATTAAATGGAAATGATAGAATTACCAACAACACAGAAAAGGCAGAAGTGTTCAATACCTATTTCTCTTCTGTATCTGGGGAAAAAACAGATGATAGTCACAGCATATGATGATAATACTTCCATTCCACTAGCTCTGGAGGATGTTAACCAAAAGCTACTAAAATTACAGTTTTAGCTTGCACCCAAGAGTTTTAAAAGAGCTGGCTGAGGAGCTCCCTGGGCCATTAATGTAGCTTTTCAATAAATCTTGGAGCACTGGGGAAAGTTCCAGAAAACTGGGAGAAAGCTCATGTGCTAATCTTTAAAAAGGGCAAATTGTATAGTATTATAGTTACAGGCCTAGTGGCCTGACACTGACCCCAGGCAATATGATGGGATAACTGATACAGGAAACAGTTAAAGAATTAAAGGAGGGTAATGTAATTAATGCAAATCAACATGGGTTTATACAAGAAAACAGATCCGGTCAAACTAGCTTGGTATCTTTATTCCATGATTATTAATTTGGTTGATGAAAGTAAACTGTTGATGTAATATACAGCAGAATCCCATTTATCAAATCTAATTAGGAGTGAGGCCAGATCAGATCATCAAAAATTCAGATAATCTAGAGAATGGAATAGTGTAAGTCTGCCACGCTGTTGAGTGGCCACAGGAGAGATTACCTGCTTCTGGATTTGGGGGCTGTAGTGGATAATCAGCTGAATATGAGCTCCTAGTGTGACAGAGTGCCCAAAACTGATCATATGATCCTGGGATGCGTAAACAAAGGAATCTGGAGTAGGAGTAGAAAGATTATTTTATCTCTGTATTTGTCACTGGTGTAACTGCTGCTGCATCCAGTTCTGGAGTCCACAAATTAAGAAGGATGCTGATACACTGGAGAAGGTTCAGAGAAGAGCCACAAGAATGATTAGATGACCAGAAACTGTGCCTTATTGTGATAGACTCAAGGAGCAAAATCTGTTTATGTTAACGGGGAGGTTAAGGGGTGACTTCATTACAGTCTGTAAGTATCTACCTGGAAATCAAATAATTAATAATGGGCTCTTCAGTCTAGAAGAGAAAGGTATTGCACAATCCCATGGCAGGAAGCTGAAGCTGGACAAATTCAGATTATAAATGCAGTATAAATTTTTTACATAGAGGGCAATAAACTATTGGGAACAATTTGCCCAGGATCATGGTAGTTTTTCTAAAATATCTGCTCTAAGAATTATTGTGGGGAACGTCAACACCCTGTTTTATACAAAAAGTTTAGATGACTGCAACTGTCCCTTCTGGCCATGGAACTCCATAGTCATGCTCCATCTGGATGCTCAACACCCAGGCAGATATATTAAAGACCACAAGGCCAATACACCAACTGAGCTGGGTCAAAGCACCAGCAATTCCCTTTGAAGGCAATGGGAGCAGTGGGACTTGCAAGATCAAGGCCATCGTTTTGATAGAATTTTCTATACATATTCCTTATCTTAAATAACAAATTGCAAAAATGGACCTTGCAAAGGGAATCAAAATCAATAGTAAAAGGTTCTACAGT